>CM031609.1:15559876-15574876 GCA_018398815.1 Conus ventricosus | reverse complement strand
CTTTCTTCACCCTTCTTTGCTGTGTTGGTTTTCATTTTATTAGATGCGTCAATTAAATTTTTTGAGGTTGGTTATGCATGAATACGATAGTTTGACGGTGTTTTTGTTGAATATTTTATATAGTTTTGTGTTCTTTTGGGAACGAGGTTGTTAAAATTATAAAGAATTCTTTTCCTATGTTTGTTTTGAGTTTTCCGTCGTATGGTGGGTTGTACCATGTGATTTTTCTTTTCCTGTTTTTCTTATTTCTATTTGTGTTATTGTCTGGATTGTATTGTAGTTGTAGTTGTACCCACTTTTTGCAGTGCTTCTTGATATTCTACTGCTGCATTGTGAATACTCTTTCATTGCATGACAGGTTAGATATCTCTGATTTATGCCATTTGGGTATGGCTTTTAATACAGATGGTGGGTGGTTGCTTTTGATGTTTACATCGATAGGTGTGTCATTGGCTTCTTGTATGGTTTATATATGTAGTTGATGAGATCAAGTGTTATGTCTAGGTAGTTTACTACCTTTTTGTTTGCTTCAATGGTGATTTTTAAGTTTGGTTTTGGAAGATTTTACATAATTCTTTTTCTTATTTCAATGGTTCTTGGGTTGTTGGTTAGTGCAGCAAGGCCGTCGTCTCTGTATAATCCAACTTGTTTTCCGAGTTGTTTCTTGATGTTGGATAGCATAAATAGTCCGACCAGTTCGCATGTTTCTGCACCGTCATATGATCCCATGGTTACATCAAATGTTGAGTTTCTGTTCGTTTTCTTGATCCAGTTTCATTTTTGCTGTACAGTAGCGTTTCTTGGTGTGGAATATGATTTCCATTTCTGACCCTGTTATGTCTGTATGGTTACTAGCAAATTTCAGAGCTTTGGTGAGCAGTTCCTCATCTATGGATGGGTAAAAATCTACTATGTCGAATGTGATGAATACCGTGTTGCTTTGTTTATCAAGTGTTTTGAACCATTGAATAACTTCATTTGTGTTCTTCCAGAGGTTGTATTCAGAGTTTGATTTTACGTTCTTTATTGTTTTTTTCTAGGATTTTCTTACTTATTTTGCCTAGTTCAGATTTAGATGGTTTATTAGTCTACATGTTGGGTTGTTGTGAAAGTTAGGCTTGTGTCCTTGAGTGTTATGAACGCTTCTTTTGTTGCTGTCGCTTCTTACCCTGTCACTTAGTCCATGCGATGTGCAAGTTCTTTTTCTTTAGTGCGGATATGTCATATGTATTTTTATCGCTTTTTTGTAGTTTTTCTGAATATTTTTGTCAAGAAGTTGGGAGTATTCTTTTGGTTCAATTTTGTAGTAGTTACTGGTTTATCAGCCTTCACAAATATTTTTTTGTCGTTTTGCATTTGTTTTATTTGTTTTTTTAATGTTGTTTTGGAATCATTGTTAGATTTTTTGAATTGGATGTTGGCTATCATTCTTTTCATTTTATCCTCAACGGTTTCATTTCGTCTATGGCTGGTGGTGATCGCCATGATTTGAAGTCGTAGGCGTTTTTGTCCTCTTTTTTACATTTGGATTCAGAAAACTACAAACTACAATACAATCCAGACAATAACACAAATAGAAATAAGAAAAACAGGAAAAGAAAAATCACATGGTACAACCCACCATACGACGAAAACTCAAAACAAACATAGGAAAAGAATTCTTTAAATTTTAACAACCTCGTTCCAAAAGAACACAAACTATATAAAATATTCAACAAAAACACCATCAAACTATCGTATTCATGCATGCCCAACCTCAAAAATTTAATTGACGCATCTAATAAAATGAAAACCAACACAGCAAAGAAGGGTGAAGAAAGGAAATCTTGCAATTCCATCAAAAAAGAGCAGTGCCCCCTGAGCAATAAATGCCTTCACAACAACATTGTATACCAAGCCACTGTGACATCAGAAAATGAAAAAGAAACATACATAGGGATCACTGAAAACCACTTCAAAACCAGATATGCAAACCACAAACAGTCATTTAATAAAGAAAGATATAAAAACCAAACAGAACTGAGCAAATATATCTGGAAACTTAAAGACGCAAAAACAAGCTACAATATATCCTGGAAAATCATAAAAAGAGCATCACCATACCGCAATGTTTCAAAAAGGTGCAACCTATGTTTAACTGAAAAATGGTTAATACTATGCAAACCACACTTAGCACTTTAAACACCAAAACAGAAATAGTAAACAACTGCAGGCATAAATGGAAATCGTTGTTAGTGAATACACCCAAAACAAAAACCTGAAAGCCCCCAGAAAACACGTGCAGCCAACCCGCACGTGCAAACAACCGCAAACGGAGCCCACACGCTATAAAACATCGGCGGTGGGCAAACCAAAACCATCCTGATGACAGCGCAACGCGCTCGAAACAAATTTGTAGATTCTATTTTAAAAAACCTATTTTAACAAATGTTGCTCCCCAAGGGGTCGAGCACTATCAAAATCATTTTGGGTATTTTAACCACACTAATCTTAATCGCTCCTCACGTTGAGCACTGTGACCTAAAAGATTTTAAAATGGAAGAAATCAATTTTAGACAGTCAACAAAAGACATACCATTTCCAGTCCACAATCCTATATTAAAAAAACTAATAGAACAAACTGAAAAGTTCATGCACAATATGAGATGGAGAGTTTCTTTTTTTCTGAATCCAAATGTAAAAAAAAAGAGGACAAAAACACCTACGACTTCAAATCATGGCGATCACCACCAGCCATAGACAAAATGAAACCGTTTGAGGATAAAATGAAAAGAATGATAGCCACATCCAATTCAAAAATCTAACGATTTCCAAACAACATTAAAAAAACAAATAAAACAATACAAAACGACAAAAAAATATTTGTGAAGGCTGATAAAACCATAACTACTACAAAATGGAACCAAAAGAATACTCCCAACTTCTTGACAAAAATATTCAGAAAAACTACAAAAAGCCGATAAAAATACACATGACAATATCCGCACTAAAGAAAAAGAACTTGCACATCGCATGGACCTAAGTGACAGGGTAGAAGCGACAGCAACAAAAGAAGCGTTCATAACACTCAAGACCACAAGCCTAACTTTCACAACAACCCAACATGTAGACTAATAAACCCATCTAAATCTGAACTAGGCAAAATAAGTAAGAAAATCCTAGAAAAACAATAAAGAACGTAAAATCAAACTCTGATACAACCTCTGGAAGAACACAAATGGAAGTTATTCAATGGTTTCAAAACACTTGATAAACAAAGCAACACGGTATTCATCACATTCGACATAGTAGATTTTTACCCATCCATAGATGAGGAACTGCTCACCAAAGCTCTGAAATTTGCTAGTAACCATACAGACATAACAGGGTCAGAAATGGAAATCATATTCCACACCAAGAAAACGCTACTGTACAGCAAAAATGAAACCTGGATCAAGAAAACGAACAGAAACTCAACATTTGATGTAACCATGGGATCAATGACGGTGCAGAAACATGCGAACTGGTCGGACTATTTATGCTATCCAACATCAAGAAACAACTCGGAAAACAAGTTGGATTATACAGAGACGACGGGCCCTTGCTGCACTAATCAACAACCCAAGAACCATTGAAAATAAGAAAAAGAATTATGTAAAATCTTCCAAAACCACAACTTAAAAATCACCATTGAAGCAAACAAAAAGGTAGTAAACTACCTAACATAACACTTGATCTCATCAACTACATATATAAACCATACAAGAAGCCCAATGACACACCTATCTATGTAAACATCAAAAGTAACCACCCACCATCTGTATTAAAAGCCATACCCAATGCATAAACAGAGACTATCAAACCTGTCATGCAATGAAAAGAGTATTCAACAATGCAGCAGTAGAATATCAAGAAGCACTGCAAAAAAAGTGGGTACAACTACAAACTACAATACAATCCAGACAATAACACAAATAGAAATAAGAAAAACAGGAAAAGAAAAATCACATGGTACAACCCACCATACGATGGAAAACTCAAACAAACATAGGAAAGAATTCTTTAAAATTTTAACAACCTCGTTCCCAAAAGAACACAAACTATATAAAATATCAACAAAAACACCGTCAAACTATCGTATTCATGCATGCCCAACCTCAAAAATTAATTGACGCATCTAATAAAACGAAAGCCAACACAGCAAAGAAGGTGAAGAAAGGAAATCTTGCAGTTGCATCAAAAAAGAGCAGTGCCCCCTGAGCAATAAATGCCTTCACAACAACATTGTATACCAAGCCACTGTGACATCAGAAAATGAAAAAGAAACATACATAGGGATTCACTAAAAACCACTTCAAAACCAGATATGCAAACCACAAACAGTCATTTAATAAGAAAGATATAAAAACCAAACAGAACTGAGCAAATATATCTGGAAACTTAAAGACGCAAAAACAAGCTACAATATATCCTGGAAAATCATAAAAAGAGCATCACCATACAGCAATGTTTCAAAAAGGTGCAACCTATGTTTAACTGAAAAATGGTTAATACTATGCAAACCACACTTAGCAACTTTAAACACCAAAACAGAAATAGTAAACAACTGCAGGCATAAATGGAAATCGTTGTTAGTGAATACACCCAAAACAAAAACCTGAAAGCCCCCAGAAAACACGTGCAGCCAACCCGCACGTGCAAACAAACCGCAAACGGGAGCCCACACGCATATAACATCGGCGGTGGGCAAACCAAAAACCATCCTGATGACAGCGCAACGCGCTCGAAACAAATTTGTAGATTCTATTTTTAAAAACCCATTTTAACAAATAACTAATATATATAATATAATATATATATATATATTATATATATATATATATATATATATATATATATATATATAAAGAAACACCCGAAGGTGCTGGGGAGGACCCAGAGAAGCACTGTCTTCACCTGCCTTTAGAGCAGTCCTGTACCACCCTTGGGCCTGCGCTGTGTTGACGATGGGTACAGGCACGCGCAGGACACTCCATTAAGATATCAAAGGACATAACTGCTCCTGAACAGAGGTAAATTAGACTACAGGATGCAGCTCATAACACCTTAAAGTAGCATCCCCATGGATGTACCAGCCCGTATTTCATAACTGCAGAGCCCACCGGCGAAAAACACCACCCTCCAGCTGCCGAGCACACCCCACAGACCCAACCACCCCTGCCCACGGACAGATGAAGACAGTGCCACTCCAGACACAGCCAAGCTTTCGCCATACGGTCTTATGTGCCCTCAAGAGAGAATCCAAAGTTGTAGTCTTTCCCACTGTCAACAGGACTTTCCCTGTGGTCAGTGCGTCTTTCCTCACCGTCACTGGACCTTTCTCCAGGTCAGCCTAGTTAAGGCAAAGAAGAAAAAGAAACATATATATATATATATATATATATATATATATAAAATATACCCTCTATTTTTCTTCCATCCATTTAATTTTTTTTCGCCGTTTTACTCTTTCTTCTTTCTTTCCACTATTCTGTCTATCTGTCATTCCACTCTTCATTCCTTCCATCGGTCTTTCTTTCTGTCACTCTACGGCTTTCTTCCTCCTTGCCTTCTCCATTTCCGTCGTTCTGCTCTTCCTTCCTTCTCTCTCCATGGCTTTCCCTCCTAACTTCACTGCCATCCTTCTCCCCCCCCCCTCCCCCTTATTTTTTAACTTCTCTCTTTTCGTCCCTTCCTCCCCCCCCCCCCCCCTTTTTTTTTTCTTTCAATCCCTTACATTTTCTTTTGTTACTGTCTTCCTTTCCTTATTTTTCTTTCTTTCTTTCTGTCCTTCCGCCCTCCTTTCGTCCATTCTTCTTCGTTTCATTCTGTCTTTCCTTCTCTTCCTCCTTCCATTTCTCCGACCTTTTCTCTAAGTCTTCTTTTCCTTTTTAACCCTTCCTCATTCTCTCTCTCTCTCTCTCTCTCTCTCTCTCTCTCTCTCCTCTCTCTCTCTCTTCTCTCTCTCTCTCCTCTCTCTCTCTCTCTCTCTCTCCTCTCTCTCTCTCTCTCTCTCTGCCCTTCTTTACACTTGTTCTTCACTGCCTCCTTTTCTTTCCCACCTTCCTTCCATCTTTCTTTCCATCCTTATTTTGTATCCCTCCCTCCCTTCTATCATTTTCCATTGTTGATGTTGCTGTTTGTTTGTTTGTTTAATCCCCCTTCGTTGTTGTTGTTGTTGTTACGCTGGTACTTTCTTTCTTTCCCTCCTTCTCTCCTTCCAGTGCTGTAAGCTTGTCCTCCGTTCATTCCGTGGCTTTTGTCACCATTCCTACCCATCCCACACGTCCCCCTTCTCGTCCTCCCCACCTCTCCCATCTCTCCCCTAGCCCTCTCCCCATCCCCCACTGACCCTTCCTGACCTCCTGCCCATCCCCCTATCCCCCCTCCCCCCCCCCCCCTCCCCCCGCCCCCTTACCCTCTTATTCCGCAGCCCCCACCTCTTGCACACCACATCCCCCTCCCGTCCCTCCCACCCCTCCCCTCCCTCCCCTCCCTCCCATCCCGACACACAGCTGTTGCATAATATCAATAATGGGGCATTATTTTTTCTGGCGTTTTGGCAGTCGTCATGGAACACTTGTTTCGCTCTCCATCCCGTCACGCTCCACTTCTTGCTCAGTCCTGAGACGTAAACTGACGAGTTTATGGATTCCTCCCCTCCCCCATGAAAAGGGCTGCGCGACTTTGTGTGTTGGAGATAACAGCAATATATGTACCTCGTGTCGATGTTTGTTTGCTGAAAACAGTGTTCCTCATTTTGCGGGACGCGCGCGCGCACGCGCGAACACACACGCACACATACACAACCGCACACAAGCACACGCACGCACGCACCACGCACGTGGACACACATACGCGCACACACACGTGCACGTGCGCGCGCACAACCACACACACACACACACACACACACACACACACACACACACACACACACACACCGTGCACGCACGCACACACACACACACACACACACACACACACACAACACACACACACACACACACACACACACACACACACACACACACACACACACACACACACACACACAACACACACACACACACACACACACACACACACACACACACACCGGAAATGTAATCCCAAATTATGCGGAAACATAGCAGACTTAGCAGGAAAGGATATGAGCTCCCACCCCAGAACTGGGTGTCTGGGCGGCAGAAGGAGCTAGGGAGAGTACAAGAGGGGATGGGGTGGGGTGGGGTGGGAGGAGATGTATAAAGAAGATCACATGATTCTGATATGGACTGGGATGATGACTGGGATGATGGTGATGATGTTAACAACGGTCGTGATGATAGCGGCGCTAATGACGGTAACTGCGACGATAATGATGATAATGACAATTACCATGCTGCAGCCGATGATGCTGCTGCAGCTGATGATGATGATGATGATGCTGCTGCAGCTGATGATGATGCTGCTGCTGCTGCTGCTGCTGCTGCTGCTGCTGCTGCTGCTGCTGCTGCTGATGATGATGATATGATGATGATGATGATGGTATGATGATGATGATGATGATGATGATGATGATGATGATGATGATGATGATGATGATGATGATGATGATGATGATGATGATGCTAGGCTATCAACAGCAGCAACAGAGAGAAGAAGAGCCAAAAGGACAGCAGAGAGACTGACCAACCAACCGCTGAATAAGCGGAGACGAAACAACAATAATCACCAAGACAACGTCAGCAGCAACAGAGAGAAGAAGAGCGAACGGATCACGACAGATTTTCCCAACTTAAAAGAAGATTGACTGTTCCGCCGAACGAGAGAGAGACAAACAAATGACAAGACAAAACACGGCGCGTTTCGACCTCTTTGGTCTCCTGCAGGCCAGACAAAAAAAAAAAAAAAAACATTATTCAAGACAAAGAAAACAAAGAACTGTCACTTAATCTCCTCCAATTGGGCGCAGCCTGTTCTGCCTTAGGGTGTGTTTCTCTCTTCCGTTCGGCGGAACAGGCGATCTTCTCTGAAAGTTTGTTGTAACTTCCGCCTGCTCGTCACCTCACAGTAAAACCGAAAGACTTCCACACAAGACCGGAGAACCAGCAGACAGATCAGCAGACAAACAGACAGACCGATTGAAAGAAACAGCAAGAACAGAAACAAGCAGCGTGCGTTCCATGTCCCTCTCCAAATACCCCTGTGGTAAAGTCATTTCAACAGCCATGGTGTAAACTTGATTTCTGTTGGTGCCATCTCACTGTGGTATAAAGTGGAATGAAATAGCAGTCTTGCAGAAGAAGGAGCAAATAGAAACGCTGAAAATTTATCAAAAAATCCCTTGTCCTGTTGTGAATTAATCCAAATTATGGAAAAGTATATGCATAAGCAGCATTTTAGTCAAAACATGCCTACTCTACCATTGTGCCCAAGGCACATTGTTAGATTAATTCATAAATTAAGGTTGAATACTTGGAACACTAAATATCCTCATGATATTACTTTGTGTCTGCAGCGAAAACATTTCTGTGCGTTATCTTTTGTTTGAATGCTCGGTGTTGACCTCGCTCTATCAGGAGAAAGGTATTGGACATGAATAACTTTGATAATGTCAATAGTGTCTTATATGGTTCATGTGTTCCTGAAATTGCCATGGTTATTTCGCAGTCACAGGTTGCCACATTTTTTTGTAAAGATCACAACTTTGTGTCTGTTCTTGTTTCTTTCAATCGGTCTGTCTGTTTGTTGAATGTGTGTGTGTGTGTGTGTGTGTGTGTGTGTGTGTGTGTGTGTGTGTGTGTGTGTGTGTGGTGTGTGTTCCTCCATTCCTAACTTGTTTGCTTGCCTGCTGTAACTCTTTCTTCCTTTTCGTCTTTCTGTCCGCTCATTTGCTCGCTCCTCTCCTCCCTCTCTCTCTCTCCCTGCTGTCCCCTCTCCCCTCTCCCCCTCTCCTCCCTCTGTCCCCTCTCCTCCCTTGTTATCCCCTCGCCCCACCCCCCACCCCTCCTCCCATTCCGCACCACTCTCCCGACGATCATCCCTTACCACCTCTCCCTCCTGATCCCCCCCCCCCCCCCTCCCAGCCCACACATCTTCTCACCACTCTCTTTTTCCCTCCCCAACATATCCCACTGGCTGCATGTAAATAATGCAGTACGAGTTTCGTGCATTAGGCCATCCTCATTGTGTGTCACTCACAATGGTCACGGTCTACATTTTGCCTGACGGTAGGCGTTGCCTTAGGGGATGGAGGGAGAGAGGAGAGAGAGAGAGAGAGAGAGAGAGAGAGAGAGAGAGAGGGAGAGAGCGAGAAAGAGAGAGAGGGAGAGAGCGCGTGGTGTGGTTGCTGTTCTGTGTGTGTGTGTGTGTGTGTCAAAGTCAAAGTAAAAATTTTTTATTTTCAGATGGAACATTGAATAAGCAATAAATCTGCTTTTTTACATCAAGCCATCCATAAAAAAAAAAAATAAAATAAAATTTTTAAAAAGTCGGTGAAACGACGACTAATCACAAAAATTTATGAAAGTCAGAGATAACAACAAATAGAAACCAGAGAAGAAATGGATTGGAAGGGGGGGGGGGGGGGGGGGGGAGGGGGCAGAGGGGGGGGAGGGCGGGGGGGGGGGGAGGTAGGGAGTATACAAATGAGAAGGGGAAATTCCATAAAGTAAGAGAGAGAGAGAGAGAGAGAGAGAGAGAGAGAGAGAGAGAGATTGGTTATGTACAATATGTACATTTTCTTCACAAATGTGCACGGTACGTATACTCTAAGAATACTGTCGACACTGACATAACCCTTTCCTCTGAGGCACACACACTCATGCAGAGCATGTACATAGTTTATACATATACACATGCATACACAGTGAAAACCATAAAACCATATTTCAAAGGTTTTGGGAAAATGTAAGTTATGAATCATTCATGAGATACCTTTTCAGATTATTTTTAAACTGGATTTTATTGTTTATACTTTTAAAGCGTGTTGGCAACTTGTTCCATACATTTCCACCAGAGTATAAAAAACTAGATTTATAAAGATTATTTCTTGGTCTGGGAAAGATAAAAAATGATTGTGTCTATGGATGTTAGTTTTAAATGTGTCGCTTATCTTTTAGGAGCATTGCCGTATATAACTTTATGCATACACACTGCCTTATTTAACAAAAGTCTGTTGTGGAAAGTTAATATACTAAGTTTTTTATAATCTTCTGTAGTCAGAGTGCTTGATTTTAACAATACTAATTTTAGTGCTCTTTTGTACATTCGATGAATCATTTTTAAGTTGGTTTCACTGCAGCTGTCCCATAATGTCGATGCATAATCAATTATTGATAAAATGTGAGCACAGAAGAAAAGCTTACGAGAATGGGTATCAAGGAAATTCTTAATCTTGGCTAGCTGAAGTAATTTTTTTTGACAGACGTTTTCCCAGTGACTTTGTATGGTCAGTCCACGATAGATCCTTATCAATTATTACACCTAGCATTTTATGTGAATCTACTTCTTCAATTTGTTTGTCAGATATAAACAATGGTTGAAATTTTGACTTCATTCTTTGCCGTTTTTGTCGAGCACATTCATACATACATTTGGTCTTGTTTGCATTTAAAGGACATATGATTCAGTTGGGTCCATTCAGTAAGTCCATGAATATTATCTTGTAGTTTGTTTGCTAGTCTAGGGGTGTCTGAATCACTGGAATGGAGCGATGTATCGTCGCAAACATTTCGCACTTACATTTAACATAAAGAGGTAAATCATTGATATAGATAGAAAACAGAAGAGGACCTAATACAGAGCCTTGTGGTACTTCCGTATTTGACAGGCGAAAAGTTTGACATTTTATTGTTAACTGTTACTGCTTGTTTTCTGTTACATAGAAAAGAAGACAAGAGATTAATGAATTCTGGATTTAATTTATACAGTTCTAATTTGCGCAGTAGCAGAGAATGATTTATAACATCAAACGCTTTCTCAAAGTCTATAAAAAGAATACCATAAATTTATTTTCATTTATACTGCATAGAAGGCTATCAACGAGCTGTATGAGGGCTGTATGACAGGAATGATTTTCACGGAAACCAGACTGATCTTCATTGAGTAAATTATTTTTAGCAAGGTAAGAATAGAGGACTTTTGCATGTGCTTTTCAATAGGCTTAGATAAAGCAGATAAAATAGAAACAGGTCGATAATTTGATGGATTTGATGTATCACCAATTTATGGAGAGGAATAACTTTAGCTTCCTTAAATTTTAAAGGAAAAGTTTGTTTCTCTATGCACAAATTGTATAAATAAGTTAGCGTGTCAGAGATCACTGGCATGAAACTTTTAGTATTTTACATCTAAACCATCTAAATCGCGTGCACCAGATTGTTTTAAAGATGAGAAACTTTTACTGACATCCAGTACCGTCATTGTTGGAGAGTAAAAGGAAAGTAAATATTCTTTGAACCAAGGTAATGTTTTAAAGTGACTGAGATCATTTTCATTGGACCTGTCATGTAATATGATTTTATCTTTAATATTTGCAAAATGGTTGTTTAACTGATTTGCAGATACGTCTGTAAGAATTTGCTGACTTCTTGATACCTGTTTATTATTCAACATGTTGATAGCTTTCCAGATCTGACGTGAATCCTTTGTAGAAATTAACATCTTTTGGAAGTAATTGCGTTTAGATTTTCGTTTCATTGAGTTTACCTTATTCTTTGTTTCGAAATTCTTTATTTGTTCCGAAATTGCTTAAATGAATTTTTTTTATTAATTTCTGTATCAATTTCTTTTGTTATCCACGGTGGTTTGTTTCTTGTTTGACTCTTTCTTTATGAATGGAGCATGCTTGTTATATACAGAAGTAAATGTACTGATCCAATATTCAGCTGCTTCATCAGGATCTCTTATTTGATATATGTAATCCATCTGTGCCGTGGCAAGGTCTGAAAGGAAATATTCTTCTTGAAAGTTTCTAAAACTTCTGTAATATATGATCTTATGCCCTACCTTTGGGAAATTTAACACGGGTTTTGTACCAAGTAAGACAAACGGGATTATGGTCACTACATCCACATGCTGGAGCACATACTTCAATAATAGGTTGTTTTGTGTTTGTGTAAATGTGATCAATTAAGGTACTTGAATGTTCAGTTTACACGGTTGGTTTGTCAATAAGTTGTTCTAGGCCGTGTAAAGTGAGTTTTGTTGCCACTTGGGTTTGGGTTTCGTTAAATCTAATATTAAAATCTCCCAAAATGATAGTTTCAAAACTTAGCATCGTTACTTCATCCATAAGGACACTAAATTTGTCTTGCCAGTCTGTAGTTTCTGATGGATTTCTGTATATAAATCCTGTGATTAGTGGTTTAACTGTTTTTCCATGCTGAGTTCAATCCATACAGATTCAATGTCATAATTTTCTAGATTATTCAGCTTTTTGTAGTTTAACGAAGATGCAACATACAATAGTATGCCTGTGGTTTTGGGTTTATGTGGATCTAGTCGAATTATCTGGGTATCCTGGCATATTCATATCAGCATCAGTTATTTGTGAGGACAAACGGGATTCTGCGAAACAAAATACATGAAAATTGTTACCATTGTTGTGAAGAATAGTTGCAATATCGTCTTTCTTATGTGTTGCATTGTTAATGTTCAAGTAGCCTATTCGAAGTCCTTGTTTTATTGGGCCCCGTATCTAATTTAAAGACATTTGCAGATCGTTTGGGAATAACTTCAATAAGTCTAGAAAAATTTTCTGTTTTAGAATGTGTATATACAACACGTAATGCAATGTATATCTGAGTTATGGAAAGCTCAGAGAGTAAAAAAGAAAGGACAAATTGTTCGGGTAAGTGAACACCGCCTTCAGCGTTACTAGATACACACTGCACGCACTGTATCTTCTATACTGCAACAGCAGTTGAGTTCAATGACAAAAATGAAAAAAAAAAGATTCTTACAAAATAATCTCTAACATTCATACACGCATTCACTCAGATAGGGGGAAAAAATATATATATAAATATATAATTGATGTACCAACAGAATAACAGACAAATACAACAATCTTCAAACCAGAAAAAAAATGCATTAAGAAACGCAGATAAAGTTTAACAGAATGATCGCAGTCCGCCAAATTCAAAATTCAAGGGTCCAAGCAAGTCACCAAGCACAATTAAGTCACTAAAAAATTCCCAGGTCCGATATCAAAAAACACGCATTCACCATACTAACGTTCAGACTTGATATCTTGATGTCGATTGTCATGGGAAAAAAACGATTTTCACTCAAATAAAAAAGGCGTTTTAGGTGCGCGCATCCGTGTACGCACACACGTATGTACACACGCACTCCCCCCTCACACTCCCCCCTCCCCCCCCCCACACACACACTCACACATAAACGCGCGCGCATTAGCGCACATGTGAATACAAGAACTCAGTTACTGAGGTCTCTGTTGGTGGAAAAGCTGTGATGCCATGTTCATCAGCTGAAGGGCGTATTGTCCGGGTTGTGTCGGTAAACCTCCAGGATACCAGGTGTTGGGGAGTGGCACAGCTACACGCGGTCATGGAGTAATAGCTGATGGTTTGGGGTAGCTGTATGAGTTTGGGCACCCATGACTGAAGGTGGATACAGGGAAGAGGGTATGGGTGTGACGTAGAGGGGTACCAAGGTCCTTGGAATGGTAATGGGGTGGGTTGGAGCACAAAGGAAAAGGGACTCCATGGGTTTTTCCCGGACAGACAGATTGCCTCTGTCCTGGGGAGTCTGTGGAAGGTAGGCTGAACGGTCTGGTCCATGGCGTCCAACTGCTGCAGTGCAGGAGCAGGACGTACAGGAACAGGACCCTCAGGATGAACTGGGATGCAGCCTGTCGTTGAATGGCCCACCACCTCTCCCCGGGGTGGCAGCAGGGGATAGTGGGCCATGGAAGTGATGGATGGGACGCCAGGAACGTTGCTACTGTGACCAGAGGGTCGACTCTGTTCGGGACGAGAGTCCGTCCTGCCACTATGTAGTGTGTTTTTGGAAGGCATCTGAAACCTCTTCTACTTGCTGATTTCTTCTGGGTTGTCTTCGAGGGGGAAAAGCCCCTTCAGAGTGTTGGCCAGAGTTGTAACGGAAGAAACGTGGCAAGTACTTCATAAAGTTCACAGCGAGCTTTGCCGTTCCCTTTAGACTAAGATGGACAGGTCTTTGTATAAAGCGAGTCTTGGAGCGCCATTTTTTGTAATAAAAGTGTCATGATTATCAATCAAATTAATTTTAGATGTATCACAGGCTGAGTGCAAGGTTCTGTTGGAGGGGGAGATCGCATTATTTAGAACATGGCGTCCCCGTGCTGGAATGATAGAACTGAACGTGATACAAGCTGACGGAAAAGATTTTTTGCACAGAGTAATCAGTTCTGTCCACTGCTTAGCAGACACTGGGCCAGCCGGACAATCGTTGACCCCAACATGAACAATAATGTGTTGGACATGGGTGAGCTTATCGGGCAATGAATGCAGCCACTGGAACATGTTCTGTATTGTCATTCCCGGAATGCACAGTTTAAACACACGATCTTCTTCAGTTCCTAACCGTCTTGGATCAATAAACCTTAAAACAGAGTCTCCGATGAGGACTGAAGAAATGTTGTCGGAATCTTGATTTCGTTAAACACCTGCGAAGGGGATCTCTGTGGTGTGGGTGTCTGATGTCGCACACTGTGTTGGGAAGTGTTGATATCTCCAGGATCAGCACTGCTGTCACTGCATTCACCAAGTTCCTGTCTTTCAGAGGTACAGTTTTCATCCTCTAAAATTTCAAAACGATTTTGAGTTAACACAGGAGTTGTTAGTGATATGTATGTTTCTAGACTGTTTTGTTTCAGAGATACATTATCTTCTGGTATTTTCTTTGAATAAATTACAGCGTTACTGAGTGTTTCACTTTCGAGTGTGTTTTTGTCACCGGTTTGATTTGGAGAATCTTCAATAACAGGAG
>CM031609.1:15542376-15552376 GCA_018398815.1 Conus ventricosus | reverse complement strand
TCTCTGCCAAATTTTCGTCTTTAATGGACTTCTTCAGGACTGTCTAAAATAATTGGACACAAGCCTATAAGGTATGAAAAGCAAAAGTAGAAACAATTCACCCTGTAATATTTACATTGACCATTGTCACTTATCCCTGAGAACCTTCTCCCACTTGCTGCTAGTAAACCCTTATCCAATGATTTATGAACTTGCACTCACCTGCATACACCCCCTCCCCACCCACCCCACCCCCCCACCCCCACACAGACACACACGCACACACACAAACACACGCACACACGCACACACACACACACACACACACACACACACACACACACACACACACACACACACACACACAAAACACACACACACACACACACACACACACACACACACACACACACACACACACACACACACACACAACAAGCCCCTACCCAGTCCCATACATACATATTGAAACCCATGCATGCATACTTATATACACATGCACCAACTAAGCACACTCACCTCTCTCTCTCTCTCTCCTCTCTCTCTCTCTCTCTCTCTCTCTCTCTCTCTCAGTCTCTCTCACACACACACACACACACACACACACACACACACACACACACACACACACACACACACACACACACACACACACACACTCACTCACTCACTCCTTACCAACACACACACACACACACACACACACACACACACACACACACACACACACACACACACACACACACACACACACACACCAAGTAAAAAATAAAAGCCTGCTATATAAAAAAAAGCCTGCTACGAGTATAAAACTTTCATTCAGTTACCTCTACTTAAAAACAAAGGTTAGTCCATCAGGAACGTTCAAAATGTGTTGTGAGGAGGGACTACTTATACTCGCGAAAAGATCACAGGCAGTGTACGCAGATCTTCCCCCACACTATGATCCCTACATTGACTCAAAAGTCAGTAACCCATCTGAAAACCATTGTCCGCGGCCACCAAATTGATCGAAGAAGTTCTCAAATTGTTCCGAAATATCATTGGAGATATCTCCCGACCTAGATCGCATCCGAGATGGGACGAAGTAAGTGGATTTTAAATATCACAGCTTTTCAGAGTGGCAACAGGGGAAGACTCATGTAAACTATCACAGCTTTTTCAGAGTGGCAACAGGGAAGACTCATGTAAACTATCACAGCTTTTCAGAGTGGCAACAGGGAAGACTCATGTAAACTATCACAGCTTTTCAGAGTGGCAACAGGGGAAGACTCATGTAAACTATCACAGCTTTTCAGAGTGGCAACAGGGGAAGACTCATGTAAACTATCACAGCTTTTTCAGTGGCAACAGGGGAAGACTCATGTAAACTATCACAGCTTTTCAGAATGGCAACGGGGAAGAATCGTGGACACCACCTGAGCTCTAGTCCCATAGATGTAGGCCGTTAGGGTAATTCGTTTTCAGTTTGTGGCGCCACAATCGTTCCCTGACTTTGCGTTCGCGCGCGTTCTTGGAGCGGCACTGGAATGCCAGTAATCATTCCTGTGTTCCCTGACGATTGCTCGCTGCATGTGTACGTTTCCTCCTCCTCCTCCTCCTCCTCCTCCTCCTCCTCTTCCTTCTCTTTTCCTCCTTTCTCCCCCTCCCTCCTTCTCCTCCCTGGAGTCTTGTTCAGAACACTTAAGTTCACCATGAGTGAAATGTTGGTGTGTGTGATGGTTTGACAACACCGCTGTTCTCACCGGCTACGTTTCGCCTTCTTCGGGATGGTCTGTAAACATGACACCTGTGTGCGTGCATGGCTCATTATCGTTATCATCATTATCCTCCTCCTCCTCCTCCTCCTCCTCATCATCATCATCATCATCATCATCATGATCATGATCATCATCATCCTCATCATCATCATCATCATCATCATCATCATTACTAATATTATCATTATTATGATTTTATTGATTTTATCCTTGTTGCTGTTTTTGTTGATGTTGTTATTATTATTATCATTATTATTGTTGTTATTATTATTATCATTATTATTGTTGTTTTTGTTATTATCATTGTTGTTATTATGATTATCATTATTACCATTATCGTTCTTCTTCTTCTTCTTTTTTTTTTCTTATTCTTCTTCTAATTATTGTTATTACTATAATTTTATCATTGTTAATGTTATTATTACATAAACGTGACACCTGAGTGTCATCATCATCATCATCATCACCACCATCATCGTCATCATCATCATCATCATTGACACTAGTTACGCAGCGTCTTTCCATTGTTAGACACGTAGCTTTAAGCGCTTTATAGTCCACGCTTTCCTTGACACCATGGGCTGCCTACCTGGGAAGAGCCCCCCTATGAGCTGCCTGCTGGCGCTGCATTCAGTCGCTTCCTGTGGCCTTCAGCCGAACGTCAGGTGGAAGAGAAATGGACGGAGGGGTGGGGGGGGGGGGGTGAGGTAGGAGGAGGAGGGAGAGGAGTTTATGTTTGCCAAGATGTTGATTCCGAGGAGAAACTCACCTCTGAGCTGGATGACCCAAGCGGGAATTGAACCCACGATTCCGTCTCATGAAGAGAATAAGGTTTTGTCCACTAGACTGACTGGGCCCCGCATGGGTAACATCCGGGCTGTGCTGATCCATTGGCCCCCTTATAACACACCGCTCGTCATGGCCCGCTCTCTCTCTGTCTCTCTGTCTCTGTCTCGGTCTCTGTCTCTGTCTCTCTCTCTCTCTCTCTCTCTCTCTCTCTCTCTCTCCTCTCTCTCTCTCTCTCTCTCACGCACACGCACGCACGCACGCACGCACGCACGCACGCACGCACGCACACACACACACACACACACACACACACACACACACACACACACAGAGAAAACGGTAAGATCTTGCGGAGGCGAGGTTTAAGACGATTTTTTCTTTTTCTTTTCCTTTTTTTGTTTGTTTGTTTTTGTTTTGTTTTGTTTTTTACACCTTTTTTGCAACTACGAAGACTCTGTCTGTCTCTGTCTCTGTCTCTGTCTCCTCTCTCTCTCTCTCTCTCTCTCCTCTCTCTCTCTCTCTCTCTCTCTCTCTCTCCACCACCCCCCCCCCTCTCTCTCTCTCTCCTCTGCCGCCCCTTCCTCCCCCGTACTACCATCTCCCCATTCCTTCTTTTCCTCCCACCATCCTTCCCTCCCTCCTTCCCTGCTTCTTTCTCTCCTTCCCCCCCTCCCTCCCCCCCCCCCCCCTCTCTCTCCCATTCGCCGTTCTCTGTCTGCCTTATCATTGTCCTTCCTCCCCCCCCCCCCTCTCTCTCTCTCCCATTCGCCGTTCTCTGTCTGCCTTATCATTGTCCTTCCTCCCTCCTTTCTTCCCTTCCTTCTTTTTTTCCTCCCCCCCCCCCCCCCCCCCATCCCTTCTCTCTCTCTCTCACCCCCCACCCCACCCCACCCTCACCCCTTCTTCCCGCAATCCATATTACCGGACTTCGCCGTAATGAACTATTATGCGAACGTAACGAAACGAAACACGGCGCGACAGCACACCCCAAGCCCGGTGACACGGAGTGGAACTGATGCACGTGGCGACAGTCAGGGCACGTCACGTGCCCTCGTGCCACGTCATGCAGGGAGGTATGGCGCCGTGCTGCCTTCAAGAGGTTGAATAAGCTGTGGGCACCCGCCACAATTAGGATTTGACACAAAAACACTACATAATCCATGTTTAGCCTTTTGATGCCTACCATAAATTTGAACCAGCTTTTAACGTTAACTGATAATTGTTCAAAAGTACAACTCTCCACCAATTATTTTCTTTGTTTGGGGCAGGGGGGGGGGGGGGTGGGGGGGGGGAGGGGGGTATTCACCGATGAAATCACAGTCTTCAAATTCCTTCTCCTTCTCCTTAGCTGACGGCAAATTTCAGACCTTTGCACTCACCCGTGACTCCTGTCTTGGCGCCAGCTTGAATTCCCCAAATCGTCCCCCATTCCTTTGATTTGGATCTGTCTTCTTGGAACCCACCTGGCTTGTACCTTGATGGCCATAGGAAAGAAAATGAGGAGAATCAACTTTTAGACACAATAAAAAAAAATAATAAAATGTCAAATTGCGCCAGTATGTAAACACTCGAATCCCCAAGCAAGGTCTTGGCGTATTAAGTTTTGGTGTTGTTTCATCCCCAAATCAATGATTATCACTGGAAATAAACTTTAGTTGCGACATGAAAACGGTTATTTTCACGTGAAGCAGTTACTTTCACTGGCAGAAAGTCATGATCTGGATGCGGCCCAGCCCCCCCCCCCCCCCCCTCCCCCCTCTCCCCCTCCCCCCTCCCGTAGAAGGTGAAGAGTTCAGGGCCGAAACGCTTGTCCGATGGGGATGGGGGAGAAAGGGTGTCTTCTCTGAAGACTATCTGCTGTCAAGCTTTCCCTAGAGTGATATAAAGAATCACATGAAAGGTCCCAACCCCCCCCCCCCCCCCCCCCCCCCCTTTTGACCCTAGTAAAGCGTGGATACTGATAACAGGTAATTGTAGCAGTACTTCGGGCGTTTTAGCCTTGGCAAAACAGGCTTAAAACCTTAATTCTGTGTATTGACACCAACATACATATCCACTTGAGTCATAGTTATGTCTTTTCACGACGCCTAATTATCTGTTTTCGTGAGAGTATTGTTTTACTGTCAGTCTAGCTGTTCGGTAGCCCAGCCGACCACGTGAAGCCCTGTCAGGGCCATTGCTTCTTCAAACTCAGTTCATTAGATAGTTTGTTTTGGTTTCTTTTCCTTTTGTCTTTCAATCTAAATAAACCAGATTTTTTCAAAACTCATAAAACTTGCTGAACATCTTTCTTCCATAAAGTCTTCGGTCAGCTTAGAAATATCAATCTCTTCCAGAAAATAAAAACGGTCACATCTAGAGGGACATCTCAAAACAAGGTGCCCGTGGCGTCTCTTGTAACGTGTTTCTCCTCGTGTCATGTACGTCCCAACACTCAATAGCAACATGTTGTGTCTCTTGTAACGTGTTTCTCCTAGTGTCATGTACGTCCCAACACTCAATAGCAACATGTTGTGTCTCTTGTAACGTGTTTCTCCTAGTGTCATGTACGTCCCAACACTCAATAGCAACATGTTGTGTCTCTTGTAACGTGTTTCTCCTAGTGTCATGTACGTCCCAACACTCAATAGCAACATGTTGTGTATGAGTGGCGCACCACATGGCATGCACCAAGGAGCTTTCTTGCCCTTGCTTTCTTCCCCTTCCCCCCCCCCCCCCCCCCCCCCCCCCCCCTTTTCTCTATTTTTGTCTTTGCTTTGTTTGTTTGTGTTGTTTTGTTGTTGTTGTTGAAAGATATGAATGGATGTAAAAAGAGTGGGCTGTATGTAATCAGTATTAAACTGTTTCTTCTTTACGACTACCTGTGGCGGATGATACGAGTAAAAACTCTTAAGGTTTGGACGGATTTTTTTTAAAGTTTGTTATCCGTCAGATCGTTCTAGTCCTCTTGCCTGATATCTTCAACATAATTATGTCTGGAGTTTGCCATCACATCGGCGTGAGGGAAAAAGAATATGCACAACATGTGGCCGAGCAATGATAAATGAATGATTTCAGTGATAATCACTCCATTTTTTTCCCCTTTCTCATGAAACCAGTTACAGCCTGAACCTGGAACGTAATGTTCTCTCCTTGTCTTATTGTTAATGTTGTTGGTTACTGTCAGGAAAATGACGCCCAAACAAAACACTGGACCGATTTTACCCAAATTGGTTGTAATGTTTTGTTTATTTTACCCAAATTTGCTTGTTAATGTTGTTTATTTTACCCAAATTTGGTTGAAAGATGCAGCGTGGGCCAAGAACGGACCGTTCAGTTTTGGAACGGATCCAGATTAAAGGGCGATTTTTTCCCCCTCTCACGTGACTTAACAAGATGGGGCTTGGTTCCACAGTGCTTAGAGGCTACGGAATAGAATCTGAGTTGAGAGTTTGATCGAAGTTCAGAGGGCGGTTTGACGTTGGGGGGGGGGGGGGGTCTTCGATGTCCTAAACGCCATTCTGTTTCTCAGAGTTTTTCTGAAGTAAAATGACAGAACAGGACGATTGTGGGCTGTTGATGCTAGTGAATCACCGTAAAGGCTGTCTGAGAGGCCACGACCAAGGCGTTGAAGGCGTATCGCTAGCGTCACTGTCCCACGGTCTGGGGGGCACACTGGTTCACGTTGCGTTTTAAGTAGCAGTCACACCTTTTCTGTGGACTGACGGGGTGAGGGGGCGGGGGGGGGGGGGGGGGGGGTAGTGGTGAAAGGGCGAGGGGACGGTTAGGGATCAGAGGTGGGGTGGGGTGAGTGTTCGGAGGTGCGGAAGTAGGGGTGGTAGGTTTAGAGGGGAGTGCTTGACGATGGCTGTTTCCTGTTCAAGCATCCTGGTGCATGATGGGTGTGAGGTGTTGTTGTTGTTGTTTTTAAAATAACCACGTGGGACTGACATGAATCTGAGATCTTGTTGTCAAGGGGGTACAGTAGGCTTGGTCGTTATGATATGTCACTAGAATTCATTGCCCAAGCCAGTATGATCCCAGTAGGTTGCGAAGCTATAATGATTGCAATAATACTACAAGAAAGAAGAAAGAAAAGTAAAAGTGTCCATGTGAAGTGCTTAAGAAAGAACATTTTGCTGTAACACCAGATCAGTTGCCCACTAGTGTGACATTTGTTCACAAAGGTATTTCATTTTGTGTGGAAGTGAACTGAAAAAAGTGCTTTGGGCAGACAAAAACAACTTGACTTCTGAGGTAGCCTGGTTTTGACTAAGATGCCGGTGTGTGGACTGTTAGGATGAAGAACAGTGCAGAGACAGTTGAGTGGTGAAGAACTGTTAGGATGAAGAACAGTGCAGAGACAGATGAGTGGTGAAGAACTGTTAGGATGAAGAACAGTGCAGAGACAGATGAGTGGTGAAGAACTGTTAGGATGGAGAACAGTGCAGAGACAGTTGAGTGGTGAAGAACTGTTAGGATGGAGAACAGTGCAGAGACAGTTGAGTGGTGAAGAACTGTTAGGATGAAGAACAGTGCAGAGACAGATGAGTGGTGAAGAACTGTTAGGATGAAGAACAGTGCAGAGACAGTTGAGTGGTGAAGAACTGTTAGGATGAAGAACAGTGCAGAGACAGTTGAGTGGTGAAGAACTGTTAGGATGAAGAACAGTGCAGAGACAGATGAGTGATGAAGAACTGTTAGGATGAAGAACAGTGCAGAGACAGATGAGTGGTGAAGAACTGTTAGGATGAAGAACAGTGCAGAGACAGATGAGTGGTGAAGAACTGTTAGGATGAAGAACAGTGCAGAGACAGTTGAGTGGTGAAGAACTGTTAGGATGAAGAACAGTGCAGAGACAGATGAGTGGTGAAGAACTGTTAGGATGAAGAACAGTGCAGAGACAGATGAGTGGTGAAGAACTGTTAGGATGAAGAACAGTGCAGAGACAGATGAGTGGTGAAGAACTGTTAGGATGAAGAACAGTGCAGACAGTTGATTGGTAAAGCGAAAGCACTGAGATGCCAGCTGCAGTGAAGAGAAAGCACTGAGATGCCAGCACTGAGATGCCATCTGCAGGGAAGAGAAAGCACTGAGATGCCAGTTGCAGGGAAGAGAAAGCACTGAGATGCCAGCTGCAGGGAAGAGGAAGCACTGAGATGCCAGCTGCAGTGAAGAGAAAGCACTGAGATGCCAGCTGCAGGGAAGAGGAAGCACTGAGATGCCAGCTGCAGTGAAGAGAAGCACTGAGATGCCAGCACTGAGATGCCAGCTGCAGGGAAGAGAATGCACTGAGATGCCAGCTGCAGGGAAGAGAAAGCACTGAGTTGCCAGCTGCAGGGAAGAGAAAGCACTGAGAAGCCAGCTGCAGTGAAGAGAAAGCACTGAGATGCCAGCTGCAGTGAAGAGAAAGCACTGAGATGCCAGCTGCAGGGAAGAGGAAGCACTGAGATGCCAGCTGCAGGGAAGAGGAAGCACTGAGATGCCAGCTGCAGGGAAGAGAATGCACTGAGATGCCAGCTGCAGGGAAGAGAAAGCACTGAGATGCCAGCTGCAGGGAAGAGGAACCACTGAGATGCCAGCTGCAGTGAAGAGAAAGCACTGAGATGCCAGCTGCAGGGAAGAGAAAGCACTGAGATGCCAGCTGCAGGGAAGAGAAAGCACTGAGATGCCAGCTGCAGAACAGAGGGAGCACTGAGATGCCAGCTGCAGTGAAGAGAAAGCACTGAGATTCCAGCTGCAGTGAAGAGAAAGCGCTGAGATGCCAGCTGCAGGGAAGAGAAAGCGCTGAGATGCCAGGACTCAGATGCCAGCTGCAGCTAAGAGAAAGCACTGAGATTCCAGCACTGAGATGCCAGCTGCAGTGAAGAGAAAGTACTGAGATGCCAGCACTGAGATACCAGCTACAGTGAAGAGAAAGCACTGATATGCCAGCACTGAGATGCCAGCTACAGTGAAGAGAAAGCACTGAGATGCCAGCACTGAGATGCCAGCTGCAGTGAAGAGAAAGCACTGAGATGCCAGCTGCAGTGAAGAGAAAGCACTGAAATGCCAGGTGCAGTGAAGAGAAAGCACTGAGATGGCAGCTGCAGTGAAAAGAAAGCACTGAGATGCCAGCTGCAGGGAAGAGAAAGCACTGAGATGTCAGCTGCAGGGAAGAGGAAACACTGAGATGCCAGCACTGAGATGCCAGCTGCAGTGAAGAGAAAGCACTGAGATGCCAGCTGCAGTGAAGAGAAAGCACTGAGATGCCAGCTGCAGGGAAGAGAAAGCACTGAGATGCCAGCTGCAGGGAAGAGGAAGCACTGAGATGCCAGCACTGAGATGCCAGCTGCAGTGAAAAGAAAGCACTGAGATGCCAGCTGCAGTGAAGAGAAAGCGCTGAGATGCCAGCTGCAGGGAAGAGGAAGCACTGAGATGCCAGCACTGAGATGCCAGCTGCAGGGAAGAGAAAGCACTGAGTTGCCAGCTGCAGTGAAGAGAAAGCACTGAGATGCCAGCTGCAGGGAAGAGAAAGCACTGAGATGCCAGCTGCAGGGAAGAGGAAGCACTGAGATGCCAGCACTGAGATGCCAGCTGCCGTGAAGAGAAAGCACTGAGATGCCAGCTGCAATGAAGAGAAAGCACTGAGATGCCAGCTGCAGGGAAGAGGAAGCACTGAGATGCCAGCACTGAGATGCCAGCTGCAGTGAAGAGAAAGCACTGAGATGCCAGCACTGAGATGCCAGCACTGAGATGCCAGCTGCAGGGAGAGAAAGCACTGAGATGCCAGCACTGAGATGCCAGCTGCAGTGAAGAGAAAGCACTGAGATGCCAGCACTGAGATGCCAGCACTGAGATGCCAGCACTGAGATACCAGCTACAGGGAAGAGAAAACACTGAGATGCCAGCACTGAGATGCCAGCACTGAGATGCCAGCTGTAGTGAAGAGAAAGCACTGAGATGCCAGCACTGAGATGCATGCTGCAGTGAAGAGAAAGCACTGAGATGCCAGCTGCAGGGAAGAGGAAGCACTGAGATGCCAGCTGCAGAACAGAGGGAGCACTGAGATGCCAGCTGCAGTGAAGAGAAAGCACTGAGATTCCAGCTGCAGTGAAGAGGAAGCACTGAGATGCCAGCTGCAGGGAAGAGAAAGCGCTGAGATGCCAACTGCAGTGAAGAGGAAGCACTGAGATGCCAGCTGCAGTGAAGAGAAAGCGCTGAGATGCCAGCTGCAGGGAAGAGAAAGCGCTGAGATGTCAGCTGCAGGGAAGCCTCTGTTGGGAGGAGATCCTGCCCTTGACCCTTCCTCCTGAACGGAAGAACCTGACATACTTTTTCTCAGATACGAAAGAGGTCGACAATGATCAGCCCTGAGCATCTCTCTTCTTCTGTGGTGGGTAGCCACCAGCAAACGTAAAGGTTTGCACCTCAAAAAAGATTTCCTTTTGTATTCTCTCCCCTCTTCCTTTCTACTCATTCATTTATCACTCTGTTTTCTGCCTAGATCAGTT
>CM031609.1:15534876-15537376 GCA_018398815.1 Conus ventricosus | reverse complement strand
AATGCGCGTTTGATATTTTTCTTTCTTTCTTTCTTTCTTTTTTCTTCTTCTTCTCGAACACTCGAGATGGAAACGCCAGCTCCCCTGACGAATGCTGCCGTGCGCTGTAGGTCCCCATGGGCACCGTAGAGCTTCCTCTCCACTGATGTTTGCTCCGTCCATATCTGGTGTCTCAGAGCGTCGTGCAACGGGCGATCCTGCAGTGGATGTGCTGTTGTCATATTTTTCTGTCAGTACCCTCCGATCCACCTCCTTCCTCCTAAATATGCGAATTACTATCCGATTTTCCTCGTGCTTCGGCATCTTACTCAGGGCACCCACACAAATTGTACTGGACATCAAACACGTGGGGGAAAAAAAACCAAGAGAGAGCCTCCCCAACATTATCCCAACTACCCTGACTTAGTCCAAGGGACAAGAGAACATTCGGACCACTCCTCCCACAGGCAGACTGGAGCGGTTCCAGAAAGTGGGTTCCAGCCAGCTGACCAGTTACCAGGCTTCATACCTTTCTCCAGGATTGGGGAAACGCCACGCTCTGTGAACGTTTCGTTTCTAGGTTCCTCGGAGTGTGCTTTTTCCCACCTGGTCACTACACAGGGCTGTGCGTCTGTAAGCAAGCCGAAGGACAAGGTCAGATGTCCACAGTGTCTAAGTATCTTTGGTACACTGCTCCACAGACATTCTTTGATTTCACAGAACACCACCAGGGTTGGGGTTTTTTTTATAATTTTTATTTCTTATTTCTTTTTCTTTTTTTTTCTTTTTTGAAAGATGGCCGGAACACACACGCCGGCTCGCCGTTCCGGACATCTCTGTAGCGACAGCCTCTGTGGTGTGGTTTTCCACGAAGTCAGCGGCCATCCACACTGTAGTGTGAAGGTAGATGAAGACCTGACGTGGCAGTCTCAGGTTGCACACACACACACGCACGCACACACACACACACACACACATACACACACACACAGGCACGCACGCACGCACGCACGCACGCACACACACACACACACACACACACACACACACACACACACACACACTCACACTCACGCACGCACGCACGCACGCACGCACGCACGCACGCGCACACACACACACACACACACACACTCACACACACATAAACACTCTCACACACACACACACACACACACACACACACACACACACACACACACACACACAACACACACACACACACACACACACACCACTCGCAAGCAATGCACACATGCACACGCGCGCGCGCGCGCGCACACACACACACACATACACACACACCACTCGCACGCGCACACACACACACACATACACCACTCGCACGCGCGTGCGCACACGCACCACACACACACACACACACACACACACACACACACACACACACACACACACACACACACACACACACACACACCCCACTCGCGCACACACACACACACACACACACACACACACACACACACACACACACACACACACACACACCAACCAACCAACCAACCACCCTCCACCAAAGCTTCTTGCGACATACCAGACGACACCCGTCCCAGTCGGGCGAACGGAGACCAGCATACGCCGCCACCCGAACTCCATGTTCTGTGACCGCATGGGAGATCCTACCTACCCTCACACTCAAGGGGACCGAGAGATAGTGCGTTACGTTCAACGTCGCGCCGCAAGGTTTATCACAAGGGAGACCACCTGTCGTTCTGATGGGACCTAGGTTGAGCCTCAGCCTCGCTCGGAGAGTCCACCCACGTTCGGGAGTCCACACACACACACTCACACACACACACACACACACACACACACACACGCGCGCGGCGCGCGCGCGCACACGCGCACACACACACACACACACAAACAAACGCGCGCACACACACACACACACACACACACACACACACACACACACACACACACACACACACACACACACACACACACACACACATGCGCCCACGCACACACATGGGCCCATGCCCACACATCATACACACACGTGTACATCAACTACACACACACACACACACACACACACACACACACACACACACACACACACACACACACACACACAGAAAAAATGGTAGGTAGGCACTCAAGGTCTGACCAGCGCGTTAGGCTAATGCGTAGGTCAGACATCCGCCGAGTCGTAGCCACGAGACCGTCTTCTTCAATTGTCTCATCTTTGTTGTTAATTCATTTATCCATCAGCTTCAAATCATGCGTAGTGTGGTCTCAAAACTTAGCGGATGTGGTGTAGCGTATATGGACTAGTCCGCACGCAGTGACGCCTCCTTGATGAAACTGAAACTGAAACTCGGGAATCCACAGGTCATACTCCACAAATGGAATATTTGCGCTAAATCGCTATATTATATGCAATCCATGAAAACGTTCGGAGGTTCGGCATCAAATAGAGCCAAAACTTGGTATCAAACTGATAATAGATTAGATGAACAACCTCCCAGCAATGGATGGAACAACCTCCCAG
>CM031609.1:15517376-15529876 GCA_018398815.1 Conus ventricosus | reverse complement strand
AATGAATGATTTTAATGAATTCAGGCCTTGGCCCATTTCATGAGTTGACATTTTTACATAAATTGGAGACGATTGAACAATGCATGCATAGAGGGAGGAGGGGGAGGGGGCAGAAGGGGGGGGGGGGGTAACGGGGATGGGAAGGGTAGGGCGTAGGGGTGTGGGTGGTGGGGGAGGAGATCACAATGTTCAAAGCACATATACTAAACAGGGACAAAAAGTCATCGAATACTTACGGTTTGTCACGAATCTCAAAACATTTAAAGACATACCAAGCCTTATTTTGACTTCACTATGAGTTGACATCAAATGTGAAAACTGTCTCCATTCATTGCAAGGCGCTATATTCTTCATATGTGCATGCCTAATACTATCATATTGTTTGTATCGGAACAAAAATGTGTTTCGTTCTCAATTTCACCTGGACAAAAGGGGCAGTTATTATCAACAGTCATCCCAGGTTTAACATATCTGTTACAATGTACTTTCAAATTAGTTATGCCCAGTCGGAATCTAATTAAAGCGTCTCTGAAACATTTCTGCTTTATACAACCTAAATAAACTTCCGGACACAGGTCAGATTTGAAGTCTCTGTAGAGAACATAACGGTCACTGGTAGTCAAATTGTGCTCCCAGTCTTGGTGGTTCATATCAAGGAGTCTCTGTTTGAAGACATTACAAAATTGATTCACATCACCCACTCCCTGAGCAAGCCATACAAATCCAAAACCAGTTCTATTCAGTAAAAACCTCAATTCTGATACCCAGTTCCGTTTGCCGTTTAAGTCTAAATTCATGAGCATCCTGTACGCTTGCTTAGGTAAGCGCTTGTCATTCATATCTAACAATCTGAACCAAAATTTCAAAGTTTTCATAAAACCATTGATAATGAGAGGGTGTCTGTCGAGCTCACCATAAACCATTTGGTTTGGTGTTCGTAGGGCCACGTTTAGGTATCTTTTGCAGGCAAATAAATGAATTTTTTCAGTAGGATCGTCCTTTACCAAGATACTCCATATCTCAGCAGTGTACGACAAAACAGGTTGAATCATGGTATCAAATATTTTTTTTAAGGTTTTTCTTGTCATTTGGTTGAGAGAGCTGTGAGCTTTTAGAAGCTCAAACAAGGACTTTTTACCTTTGACTGCAAGCTGCTTTACACTGTTGCACATATTCATTGACGTGGTAAATGTAAAGCCTAAATACACATAACTATTTACAACTTCAATGTTAATACCATTGATGAACCATTCCTCATACCTTCCTAGATACCCTCCCTTCCTGAAAACCATGATCTTGCTTTTGTCAATATTTACAGTTAGTCCGAGTTTGGTGCACATTTTACATACGCAATCGAGCTGGCGCTGTAGGCCACTAGGCGAACATGACAATAATGCTAGGTCATCAGCAAAGAGCAAAATAAAAAGTTCAACAAGGTCTGGTAGTAACTGGATACCATGTTTGCCGAATCCTGTGACATGTTCTGCAAGCTCATTAATAATTACAGCAAAAAGAGTTGGACTAAGGACACAGCCTTGGCGCAAGCCTTGGGGACATTCAAAAGCTTCGGTGAGTTCATTTTGAACTCTAACACGTGCAGTCACCTTAAGATAAATTGCCTTGATTGCGTTCAAAAATTTGAAAGATACACCTGCCCTGTGTAATGACCCAAGCACAGCGTCACGCTTAACTGTATCAAACGCTTTTTGGAGATCGATAAAGGCGACATAAAGCTTACCACCAGGTCTAGACAAGTACTTCTGAGTTAAAGTTAGTTAGTAAGTTAGTGTTTATAGGGTCCAGCGGACTACTAGGAGCCAAATCAAGACCTCAGCTATCATATCTAAGTCTCTAAATACAAATACCCACACTAGTATTAACACATCGTTTAAAATTTATGAGGACAAAAACACAATTATCTGTTCAACTCCGGCGACACCTGTATACATTATTAAAACCCTATATTTTATAAAATAAGTTTACCTCTTTCAAAAAAGAAAAAATAAGATCTACTGAAATCTCACGAAAAAGAACCGATAAATCACTGATGGAAAAGAACTTCTCTCTGATACACATCAAATCAGCACATTCTGTCAAAAAATGATTAAAACTGAACAAGCTGTCACACGCAACACACCATGGGGGGTCTTCCTTTCTGAATATCCAACTGTGCGTTATATAGCTGTGCCCAATATGTAACCGTGACAAAACCGATTCCTCTTTACGGTTACGTACCACCGATGGGAAAGGATTGGTTAAATCTGGGCAAATTTTAAACAATTTATTATGAATTTGATCACACCATTCACTCCGGCACAGCTCACGACAACACAAACTAGATCCATGACGCAGATCAGAGTGAGGAAAAAACCGCATACGCCTCCTGGAACGACCTGCACCGAGAGCCCGCTTGGCTGCTCCGTCCACCACCGAGTTACCACAGATTCCCATGTGGCTGGGGACCCACAAGAAACTACATGCTTTCCCGAAGAGACAAGCTGAGTATGAAGATCATGAATATCAGCCAAAACTGGATGTGACACCTCTCCTGTCGACAAAGCCGACAATGCCGACAATGAATCCGACAAAATAAGGAAACCACTCTGATCCGACCTGGACACCGCACCGAGGGCCAGATGTAAAGCCCTCAGTTCAGCAGTACAAAACAGACGACCAATCCCGCAATCCCAACAAAGCAGGCTCCCGAAAACCGCTATCACACACACTGGCAGCTGCAGCCCTCTCACCCTTCCTAGAACCATCAGTAAAAATCTTGATAAAATCTTTATAAAGTTCACACTGCCAAGATAAAGCCGTTTACATGCAGCACTCGAGGCGACCTCTTTCGAAATTGAGCAAATACAAACCAATCCCTGGATTGGCGACCTTCCAAGGAGGAAAATCAGTCCGCAACGGACCGTCATCAACAGCATCAAGATCAACTCCAGCTGCCCCGAAGTGGGGCAAAATACGAACACCAGTGGAGAAATCTTATTTGGCTCCAAGTCATATTTGCCTCTAAAAGGCGGGTCCATAACAACGTCACAGGCAGGGTCCTCCGGATTAGCCCTCAGTTTCAGGTAGTAATCCACGGAAAGACGCAACCTCCCAGCTCCAGAGGGGGCTCACCAGGACTCAACACACAAAACTCTCCCCCGGAGATGTGCGAAGTGCTCCAGAGCAATCCGCAGTCCCCGATGATGAACCGGATCAAGAGCTTTGAGGCAAGACTTTCGTGCAGAACCACACACCACACACCCACAATCCAGCCCTGGTCCCACCAAAGCCCGACACAATCGCAACAAAGTTCGCCTGTCCGCACCCCAATCAGTGCGATTAATAACCTTCAAAACACTCAACCCCGACTGGCAAGATTGTTTAATGTACCCAATGTGAGGCAAAAAAGAAAGCTTATTATCAAAAACAACCCCAAAAACTTCACCTGTTTGGAAACTTCAATCACCCGACCATCGAGACTGACAGCCGGTTCCAAGACCTGAGATCCCTTCCCATGGAAACGAATACACTCTGTCCCAGCAGCTGAAAACTTAAATCCACCTTCAGTAACCCACTGCTGAACACGACAACACACAACTGAAGCCGACGCTCAGCCGCAGCCAAAGTCCTCCCTTGGCAGAGATGGAGAAGTCATCAACAAACAACGACTTATCAATTCCAGACTTCACCGACTGGACGATGTTACCAATCTTCAGATTGAACAGAAGTGGAGAAAGGATGCTACCCTGAGGGACACCCATCTCAAAGGATCCGTAAAGGTCGAATGAAGTCTAACACTGCGTGTTAGACAAAAAATTAGCAATAAACATTGGTAAATTACCTTTAAAATCAAGTGCCTTCAAGTCCTGAAGAATTCCGTGCCTCCATATTGTGTCATAAGCTTTTTCTAAATCAAAAAGAATAGAAACTACATGTTCTCCATTAATCAAAGTATTCCTGGTAAAAGACTCATATCGAACCAAGTGATCAGTAGTACTGCGGTTGTTCCGAAATCCACACTGGGAAACATCTAAGGCCCCCAGACGTTCTAACTGCCATAACAATCGAGAATATACAATTCTCTCCATAGTTTTACATAAGCAACTAGTGAGAGCTATAGGACGATAGTTGTTAGGATCCGAATGATCTGCCTGGTTTAGGAATAGGGATAACAACCGCCTCTCTCCAAGAAGGTGGAAAATACCCTGAACACCAAACATGATTACACAGAGACAACACATTTAAACCCTCAGCTGGCAAATGTTGAATAAATTGATAATGTCATCTGGTCCAGGAGCTGAGTTGTTGGCCCTCAAAATGGCGTCCTTCAACCCATCCATGCTGAAACCGCAGTTGCAATCCTCAGCACCATCTGGCTCGAAGGAACAAGATTTTGACTCCGCTGATTCCCCGATACGCTGGAATTCCTGCAATAATGATCAGCCGACGAATCCCGATGGATAGCAGCAGCCAAACAAGCTAGCAACCTCCCTCCTATCAGTAACAATCGATCCATTTACTTGCAAACACCCCACAACTGATGCAGCCGGCCTTCCCTTAATCCCACGGACCAGCCTCCAGATCCTCCTTGAATTGACCTTAAAGGACAGATTTGAACAGAAATCCTTCCAAGATTCTTCCTTCTTAGTTCCAAAAGTATATCGACACCCAGCCCTACACGCCTGATGCTCAACTTTGTTCCCCACCACAGGAAACCTAGTAAAAAGTCCCTGAGCACCCTTTCTCTTACCCTTCAGAGTTCTGCACTCTTTATCATACCAAGGGGTCCCAACATCACCTGGTTTATCACGGGACCTGGGAACAGCTTCCTTAGCACTCCCTACCATCACTTTAGTGAACTGCAAAACAGGATCATCACAACTCCGCAACAGATTCATAGGCAGTCCACTTAAAATCCGTTGCTGATAAAGACTCCAATCTGCAGAGCGAAACTTCCATGTTTCCCGGGGGGACTCCTGCATTTGCTTCGTAAAAGAAATAAAAACCGGAAAGTGATCACTCCCGCTTAGGTCCGTATGAACCTGCCATTCTAAGTCCAAAAATAAGGAAGGGTCACAAATGGACAAATCCAAGTGAGTCAAAGAACCAGAAGGAGAACAAAAGGTCGGTGAGCCTGAATTCAAAAGACAGAGATCATGATCCGATATAAAATCATCAAGAACTTTCCCTTGAGAATTTGTGCGGTTACTTCCCCACTGTGGAGAATGACCATTCAAGTCACCCAATAAAAGAAATGGGCTAGGGAGCTGAGAAATTAAACCATCTAACTGACTCTTCGAAATCACAGAAGATGGAGATAAATACAGACAACATATCGTAACAACCTTGTTTAACGAGATACGAGCATACAACGTAAATACGTGATCTGAGGTTGAATAACCTCGTCTAAAACCTGCCTGCATTTCTCCAATTTTTTCATTCGCTTCCAGCCAGTTGTAAAGTCTTTTATTGAGGATTGAGGTGTAGCATTTACCAAGTAAGCTCAGAAGCGATATTCCCCTATAATTGTCGGTGACACGAGGGTTGCCTTTTTAAAAAATGGGGACTATTACAGCACTTGACCACATTTCAGGGTACTGGCCTTTATCAAAAATATCGTTGAAGTATTCAGTCAAAAAGTGGACAACATGGATTCCCGCCGTTTTCAGCATTTCAGCAAGAATTTCATCTTGGCCACTTGACTTTCCGTTTTTCAACGACTTTATAGCTCTTTGTACCTCATCACTCGTGATTTTATCGTCTAGCGGGTCAAGCTGTACATTGGCATTTGTAGGTGGCAGATTATAGTTGCTCGTTTGATCAGCCAGATTAGACTGGAACACATTCATAAAATGATTCTGCCATTCATATGTCGAGATGCTCTTTGGGGTGGTCTGCTTTCTTGACAGACCGGAGCACGCCTTTAACTCTTTCCAAAACATTTTAGGATTGTGCAAAGTATCTGAGAGGAGCTGGGCTTTATCCGCCTTGAATCGTTTACATTTATGTTCCAAAAGTGATTTGTATTCTTTACGTGCCTCAACATATGTGTGCCTGTCACCTGGATCACGCGTGCGCTTAAATGATCGAAGTTTCAATCTGGTTTCCTTACGAGTATGAGAGCAATCTTTGTCAAACCATGTCTCATTAGTAAGGGGCCCGCCCAGTTCAACTTTCTTTTTCATACAAACACTGGAACTAGTCAAACAATCTACAAATACCTGAAGCGCCAAGTTTATATCAACATTAATCAACCTAACAGCTGTATTTAATTTAGCTTGTGTATCAACGCTAAGAAAGCATTTAAGGAACGTATCTGTTTCTTCCGCATTCCACACATACTTATCAACCCACTGAGCCCTGGCACAGTGATCACTTCTCGTGGTAAATGGCAATGCTACTTTAAGAACCAGGGACACAGGCAAGTGATCGGATTCTACACAGGCAGTTTCAACTGTCAATGAATCTAGAACATTCTCAATACATAAGTCATTTGACAACACAAAATAGTCTATTGTACTTGATCCTGTTGTTGATACATAAGTGAAACTATCATCAAAGCGAAACCGGGTAGCACCATTAAGAACTGAACATTGTATGGCGTCACACATGCTGAGCAATTGCAAACCAAAGTGATTGATTTCCAAATCTTGCGAAGTTCTTTCCAGGTAGTCATTTTCAACACCACTCGCTGTCCAGTTTGTGCTAAGTTCACGGCTGTTGTCCTCACCCGTTCGGGCATTAGAATCGCCACATAACAAAATATAAAAATCTGATTTTTTCTCTATCAGCACTGCTAAACAGTGTTCGATTAAATCAATACCAACGCCCATATCGGACTGAGCGTATGCAGGTGAGTCCCGAGGAGGAATAGTTAGTTAGTTAGTTAGTGTTTATAGGGTCCAGCGGACTACTAGGAGCCAAATCAGGACCTCAGCTATCATATCTAAGTTTCTAGATACAAATACCCACACTAGTATTAACACATCGCTTAAAATTTATGAGGACAAAAGCACAATTATCTGTTCAACTCCGACGACACCTGTATACATTATTAAAACACTATATTTTATAAAATAAGTTTACCTCTTTCAAAAAGAAAAAATAAGATCTACTGAAATCTCACGAAAAAGAACCGATAAATCACTGGTGGAAAAGAACTTCTCTCTGATACACATCAAATCAGCACATTCTGTCAAAAAAATGATTAACACTGTCTTCCCTTCTGAATATCCAACTGTGCGTTATATAGCTGTGCCCAATATGTAACCGTGACAAAACCGATTCCTCTTTACGGTTACGTACCACCGATGGGAAAGGATCGGGAAACATGGAAGTTTCGCTCTGCAGATTGGAGTCTTTATCAGCAACAGATTTTAAGTAGACTGCCTATGAATCTGTTGCGGAGTTATGATGATCCTGTTTTGCAGTACACTAAAGTGATAGTAGAGAGTGCTAAGGAAGCTATTCCCAAGTCCCGTGATAAACCAAATGATGTTAAGACCCCTTGGTATGATAAAGAGTGCAAAACTTTGAAGGGTAAGAGAAAAGGTGCTCAAAGACTTTTTGCTAGGTTTCCTATGGTGGGGAACAAAGTTAAACATCAGGCGTGTAGGGCTAAGTGTCGGTATACTTTTAAAACTAAGAAGAAAGAATCTTGGAAAATTTTTTGTTCAAATCTGTCCTTTAAGGTCAATTCAAGGAAAGTCTGGAAACTAATCCGTAAGATTAAGGGAAAGTCGGCTACATCAGTTATAAAATGTTTGCAAGTAAATGGATCGATTATTACTAATAAAAAGGAGGTTGCTAACTTGTTAGCTGTTACTATCCATCAAAATTCGTCAGCTGATCATTATTGCAAGGAATTCCAGCGTATCAAAAGATCAGCGGAGTCAAAATCTTGTTCCTTCGTGCCAGATAGTTCTGAGGATTACAACTGCGTTTTCAGCATGGATGAGTTAAAGGACGCCATTTTGAAAGCCAACAACTCAGCTCCTGGACCAGATGACATCCATTATCAATTTATTCAACATTTGCCAGCTGAGGGTTTAAATGTGTTGTTGTCTCTGTTTAATCATGTTTGGTGTTCAGGGTATTTTCCACCTTCTTGGAGAGAGGCGGTTGTTATCCCTATTCCTAAACCAGGGAAAGATCATTCGGATCCTAACAACTATCGTCCTATAGCTCTCACTAGTTGCTTATGTAAAACTATGGAGAGAATGGTATATTCTCGATTGTTATGGCAGTTAGAATGTCTGGGGGCCTTAGATGTTTCCCAGTGTGGATTTCGGAACAACCGCAGTACTACTGATCACCTGGTTCGATATGAGTCTTTTATCAGGAATGCTTTGATTAATGGAGAACATGTAGTTTCTATTGTTTTTGATTTAGAAAAGCTTATGACACAACATGGAGGCATGGAATTCTTCAGGACTTGAAGGCACTTGATTTCAAAGGTAATTTACCAATGTTTATTGCTAATTTTTTGTCTAACAGGTGTTAGACTTCATTCGACCTTTTCGGATCCTTTTGAGCAGGAGATGGGTGTCCCTCAGGGTAGCATCCTTTCTCCACTTCTGTTCAATCTGAAGATTAATAACATCGTCCAGTCAGTAAAGTCTGGAATTGATAAGTCATTATTTGTTGATGACTTCTCCATCTCTGCCAAGGGGAAAACTTTGGCTGCAGATGAGCGTCAACTTCAGTTGTGTGTTAATCGTGTTCAGCAGTGGGTTACTGAAAATGGATTTAAGTTTTCAGCTACTAAGACAGAGTGTATTCATTTCCATGGGAAAAGATCTCAGGTCTTAGAACCAGCTATCAGTCTCAATGGTCAGGTAATTAAAGTTTCCAAACAAGTGAAATTTTGGGGGGTTATTTTTGATAAGCTTTCTTTTTTGCCTCACATTAAGTACATTAAACAATCTTGCCAGTCAGGTTTGAATGTTTTGAAGGTTATTAGTCACACTGATTGGGGTGCAGACAAGCGAACTTTGTTGCGATTGTATCGGGCTTTGGTGAGACCAAAGCTAGATTATGGGTGTGTGGTATATGGTTCTGCACGAAAGTCTTACCTCAAAGCTCTTGATCCAATTCATCATCAAGGACTGCGGATTGCTCTGGGAGCACTTCGCACATCTCCAAAAGAGAGTTTGTATGTTGAATCTGGTGAACCCCCTCTGGAGCTAAGGAGGTTGTGTCTTTCCATGAATTACTACCTGAAACTGAGGGCTAATCCAGAAAACCCTGCCTATGATATTGTCATGAACCCGCCTTTTAGAGCCAAATATGACTTAAAGCCAAATGAGATTCCTCCACTGGGTATTCGTATTTTGCCCCACTTCGGGGCAGCTGGCATTGACCTTGATGCTGTTGATGACGGTCCATTACAGACCGATTTACCTCCTTGGAAAGTCGCCAATCCAGAGATTAATTTATATTTAACTCAATTTCGAAAGGAGGTCACCTCGAGTGCTGCATATAAACAACTTTATCTTGGGCAATGTGAACTTTATAAAGATTTTATCAAGATTTTTACTGATTGTTCTAAAAAAGGTGAGAGGGCTGCAGCTGCCATTGTGTGTGATAACAATTTTCAGGAGCCTACTTTGTTAAGATTGCGGGATTGGTCGTCTGTTTATACTGCTGAACTGAAGGCTTTAAATCTGGCCCTCAGTGCGGTGTCCAGGTCAGATCAGAATGATTTCCTTATTTTATCGGATTCATTGTCGGCATTGTCGGCTTTATCGACAAGAGAAGTGTCACATCCAGTTTTGGCTGATATTCATGATCTTCATACTCAGCTTGTCTCTTCGGGAAAGCATATAGTTTTCTTGTGGGTCCCCAGCCACATGGGAATCTATGGTAACTCAGTGGTGGACAAAGCAGCCAAACAAGCTCTCGGTGCAAGTCTTTCCAGGAGGCCTATGCAGTTTGTTCCTCACTCTGATCTACGTCATAAATCTAGTTTGTATTGTCGTGAACTGTGGCAGAGTGAATGGTGTAATCAATTTCATAATAAATTGTTTAAAATTTGCCCGAGGAGGAATGTAAAAGAAAATGCACATAACTGGTTTTTTAGAAGTAAAATGGTTTGCTGACATTTCTAACACAACAAAGTTGTCAAGGTTAACACTGATGCGTTTAAAATAATTAGTGAAACAGTTACGCACCAGAACCATCACTCCTCCACTTTTCGTACCTTGTCTACAAAGTTTCTTAGCCGGTGCTGAAAATAATACAAAATCTTTCATAACATTCATTTCAAAACTTTCACCTACAAAGGTTTCTGTTAAGCATATTATGTCATAAGTGTTAAGGAAACTGATAAAGTCACGATTGCCTATCTTGTTTGCAATTCCCCAACATTATAATTCAGTATCTTCAAAAGAGTAGGTGTACTAGCACGTGTAGGCCTGTGTGTACTTGCGAGTGTATGTGTTGGTGCATGTTTGTTGTCAACACCGGGTTGGCCATGGCGTCAGGCATCAAGGGTCGCAGATGCCCGTGGAGAATCGAAACGTAGTTGTTGCCGTCTGTACTTGCCACGTGTGACTGCATCCCGGGAGCGGACAGGATCCACCTCGTCACAGGAATCTGGTGGATGACCTCTAATGCCGTGAAGCCTCACCGTTTCGTCAAGGTGTCTGGTGCCACGGGGGTAGTCGTGCTTGACAACCTCTGCACCGGCTGAGTGCAAGGTATCAGTAACGGTGCCTCCGCCCGACTCCACATCCATGGTGATATGGTCAGCACACTGTTGCAGATGAGGACTACCACCACTGCCGCACCTGAGAGGCACTCGTGCAGTAGCAGCAGCTGTGCCGATTGTAGCTGGCTGAAGAGCAGGGAAGTCGCCGCTATTGGTCATATCGGCGGTAGAGTTGTCATGGTCCGGTCGATGAGTGGGGGCTGAGTGCTGTTGTCCATGGGGTCATGAGAGGGGGCCAGGCTCCTCAGGTCGTCGTCCTGCAGTCCTGTGTTGCTGAGGTGCTCACGGATGAATTCTGCCTCCTTCTGCATGTCCCAGTCCCAGTCTCGGTTATACTTGTCATTGATTAAGGCTGCCAGACTCGTCCCAATGCCCCTGGATTCTGCGATGTCCTCTTCGGCTTCAGCTTCAGAGTAGCTAGGTCTGGGGCGTGGCTGGGGATTAACAACCCCAGCAGCGACGATCTTGCCTCGTCTGAAGTAGCCACGTTGGTTGTTCTCCCACAAAGACTTCAGCTGCTCACGTTGTTGCGGCGTGTAGTCAGGACCAATCTTAACGCCATCTTTCTCCATCATTGTTCTGGCTTCTCTGCTCTTCATCAGCATCATCGTGTGATTAAATCTTCGGAAGCTGACGACGACGGGTCTAGCGCGTGAACTGCTCGGTCTACCAACACAGTAAGCTTCGTCGACGTCGTCATTCTTGAAACAATTTGAGTCGAGATATTTGTTCATGGTCTGGACCACTGTAGAAAGCAGCGAGTCAGAAGATTCCGTGCTTTCTTCTTTGATGCCGGTTATTTTAACGTTCTTACGCCGTTCGTTAGCCTGAAGCTGATCGACTTTCTGCTGAAAGATATGCACACGCTGTTCAGAGTCTTTCACCTTTCTGATCAAACAGTCAATATTTTTGCTGTTGCTCTTGACATATATGTTGAGTGTGGACAACGAGCTCTTGATAGTTGACATGTCTTGTGCTGTGGCGTGGTGTGAACAGGCAGTTTGTTTCTTTAGCTCCTTCATTCCACTCACCACAGTCTGTATCTGCTGGGAGAGCTGATCCAGTTTCTAATCGAGATCCTGAGGCCTGGATTCACTTCGATGTCCCCCGACTGCAGCAGTAGCAGGCCCATTGTCAGGAACATCAGCACCATGTCAGTGGGGCGGACAGAAACGGGAATCTTCAGAGATGACCGACGTAACGTGTTTGCTCTCTTGGCCCGTTTCGCCATAAAACCGATGAACATGGGTAAGAAAATGCCAACGGCAGATCGATGTTGCTCAGTGCTAACCGGCATATTATAAAATACAAGAAAAACTTTATAGGAGGTGGAGAAATAAGAATTTACTTCAGGATGTATGAAAAGGAATCTTGACTTCAGCGAAACTTTTTCTAAGTCCGAAAAAACCCTGTGAGTACGATATAACAGCTTCACGATTCACTGCGCTGACTGAGCTCTCTGTTCACGTCCTTCCTCGACGACGGTCGCCTGTCAACTGAGAGAGAGAGAGGAAGAGAGAGAGAGAGAGAGAGTTTCCCCCCCCCCCCCCCCCCACACACAGGTGTACACTCAACACACTCGCACAATGATAATAAAGGCACAGCCAATGTTAGGTGGGTACCCAAGGTCTGACCAGTGCGTTGGGCTGATGACATGGTCGAAGCCGTTGCCATCTTCTTTTCTTCTTGAATTCTCTCATTCAGTTATAAATCCATTTTCCATTTGCTAAGGAGCTATGATGTAGCGTATATTGGCAGTCAAGCCCGTTGCCATGTTGTGTGGTGTTGAGTC
>CM031609.1:15477299-15509799 GCA_018398815.1 Conus ventricosus | reverse complement strand
GTGGGGAGATGGGGTTGGTGGGGAGATGGGGTTGGTGGGGAGATGGGTTGGTGGAGAGAAGGGTTGGTGGAGAGATGGGTTGGTGGGGAGATGGGTTGGTGGAGAGATGGGGTTGGTGGGGAGGTGGGGTTGGTGAAGAGATGGGGTTGGTGGGGAGATGGGGTTGGAGGAGAGATGGGGTTGGTGGAGAGAAGGGATTGGTGGAGAGATGGGGTTGGTGGAGAGGAGATTGGTGGAGAATTGGGGGTGTGGGGAGATGGGGTTGGAGGAGAGATGGGGTTGGTAGAGAGACGGGATTGGTGAGAGATAAGCCTGCTGGAGAAGGGGGGATGGGTGGAAAGGGGGATGATGGAGAGGGGAGGTTGATGGAGGAGATTGGCGGAGAGATGGGATGGATTGGCGGAGAGATGGATGGCATTGGCGGAGAGATGGAATGGTGAAAAGATGGGAGGGGGTGGAGAGACAGGATTGATGGAGAGATGGCATTGGAGGGGAGACGGGATTGGTGGAGAGATGGCATCGGTGGAGACATGACATTGGAGGAGAGACGGGATTTGTGGAGAGAGGGCATTGGAGGAGAGGGGGATTTGTGGAGAGATGGCATTGGAGGAGAGACGGGATTTGTGGAGAGAGGGCATTGGAGGAGAGACGGATTTGTGGAGAGATGGCATTGGAGGAGAGACGGGATTTGTGGAGAGAGGGCATTGGAGGAGAGACGGGATTTGTGGAGAGAGGGCATTGGAGGGGAGACGGGATTTGTGGAGAGAGAGGGCATTGGAGGGGAGACGGGATTTGTAGAGAGAGGGCATTGGAGGAGAGGCGGGATTTGTAGAGAGAGGGCATTGGAGGAGAGGCGGGATTTGTAGAGAGAGGCCATTGGAGGGAGACGGGATTTGTGGAGAGAGAGCATTGGAGGAGAGACGGGATTTGTAGAGAGAGGGCATTGGAGAGGAGACGGGATTTGAGGAGAGAGGGCATTGGAGGAAAGACGGGATTTGTAGAGAGAGGGCATTGGAAGGGAGACGGGATTGGTGGAGAGAGGGGGATCGGTGGAGAGACGGGATTGGTGGAGAGAGGGGATCGGTGGAGAGACGGGATTTGTGGAGAGAGGAGATCGGCATTGGAGGAGAGACGGGATTGGTGGAGAGATGGCATTGGAGGAGAGAGGGGATCGGTGGAGAGAGGGCATTGGAGGAGAGAGGGGATCGGTGGAGAGACGGGATTGGTGGAGAGAGGGGATCGGTGGAGAGACGGGATTGGTGGAGAGAGGGGATCGGCATTGGAGGAGAGACGGGATTGGTGGAGGGATGGGATTGGTGGAGAGAGGGGGATCGGTGGAGAGACGGGATTGGTGGAGAGAGGGGATCGGTGGAGAGACGGGATTGGTGGAGAGAGGGGATCGGCATTGGAGGAGAGACGGGATTGGTGGAGAGATGGCATTGGAGGAGAGAGGGGATCGGTGGAGAGAGGGATCGGTGGAGAGAGGGCATTGGAGGAGAGAGGGGATCGGTGGAAGAGGGCATTGGAGGAGAGAGGGGATCGGTGGAGAGAGGGCATTGGTGGAGAGAGGGGATCGGTGGAGAGAGGGCATTGGAGGAGAGAGGGGATCGGTGGAGAGAGGGCATTGGAGGAAAGGGGGGATCGGTGGAGAGATGGGATTGGTGGAGAGATGGCATTGGAGGAGAGACGGGATTGGTGGAGAGAGGGGATCGGCATTGGAGGAGAGAGGGGATCGGTGGAGAGATGGCATGGAGGAGAGAGGGGATCGGTGGAGAGAGGGGATCGGTGGAGAGAGGGCATTGGAGGAGAGAGGGGATCGGTGGAGAGAGGGCATTGGAGGAGAGAGGGGATCGGTGGAGAGATGGGGTTGGTGGAGAGAGGGATCGGTGGAGAGATGGACGTGGCCTGAGGACGAACCCAGTGAAATGTGGGTGCGCACAGTGGCGCAGACCTGAGATCAAACAAGGGGTCCAGGTTGCAGTAAGCAAGCTGCTCACTGCATCCTGGGGTTGTTCCAAAATGTCAAACTTTTGTCTAAAAATGTGGGGCTACGGGATCCTTTCTGAACAAGGATTTAAAGAATTATTCCAGAATAAATACAAATGATGGCATGTGGATGTTGAACAGGGATAAAGAATTATTCTAGAATAAATACAAGTGATGGTATGTGGATGTTGAACAGGGGTAAAGAATTATTCCAGAAAAAATACAAATGATGGTATGTGGATGTTGAACAGGGATAAAAAATTATTCAAGAATAAATACAAATGATGGTACGTGGATGTTGAACAGGATAAAGAATTATTCTACAATAAAATACAAATGATGGTATGTGGATGTTGAACAGGGATTAAAAAAAAAAAAATTCTAGAATAAAAACAAATGATGGTATGTGGATGTTGGCAATTATAATTATGTAATGCATATGCATTTTTTTTGTCCAAACTCGCGTTTGTCAACTGAAACACAAAGGGAGAAATGCAAAAGCTGAACTGCCCCCCCCCCCCCTCTCTCTCTCCCCCTCTCTCTCTCTCTCTCTCTCTCTCTCTCTCTCTCTCTCTCTCTAACCCATCCCAGCCATTTCGTCCCCTGGTGCCGAATGTTGACTGCAGAAAGAGGGCAGCCATGACTTGGTATCATCACATTCTCCTTCCCTTTTCCCCCCTTTCCCTCCTCCTCCTCCACTCCACCCCCCCCCCCCCCCCCCCCCCCCCCCCCCCCCCCCGTCCCAATCCCACACCAAAAAGTGAAAGAAATGTGTGGTGATTCCTCACCACTGTCTTCTTGGTAGATGTTCAAAAGTCGGTTCTATACTATGCTTCACCTCTCTGTTTGACGAGCCAGTCTGTTTTCTCAAGTACAGAATACTGACTTGTTTGCAGACGATTGAAGTCCCAGATGAATCCAGCTCTTGGCTGTGTGTTATTGACGTGGTTATGACGATTTGGTCGTGTGCCTTCAGTTTTCTCTGCGTCACCTACTTCACCTGCGTTTCTCTCTGTTGCTAACGGTGTGTGTCTGTGTCTGTGCGTGTCTTCTGTGTCCGTGTCTGTGTGTGTCCTGTCTGTGTGTGTGTCCTGTCTTATAGATGCACACACACACACGCACGCACGCACGCGCACACACACACACACACACACACACACACACACACACACACACACACACACACACACACACACACACACTCACTCACTCACTCACTCTCTCTCTCTCTCTCTCTCTCTCGCACATAACTGCGATTGTTATGCTTTTTTATTTTTATTTTTTTATTTTTTATTTTTTTTTAATTTTTTGATTTTATTTTTTTTGGGGGGAGGGGTCATGAATTTCTTTGGCTTTGAGATAATGAAAGTATTCTGTACTTTCCCCACTATTAGATTACTCCACCACAGTACACACAGTCGGTTCTATACCCTGTCGTGCTCTGGCGGTTTTCGCTCTAATCATGCTCGTGGTCCACTCAGGTAGGCTTGTTGGATAGTCCTGGCACCTTTTGCTTCATGGTTGCCATTGTATAAACCTGGCAATAGTCACCTGGCAACCACGTGGGGAGAATTGGAACTTCTAAAACAGACTCCTGGCTGCGGTTTCAAAGTGGGGGCGAAAATTGAAACATAAAGGCAAAACTTGAGACACTGAACCTCCTAAACGAAGGAACAAACAAATGACAAAACATCTCCTAGTTTCGACCTTTTGGGTCTTCTCCAGGCAGGACAAACGACATAGCTAACAGTGGAAACGAAGGACGAACAAACAGTCACGTGTCTTCTGCGAATTATGGTCCTGAATAATTGTTGCATTGAAAATCTTGTTTTCCGTATTTTCTAAAAGGGATTTTCGTCATAAAGGATGTGGAATGGCGTGCTAATTTAGCATGGTCTACTTTCATCCGTCTTACGAGGAGCAGTCTGTGTGTTAATATGTGGTTAAAAGTGTTTGAAAATACTCATGTGTGCAGACCCGTCTGTATGTTGATATGTGGTTGAAAGTGTTTGAAAATACTACGTGTAGGCCAGTCTGTGTGTTAATATGTGGTTAAACGTGTTTGAAAATACTGTGTGTAGGCCAGTCTGTATTTTGATATGTTGTTAAAAGTGTTTGAAAATACTGTGTGTAGGCCAGTCTGTATTTTGATATGTTGTTAAAAGTGTTTGAAAATACTGTGTGTAGGCCAGTCGGTGTGTTAATATGTGGTTAAAAGTGTTTGTGAAAATACTGTGTGTAGGCCAGTCGGTGTGTTAATATGTGGTTAAAAGTGTTTGAAAATACTGTGTGTAGGCCAGTCTGTATTTTGATATGTTGTTAAAAGTGTTTGAAAATACTGTGTGTAGGCCAGTCTGTATTTTGATATGTTGTTAAAAGTGTTTGAAAATACTGTGTAGGTCCGTCTGTTAATATGTGGTTAAAAATGTTTGAAAATACTGTGTATAGGCCAGTCTGTATTTTGAGATGTTGTTAAAAGTGTTAGAAAATACTGTGTGTAGGCCAGTCTGTATGTTAATATGTGGATACAAGTTAGAAAATACTGTGTGTATGCCAGTCTGTATGTTAATATGTGGATACAAGTGTTTGAAAATACTGTGTGTAGGCCAGTCTGTATTTTGATATGTTGTTAAAAGTGTTTGAAAATACTGTGTGTAGGCCAGTCTGTATTTTGATATGTTGTTAAAAGTGTTTGAAAATACTGTGTGGAAGTCTTCCGGGAGCGGGGCACAACTGTGTGTGTGTGTGTGTGTGTGTGTGTGTGTGTTCTCCTGTATGTTTGTGCTCTCTCTCTCTCTCTCTCTCTCTCTCTCTCTCTCTCTCTCTCTCTCTCTCTCTCTCTCTCTCTCTCTCTCGTGGCTGTATATCCCTCCTAAATGCTTTAGGACCCCTCCACCCTTTATTCAAATTAATCTTGTTAATAACATCGACAAATGATACAATAGTGAAACAGCTTGCTGCGTGTTTGTACAGAGGCTTCAGCGGCGAAACTCTGTGTTGTTTACTTCGTTTACTGGAGATGTATTGTTTAATGAAAGCTATTCTGTGTACGTCCCCACTTCTAAGGGGCTATGACCTTCATGAATAAAATCTTTATTCTTCTGTCTCTCTCTCTCTCTCTCTCTCTCTCTCTCTCTCTCTCTCTCATTATTATTCTATTTCATTCACGCTCTAACAGCCTTCCCTGCAGGTGCCCTGTCCTGAAAGGGGGTCGTGTGTAAGGAGCTGTGTCTAATGCAATGTACGAGCGCCGAACAGCTTTTGGTGGGCAGCCAGTGGCTTTCAGCGAACCAAGAAGAAAAGGGGGGGGGGGGGGGGGGGGGGGGGGGGGGGGGGGGGGGGGTCCCAAACGCCAGATAACAAGAAAAGACATGTACTTTTTAAACGAGAACTAGAGCGACGCTTTCCAGTGCAGATGCACCTCTGAGATGTCTAGATTTTGTTTGGGGGGTAGGGTGGGTGGGGGTAGGTAGGGGTGGTGATTTTGCTATAAATATTGAAAGTCCCATAGTCCTAATGGCCGTAGGAGCAGGGGACTGTCGGGTTCATCACGTGTCGGGGGGCGGTCATTATAGATGGGGAGAGAGTGGGGGTGGGGGGGGGGGGTCTTCCCTCTTCCTCCACCGTCTTAACCCGTTCCTGAATCGAAGCAACCGATCCCGCACGAGGCATTCGAACTAGAACCCGGCAACTCTGCAACGGGTGTTCTCACCATGAATGTTACTGCACTCTCCCCACGTCCTCTCCAACCCTCTCCCCCTTCCCACTGTCTCCCACTCCCCACCCTGTGCTAGCAGTCCCCCCCCTCCCCCCTCCCCCCCCCCCCCCCACACACACACACACACACACACTTCCTCCACGACTACCTCCTCTCAGTTGTGTTTACTTTTTTTCTTTTCTTTTTTTTGTTGTGTTTACTTTTTTTCTTTTCTTTTTTTTAATGAAAAACCCTCTCCCTCCCGTAAAGACTAAAATGATTTTTAGATGTCAATTTCCGGAGGTTCTTTACTAATGTAGGATGAATTCGTCACTGAACCGTCATGGCGGATAAGTTGGGGGATGGTGGGGGAGTAGTCGCGAAAGCCATGCAGTGAACCAGTCGTTTTTATCCCTGATTTCTTTCACCTTGCTGTCTTGGCCCGCACTGTGCGAGCCAGGGACCTACATTGCTCGTGATTTGGATTGTAATTTGATTCTTTCGTTCGGCGGAATAGTCATTTTTTTTCTTTTAAGGTTGTCAACATTCTGTTGTTTGCGGTCAACATTGCGGGCTGGTTGTAGCAATATTGATTCAGGGGGATTGACGGGGACATCAAGTATCTAAACGGTTGCTTTGTATGAAGGGCCCCTTTTTAGCTCTCCCCTGGAAGTGCACCTGTGTAGTAGACGGATCTGCTAGGTACAGATGTCGACTGCTACTCATGCTGGTTGTGGTGTGTGTGTGTGTGTGTGTGTGTGTGTGTGTGTGTGTGTGTGTGTGTGTGTTTCATTTAACGTCTTTCTACTAATTGCGATATTAGACGATTAAAAAAAAAGAAGAAAAAAAGAGTGTGTGAGTAAGAGAGTAAGACTAGTGCTTGACTGAAAGTTATAGAGTTCCAAGTATGCATGAATGCACGTGTAAATATGTGTACACATATGGTACCTAGGCGGTTATTTAAAATATATCTGATTAAAGAAATAAGTATATAACTACACTGTTAGAAATAATAAACAAAACCCAAAAAAACATATATACCAACAACAAAATCAGTGAACACCCTCACCCCACCCCACCCGCCCCCTTCCTTTCCCTCCCTCTCTATCCCCTCCCCCCTCTATCACTTTTATCTTTCAAAAAAATTAGATACTGTAGTGACCAATTGGACTGATCTCTAAATTTGCCCAAAAAAAGTCTTAGGTTAAAGCTGGTGAATTGAATATAACGTGCGAGTTATTTTGCAACGATATTGGAAAAAGTATTTACAAGTTCTTACGTGTGTGCTTATGCTTGTGCACGCACATGTGCATGTGCGCGCGTGTGTGCATACATATGCGAGTGTGTTTGAGTACGTGTGGTGTGCATATGTGTGTGCTTATATGAGTGCATATATGAATGATAATGGTAATTACAAAGCACTTCAATTTTTCAAATAATGTGTGTGTGCGTGTTGCAGACGCGGGTCACTTGGTGCAGATCGTGGTGATCCCTACCAGCGTGCTGGTGGTCGGGGTGGTGGTCTGCGTTGTGTGTCTGCTGGTCCGGCATCACCACCACCACCACCATCACCACCACCACCACCACCGCTGGGCCACGGGCGGCGGCGGCGGTGGCGCCCCCCTCCTCCACCTCCCCCTCCGACATGCAGCCCCACCACCTCCATCACCACCATCATCAGCTTCGCGGCAATGGCCACGCCACTGCCGTGCATCTGGATTGCCCTCAGTCCCAGAGCTCGGAGGTAAGGGACCGCGGGTCAGGGTTCGGGAGGGGGGGGGGGGGGGGGGGGGAGGGTTGTGGGGCGTCGGAGGGGGTGTGGAGTTGGTGGAGGAGGAGGTTGGGAAATTCAGAAGAAGACGATGTTGATGTCTTTGGACATCCATTTTACCACAAATAATGATCTATCAAACATGCACTCAACGCTCGCTCTCTGTCTCTGTCTGTCTCTCTCTCTCTCTCTCTCTCTCTCTCTCTCTCTCTCTCTCTCTCTCTCTCTCTCTCTGTTGTCCTAGAGGCCTACACACAAGATCACAAGGCGACTAACTGGCATTCCGATCATTCAGTTGGGCGTTCTTCACATGCGCAAGTGAGCATAATGCAAACAGCTCCGGGCGAAACTGGTATCGGGGAAGGACAGGGGTTGAAGGTGAAGCACTGAAATGGAAAACACATTTGTAACGCATATCAAAACTGAATACCACTCAAAGGAAGACAGAGAGAGAGAGAGAAAGAGAGAGAGAGAGAGACTGCAATAGCACCTCAGCACATGTAACGAAGCGGAGGGGAAGGATTAGGGCAAGAGAGAGAGAGAGAGAGAGAGAGAGAGAGAGAGATGGCTGGACTGGGAGATGTGAGTAGAAGGGGAAGTTGAGGATGGATGGGTGTGTGTGTGTGTGTGTCAGTTAATTTGAAATTTTGAACAAAGGGACACATTGAGAAAGAGAGGGGCCTTCTGCTGTTCACTTATCCCTATTCCCGTCTGCAACATGATCAGTTTGAAAATAACAGTGATACAATTAAAAGGGATACTTGGATGAGCGCAGACCTCCCGCCAAAGGTCGAACGGATCCAAGATCCGCTCTTTGATTCGAATCCGCTCCAACATCGTCAGGGGTCGTCCATGGGGGGCACATGACAGGGTTCTATCGAGTTTCATTGAAACTTGGTCCTGCTGGTTTGTGCGAAAACTTGTTGACAGACAAACCAACAGACTTGGAGAAAAGCATCGCATTGTCGGAAGCAATGACACCATTTAAAAGGAAATGTTCAAACAAACGTTTGAAGCGTTAAAAGAGAAAGGAAAACAAATAGAACGGGGCGGGGGGAGGGGGGGGGTAAACTGGTAAATCATATACGTAAAAGAGGAAATGCGTCGGGGGAGGAGGGTAGGGGCGGATTAATTGTAATGACAAGAAAGTACGTCGTCTTGATTTTCTAGTGTTGGGTCTGAAAGAAGAGAAGATAAAAAACGAAAAAAAAAAGGGGGGGGGGGGGGGGGGGGGAGGGAGACAAGACATGAAAGGAGGGAAAGAGAAGGAGGGGGGAGGGGGGCGAGCAAATGTGAGTTGAAAGAAAACTTCGAAAGAACAAAAATTATTGTGAATGAAAGGCCTTCTGCTCAACGGACCCACAGTTCTTGAGGTGTCCGGGATCTGCTTTGCCACTCGCTTGGATGGAGTGGGGAAATTGGACTTCCAAAGATAAGACAACTTTTAAATGTCAGACTGGAAGTAACGCACAGTATTCGGGAATGAAACGATTAGAACTTGAGGAAGACGTGTCAACTGTATAAACGATTACTGTAGAGTTGTAAAAGTCATGTGTTGTTGCTGTCTCCGTGGTCTTACTAAGTTATTATCGAAGAAAACACGATGAAAAATAAACTTTTTGATTAATAGCTGCGAGCAGACAGTGAGATTAAAGGTGGCATTTAAAAAAGAACTGTTTGTCTGCTGTTGGAAATATGTAACTTTGAACTTTTCTCTTTTTTCCCGATGTCTCTTGTTGTTGCTGTTGTTGTTGTTGTAATGATAAATATGAGACAAAAACGGCGACCAAAGAAAAAAAAGTCTACAGAGTAAAGTGAGAGAGAGAGAGGGTGTGTGTGTTTGTTTGTGTACGTGCGAGCGCGTGCGTGTTTGTGTATGTGTGTGCGTTTGTTTGTTAGTTGTTGTTTTTTTCCTTTTTCAACTCATACTGTGAAGGAGGTTCTTACTGTTGTCTGCTTGGTTGCTGTGCTTGTTTGTCTGTGAGGTGTACAAAGCAGAAACAACCCAACCAGTTTAACGAAACTTCCCTGAAAGTGGAATGGGATTCGGGCGCAAAGCCGTGGGATTTGGGAACGGATCCGTAGCAAAACGCTGACTGTGGGCCGTTTTTCTTTTTTTTTTGTTTTAAACAAAATGTAACGTCCGTAGCTGCCAACCCTGGCATTTGTTTTTCAAATTTCCAGTTTTTACATATTCTCAAGATTCCGATTTTGTTTTTCTTTTGGTGCGAAAATCCAGAAATTCAAAACTTTTAGTTACTGGGCTGAAAGTGTCATTTTTGCACAGGGCTGGCGAAGTATTGCAGAATAAAACCCATATTAGTTATGTTAATGCCAGTTATATGTTGTTACGAAGTGGCTCCCTCTCTCTGTTACGAAGTGGCTCCCTCTCTCTCTCTGTCTCTCTCAGAGGCTCTCTCTCTCTCTGTCTCTCTCTCTCTCTCTCTCTCTCTCTCTCTCTCTCTCTCTCTCAGAGGCTCTCTCTTCAACTCTATCACTCTCTCTGTCCCCCTCCACCCCGTTCTGTCCCCCCCCCCTCTCTCTCGCCCTCTCTCCTCCCCATCTCTCTCTCTCTCTCTCTCTCTCTCTCTCTCTCTCTCTCTCTCTCTTCTCTCTCTCAGACGCTCTCTCTTATTTTCTGTCAGGCTGTGCCTCTCTCTCTCTCTCTCTCTCTCTCTCTCTCTCTCTCTCTCTCTCACACACACACACACACACACACACACACACACACACACACACACCACACACACACAGAGGCTCTCTCTGTCCATTCTCTCTCTCTCTCTCACTCTATCCATCCCCACCCCGCTCTTTTCTCTCTCTCTCTCTCTCTCTCTCTCTCTCTCTCTCTCTCTCTCTCTCTGTCCCCCCTCCCTCTCCCATCTCTCTCTCTCAGAGGCTCTCTCTGCCTCTCTCTCTCTCTCTCTCTCTCTCTCTCTCTCTCTCTCTCTTCTCTCTCTCTCTCTCAGAGGCTGTCTCTCCTACTCTATCACTCTCTCTGTCCCTCTCCACCCCCGTTCTGTTCTGCGCTCTCATGCTGCAGACAGACAGGTCAACTAGTCGACAGACGAAGGTGGAAATATGGCCTTCTTTGGCGGAGGCCAATATTAATGAAATAAATAGGAAGCGAAGGTTTATCGGATGGGGGAGGGTGGGAGGACAGCGGAGATGTGGGTAGGAGGTAAGAAAGGGGGGGGGGGGGGAGGTGAAGGTTGTGCAGATAGAAAAAAAAAACTAAATTGAGAGATAACTTAAGCTGTGTCTGTTCCCTTTTGATCCGACGAGTTTTAGGGGAGTCCAGATTCTTCATCTTTATGGGTCGGCTTCTGCGATCCATCCTCCCAAAGGGATCAACTTGAGGGAGAGCTTGACATCTGAAGATTTTGAAGATGAAACCTCTTGCTGTCATCTCCTTACACTTTCTTCCCAGCTCACGGGGGTGATGGATCACAGACGTTTTTACTCAGTGCACTGGAGATACACATAAAAATTAACCCAAAAGTATAAAGCATAATTATGCACAGCAAATACACACAAAAATTAACCCAAAAGATAAAGCATATGCACAGTATATTTACACACACAAAAAATACCCAAAGGAACAAAGAATAATCATAACAAAAATAGATATACTGCGGAGAGGCACAGAGAGAAGAGAGAGAGAAAGAGGGAGGGAGAGAGAGCCAAGAGAAAGAAAAAGGGAGGGAGAGAGAGAAAGGAATTTGAAAGCCCATGTAATGAACCACGTGGCCTAGGGCATCGGCAGTGGGTGGCCCGGTCATATCCGTCAATCTTGTATTGTAATTAACGGTTATGTTTGTTTTGTTTTGTTTTTTACGTGGTCCCTATTCATGGCATATTGACTCATTTATTGGACAGTTCACCGTTATGTTTTATTCACGAGCTTCACAGCCGCTTTGGAAGATGCATATGGCAGGGGTTGGTTTGTGCATGCACCTGAGGCGGGATCGACTTCGACCGGTAACAGCGTGGATACGGCTCCCCGCGGTCGGCTTGGCCGTAAACAACACGAAATGACAAGGGAAAGAAAATGGAATGTTGGTGCACAGCAAGCTGTGGTCCTTGACCATGTCTGGGATAATGAGCCAGGTGGGCTTGTTGGTGCAGTCATCTGTGGTCCTTGACAGTGTCTGTGATGATGATCCAGGTGGGCTTCTTGGTGCAGTCATCTGTGGTCCTTGACAGTGTCTGTGATAATGATCAAGGTGGGCTTCTTGGTGCAGTCATCTGTGGTCCTTGACAGTGTCTGGGATAATAATCCAGGTGAGCGTCTTGGTGCAGTCATCTGTGGTCCTTGACCATGTCTGTGATAATGATCAAGGTGGGCTTCTTGGTGCAGTCATCTGTGGTCCTTGACAATGTCTGTGATAGTGATCAAGGTGGACTTCTTGGTGCAGTCATGACAATGTCTGTGATAATGATCCAGGTGAGCTTGGTGCAGTCATCTGTGGTCTTTGACAATGTCTGTGATAATAATCCAGGTGGGCTTCATGGTGCAGTCATCTGTGGTCCTTGACAATGTCTGGGACAATTTTAGGATTATTGGTTCGAGAGGGGAGGCTTTGTGATCGGGAGTGGGTGGGTAGGAACTGGATAAGGTGACGTGTGTATACACACACAGAGGGGGAAGGAGGGAGAGAGAGAGGAGAGAGAGAGAGAGAGAGGAGAGAGAGAGAGAGAGAGAGAGAGAGAGAGAACTGGTTTTCAGAGGAAGCTAAGGATACGTGACCAAAATTCGCTTGTTCCTCTCCACCACCCGCTCCACCCCATTATCAACCCTCCATCACTCCACCCTACCATACACACTCTCACCAACCCCTGCATCCTTGCCCTTCTATACCCCTCCCCTTCCTGTAACCCAAACTCTTCCTCCCTCTCTCTCTCTCTCTCTCTCTCTCTCTCTCTCTCTCTCTCTCTCTGCCTCTCTCTCTCTCTCTCTGCCTCTCTCTCTCTCTCTGCCTCTCTCTCTCTCTCTCTCTCTCTCTCTCTCTCTCTCTCTCTCTCTCTCTCTCTCACACTCACGCACACACCCTAGCTCTTCAGGTACAGAGAGCAAGTAGGTCTGATACAAGTTGTCCCAGGTAGAGTAGGATGGTGATCGGATTGTTCACAATGTCGAGTTGACCTCGCGGCAGGTGGAAATCGTCTAGACTCCTTGTTTCGCTAGCCCAGGTATGTAAGCATGCATCAAGCGAGTGGAGGAAGGAAGGTGAGGGAGGGGGGAGGGAGGGTGGACAGGTGTGGTTGATGTGTGTGCCTGCGTTTATTTTTCCTGGGGGGCGGGGGTGGGGGGGTGGACCCATGAAGTGCGAGTGGTCCCTTCACCTTCTCGCCATCCCACCCACCGTTTCTCACTCCCAACCGGCCACCCCGTCCACCCTCATTCTGGTCAGGGTTTTTTTTTTTTTTTTTTTTGGTGGTTTTTTTTTTCGCCTAACCAACTCACCTGCACTCTTTGCGCATGCTGATTCACGCGCAATGGTCCAAGTGGAAAAGTGCATAGTGTGTTAACACGAAAGGCATTGCAGGTATTGTGAGGCCTCCACACCCACCCACCCACCCGTGCCACAACTTTCCTTTTCGTTATTCTAAACGCGCAAAAATAGCTGTACAGATTGATCGTCTTTGTACAAACGTTCACGGTGATTGCCTTGTAATGATGTTATAGTTTAAACACACATTGTTTTGTGGGTGGTTTTTTTTTTGTATTATGAACAGTTCAGTTGTTTTTAGTGGGTGATGATGTTGCAGGACCAGGCTTCTTTTACTAAAACTTACTGAAGGATTATACAAGGACGCTTGAAGGAAGAAGTGATAGGAAAAGCAGAACGGAGAGGGAAGGTGGTGGTGGTGCCCTTTACTTCACAGCGCGCACACACACGCACGCACGCGCGCGCACGCACACACACGCACACACACACACACACACACAACACACAACACACACACACACAACACACAGAGAAGCGGTTTCCAGAGGACGTTTGGTGTACATGACGAAATTCGTTTCTTCACATCCTGTCTTGCTCCTCTTCCTCCCATCATCCACCCTCACACCCACCCACCCACCCTGCGTCCTTGCCATTCCACACCTCTTCCCTACTCCACGGTCACGTTCTCTCTCTCTCTCTCTCTCTCTCTCTCTCTCTCTCTCTCACACACACACCACACACACACACACACACACACACACACACACACACACACTTCAGGTACAGAGAGCAAGTAGGTCTGAATAAAGGAAAGAGTTTGAGAAAGAAACACAAGTTGTCCCAGGTAGAGTAGGATGGTGATCGGATTGTTCACAATGTCGAGTTGACCTCGCGGCAGGTGGAAATCGTCTAGACTCCTTGTTTCGCTAGCCCAGGTATGTAAGCATGCATCAAGCGAGTGGGGGAAGGAAGGTGAGGGATGAAGGGGGGGTGGGTGGGTTGGACAGGTGTGGTTGATGTGTGTGTGTGCCTGCGTTTATTTTTACTGGGGGGGGGGGGGGGGGGGGGGGGGGGGGGGGAGAGAGGGGGGTCCATTAAGTGCGAGTGCGCCGTCACACCCCCCCCCCCCCACCCTCACCCAGCCCACGACCCCGTTCTCTTCCCCCCCCCCCCCTTTCCCTCACTTCTTTACCGAGCCTAATTATCTGCACTTGATGTGCACGAGCACACGCGTTCGCGTGCGTGAATCCACGAAGAAAAAGAGTTAATACGAGTATTATAATACAGAAGAAGATAGATATCATGAGGCATTCACCTCTGCACTGTCTTCTTTGTGTATATCTATCTGTCGGTCCGTCTCTCTGTCTAGATAGACACATAGATACTGTCTCTCTTCTAGATAGATAGACCGACATGTGTGTCTGTGGACTGATAGATTGATCGTTTGATAGATAGACAGGTAGAGATATACAGACAGGTGGATAGATAGAAAGGTAGAGAGATAGACAGACTGACGGACGGAAGAGAGATATAGATAGGCAGATGTACAGACAGGTAGCTAGATAGACAGGGAGATAGACAGACAGGCGGATGGACGGACGGACGGAGAGCTAGATAGACAGGTAGACTTACAGACAGGTAGATAGGTAGTGAACAGATAGATAGGTAGACAGACAGACGGAAGCACGGATGATCGGAGAGATAGACAGGTAGATAGACAGATAGGTCGATTGTCTTCTCTCCGACAGAACGCATTCAAGCGGATCCATCCGAACGCTGGAGATGACGCAAACAGTGGAGGGGAGGGGAGGTGGCAGGGGTGGTGGTGCCCTTACCTCCCCGCCTACCCATACCCCACTTGGTCTCGCCGTCATGCATGTGCGGACACTCCTCGCATGTGCATGCTCTCAATCTCTCTCTCTCTCTCTCTCTCTCTCTGGGAACGTCGTCGTAACAGGGCGTGATTGTGTTTAAGCGGAAAAAAATTAACGAGATCTCGTCAAAGCAATGGAGAATGGCTGTGTAGAAGTTATTGGGGACGAGTAGGAGGGACTGGATAAGATCGCGCGCGCACACACACACACACACACACACCACACACAGAGGAGCGATTTCCGGAGGAAGTTAGGTGGTGTACGTGACGAAATTCGTTCCTCTACCTTCTCCCTCCCCTCCCCCCTCCGGGGGTTGCAACCTTGCAGTGGTCGGAGGGCTTGCGTGGTCCTGTGATCCCTTAGGCTTGCTGGCGGGGGCATCAATACTTAGAGATAGGCTGGTTTTCTTCCAATTGCTTCTAGGCCTGAGAAGTCAAGATGCTGTCTGGCCTAAGCATAACGTGGTAAGGAGTTGATGCCCCTGGTAGGGCTTCCCATGTCAGATAGGCTAAGGGTGAGGATCTGACTAAGAGTAACCCGCCTTTCTCCTTTTCTTGTTTTCTGCCTTTATTTGGCCCTTTTCTATCTTCGTCTCCCTTCAAGTCTTCTTTTCACACTCCTTTTCTCTCTGTGGTCTCCTTAAGATCCGCCGTGTTTGCCGTGCGGTGCGACCTGTGTCGGAGGGGAATGAGATCCTGGTGATTGAGAGGGCCAGCGCTCTCAACACATCACTTTGGCTCGGACCTCTCCTAGACAGGAAGTACACTTTGGCCCGGGTGTACTAATCGGCTCCCTTCTTGGGGCTGGGTCAAGGACAGACAGTTCCCTACTGGCCAAGTTAACCCCTGCAGTGCTCAGCTCTCTGTCCCCGGGAGTTGAGCATGATCAGGGGGGATAGGGTTGGTAGTTTCTGTTTGTGTATATCTCTCCGAAGCCTGGAAGGGGTCAAGACATTGGTTTCTTGGCTGGCCCCTTAGTTGGACTCCAAGGTGGGTGGGTAAGGAGGAGATGAAACATACTAAACTAACATGGCTTTATCAAAAAAACACCCCCCCCCAAAAAGAAAAGAAAAGCAGCATCCCCTGTTTCAGGAGATCTTTATTCTGACAGCGATTCAGATACTGAGGTACGACAGAAGACAGGTTTCTGGGCTTCCTGGCTCGTGATGGAAGGGACGGAGCAGGACAGACCCTTTCAGCTCTGAGCCCTTTTGCTATCCAAAAGGGCTTTCTAGGGTATAGCAGGTGACCCTCGGTCCATCAAGAGGTTGAGAAATGGCTCGTTTCTCATTCAATGCAAATCACAAAAACAATCTGAACAGCTGCTGAAGGCAACTAAACTAGTGGACAGGGAGATCAGGGTAAACTCCCCACAAACAGTTTAAATTCATCGAAAGGCGTGATTCGCTGCCGGGATTTATCAGGAGTCTCAGAGGCAGAAATCAAAACGGAGCTGGCATCCCAGGGTGTGACGGAGGTGCGCAGGGTGACTGTCAAGAAGGGTGCGGAAAGAGTGGCCACCAACACCCTCTTCTGACCTTCTGTAACCCTGTGCTGCCTCGGTCATCAAAGTTGGCTACCTGAATGTCCGGGTTTCAGTTATATGTTCCATCCCCGTTGAGGTGCTTCAGGTGCCAGAAGTTTGGCCATGTCAGGGGACCGCTGTTCAGGGCAAGAGGTATGCGGTGTTTGCTGCAAGGCAACCCATGAATGGGCCGTGTCAAGATCCGGCACATTGTGCAAAACTGCGGTGGCGCCATCCTCCTCTTCAAGAAACTGTCCTCTTTGGATTCAGGAATCCGCAATTCAAAGAATAAAAACTGAAAAGAAAATTTCTTTTTTGAGGCCCGCAAGCAGGTTGTGGGCAGTCAGACGCCGGCGCCTCTTCCTATGCTTCGGCTGTAAGGAAAGTTCCCACAGTTTCACTCGATCAGTCTGCTGTCAGACTGATGACTTTACGTTTTCGAAGACACTGCAGTACGAACTGTCAACTCTGGTGGAAGCAGGTCCACACCTCTCAACCCAAAATGACTGCCCCTGGTGGAGGCAAAAAATCCGCCACCCCTCAGACTGCCCAGCAGTCTACAACATCTGCTGCTGGGCAGATTAAAAAACCAGCACTCCCCCTCGAACTCCTCTGTCCAGTGCCCGTGCGGGCAAGGGAGTTCAACCCAGTGTGGAGATGGTGGAGATGAGGAAGAAACCTCCACGTCTCCCAAATCCAGACCACCTTCACCTGTTGGCAAGTCTGCCAGCAGGTCTGAAGACCAACACAGTCCAGTACAAACTCAAATAAATTTACACCTTTAGCTACAGACGTTGAAGAGGAGATGACCTGATCTCTTCCTTTTCGCCCTCTGCACCATGGATAGTACAATATTCCATTGGAAATCGTGGACTCTAAATTCCAACTTTGAGGAGCTGCAGCTTCTGTGTCAATCTCTAAAACCTTCCGTCGTGGCTCTTCAGGAAACTCAAATTCAAAGCCAGAAGACCTTTACTCTTTCTGGCTTTAATATTCTTTCAAAACCTGCACAACCATCCACGTTGGGACTGTCGGGCGGTGTTGCCCTTCTCCTACACAAAACTTTGTTGTATAGTCCTGTCGCTTGTCTACCTCCCTTCAGGCTGTAGCTGCGAGAGTCACTCTCCACAAGACTGTGACAATCTGTTCTCTTTATCTACCTCCTTCTGTCCGGTTTGTCGTCAGGACCTTGTCAGTCTGATAGGTGAACTTCCTCGACCTTTTTTGCTGTTGGGTGACTTTAACGGTCACAATCCTCTTTGGGGTAGTGTCAGTTCGTCATCCGAGGTTGCTAATTGAGGATGTCCTTTCGGATTTGGATTGTGTTGTCTGAACGACGGATCCGCAACTTACCTCCACTCTTCCACAGGTTCACTTTCGTGTTTAGATTTGTCGGTTTGTGACCCTCGCTGGTCTGGACTATGAGTGGTCTGTCCATGACGATCTGCACGGAAGTGACCATTTCCCTGTCCTTCTACAACCTGTAATAACTGAACACGTCTCTGTCTCTCAACATCTCAATTATAAGAAAGCAAACTGGGATCTATTTGCAGCCACTATTTCTAAGGCATTCCAGGACGCTGATTTTCTTCAGAGTCCGGACCCAGCAGAATCACTGACTAACACTGTGATCAAGTGTGCTAAAGCTTGCATTCCAGTGTTCTTCCGATAAACTTCAAATGCCCAAAAACACCCTGGTTTGATTCAGACTGCCAACAAATTTTCAAAGTTAGGAAAACGGGCTCAGCGTCTGGTTGTACCATCGACCTTCGGGTCCCAACGCTCGAGCCCATCAGAAACTCCGTGCCAAATCGAGACACACTTTTAAAATCAGTAAACGTCGGTCCTGGAGAGTTTCTGCTCCAGGCTGACATCGAAAACTTCCAAGAAAAAGTGTGGAACATCATTAAGAAATCAAGGGAAGAACACCTGTCCACTGTGAACCATCTCAAAGTTTTTGACTCTTTAATAACTAGACAGAAAAGCAGTTGCTATCTGCTTGCTTCAACTATTGAAAAGAATTCCTCCTCTTCTAACCAATCAGCCACTTTTGTCAAAAACAAAGCCCTAAAGAAAAATCACCTGCAACTTTTCATCCGACAACATGGAAGATACAATCTTCCTTTCACGTTGGGCGAGCTGAAGTCTGCCTTGCTTTCTTGCAGCGATTCCTATCCAGTTATAGATGAGGTTCATTATCAACTGTTGAATCATCTTCCGCAGGAAGGTCTGAACTACTGCTACAGGTATACAACCATGTGTGGATACGGGTTTTTTTCCACCTCTTGCGGAAAGCCCTCATTATTCCCATCCCAAACCTGGGAAAAGATCTTTCTAATCCATTCAAACTACCGTCCATAGCTTTGACAGCTGTGTCTGTAAATTGATGGAGAAAATGGTCAACGCTAGGCTCATGTGGAAACTCGAAACCGATGGCCTTTTGGGGAAAGAACAGTGTGGTTTCCGCAACATAGGACTACAGTTGACCATTTGATTCGTCTGGAATCTACACTTCGGAACGCCTTCTCTGAACAAACAGCATGCAGTGGCAATTTTCTTCGACTTGGAGAAGGCCTACGATACACCTGGAAGTCGGGGATACTTCATAATCTCCCGATCTGGGTTTTCGAGGTCATCTTCCGCTTTTTATTCAAAATGTTTTGGCAGCGAACGACAGTTTCAGGTCCGGGTTGGCACCACTCTCTCTGATGTTCACGAGCAGGAGTTGGGTGTTCCACAGGGGAGCATACTGTCTCCTGCCCTCTTTAGTATTAAGATCAACAAACATTGTTCAATCAGTCCAGCAGGGTTCAGATTGCTCATTGTTTGTGGATGATTTTGCTGTCTACGCAACTGGAAGCCTGTACCCGAGTGTCCAGCGCAGGCTCCAGCTTTGCGTAGATAAAATCCATCGGTGGGCAGATGAAAACGGTTTCACCTTTTCTCCAACAAAGACGCAGTGGTATTCACTTCCATAATTTCCGTCAGTTTTTTCCAGATCCTGAACTTCAAGTAGGGAATCTCCCATTCCAGCTGTTAAAGAGGCCAAATTTCTGGGAGTCATTTTTGACCAAAAACTTAACTTTCTCAGCCATATTAAAACCTCAAAACTGCTTGCCAGAAGGCATGAATATTCTGCGGGTCGTTAGCACACACGACTGGGGCGCTGATAGAAGAAAACTTTGTTGCACCTCTACAGAGCCCTGGTCCGTTCCAAACTGGACTCGGTTGTGCTGTGTACGGCTCCGCTAGATCATCTTACCTCAAACTCTTGGACCCTATCCACCATCAGGGCTTCGTCTCTGTCTTGGAGCGTTCCGCACCACCCCTGTGTACAGCCTGTACGCAGAGGCGGGTGTAACCTCAATGTCCAACCGCAGGCTGAAACTGTCTTTGAATTATTATATCCGACTGTTCTCAGAAACCTCAGAATCTGCCTATGACTGTGTCTTTGACCCTCCGTTCCAAAGTAAGTTTGAAAACAACCCGAAATGTATTCCGCCGTTTGGTTTCGTATGCGGCCTCACGTGCGGGAATGCAGGTCTAGACCTAGGAGTTGTGTCCGATTTTTCCAAGTTTCCGGATCACCCTCCGTGGACCTTTTTCACACCAGAGATTTGTTTCGACCTCGCAGCTTTTCGCAAAGAGTTACCAGCTCTTTGGCGTACAAGGCTTTGTATGCTGAGCTCTGTTCCAAATTCCCATCTATCAAAAGTTTTCACTGACGGTTCCAAGTCTGAGGATGGAGTGGCCTGTGCAGCCTACTGCCCTGGGGCTCCTTTCAGATATTGTTGGAACATATACATTCAGATGCTTCTGTCTATTCTGCTGAACTTACTGCTCTAGTACTGGCTTTGAAGATAATCTCACATTCTTCGAAGAGGGGATTTTCTGGTTCTGTCGGATTCGCTGTCGCTTTGGAAGCCATAGCTGGCCGCAACCTTCAGCATCCAGAACTTTTACTTTTTTTTGACCTTTTTAGCAAGTTGAAGGCAGACGGTTACAACATTACTCTTGCTTGGGTTCCTGGCCATGTTGGCATCGGCGGGAACGAAATGGTTGATCGTTTAGCAAGAACGCCACAAGAGAGAAACTGTCCAACACTTATATCCCTGCTCAGATGTGAAACCCAAAATTAACGATTATGTGAGAGGACTCTGGCAGGAGGATTGGAACACACAGACGAATAACAAACTCTTTCAGATCCGTCCAAACCTTAGAAGGACTTCCTCCCATCTACGTCGGGTGGTCGTAAAGAGGAAACGGTTCTGTGCCGGCTGCACACCGGCCATTCATATTTTACCCATTCCTACCTTTTAAAGAGTGAAGAAGCTCCGTGGTGCATTCCATGTCATGCGCCACTCACAGTGAAACATGTTCTTTTGGAGTGTTGGGACTTGCACTGTGTGAGGCACAAACATTTTACAGCGGAGTCCATGAAGATCTGTTCAGGGATGTCCCGCCTGACCTGATCCTCGAGTTTTTGAGAGAGATTAACATTTTTCATCTGATTTAAGATTTTACGGCAGAAAGATTTTTAACAAAGTTTCTGGTGCGTTTGTAGACGATGTCATTTAACGAGATGTGTGAAAGTTTTTTTTTTTTTTTTTGACTGGTGAGTTGATTTTAACGTGGTGACAGCCCTGATGTGGCCCTTTGCGGTCGGCTGGGCTATAAGCAACATTATCTTATCTTATCTCCCTACCCTCTACTCACCATGCCCGTCCACCTGTTATACCCATCCGTTACCCTCCACCCATACCCGCACACCAGCCTCGGCGTTCTTGTCATTCTATACACCTACGCTCCCGCCCCCACGCACCCTTCCCTCCCCACTGTCTCTTTCGCTCTGCCTCGCTCGTGTCTCTCTCCGTCTGTGTCTGTCTGTCTGTCTCTCTCTCTCACGCATACGAGAACCCCTACACATGCATGCTGACACTCATGCACACACGTACACGCGCGCACGCGCGCACACACACACACACACACACACACACACACACACACACACACACACACACACACTTTTCTCTCTCTCTCTCTCTCTCTCTCTCTCTCTCTCTCTCTCTCTCTCTCTCTAAGTATTATGTGCATACATATGCATGACTGCGAACGTACAGGCTGTGTGTGTGTGTGTGCGCGCGCGCGCGCGCGCAGTGAAAAGTTACTCTGACAGTTTCAAACGTCAGAAAAAGCATGTTTTTCCGTCACCGATTTCGCCTTTTCCTGTTTATCTATTGTCTGGTTTTGCCACCGTCCTCTCCGACCCCCGCTCCCCCCCCCCCCCCCCCCCTCCCCTCCTCTCTCTCTCTCTCTCTCTCTCTCTATCTCTCTCTCTCTCTCTCTCTCTCTCTCTCTTCCTTTGTACCTTTTTTTTCTTGATTGCTATCTTTCTATCATCTGTTCGTTCTTTCTTGCAGGCTTTCTGTCCTTTCTTTCTTGCAGGCTTTCTTTCCTTCCTTCTTTCTTCCATTCACTCCTGTCTTGTCCTTTGCTGTCTTCTTTCCAGTTTCAGTCATTCTGTTCTGTCCTCTTTTTTTTTTCTTTTTTCTTTTTTTGCGGTGTTTTTCTTTTGTTTTCTTCTTTTCTTTTTTCTTCTGTCATGTCTTCTTGCAACATTTGTGGTACTATTCCCACAGCTTGGTGTCCTGTGGCGGTTTCAGCACGGCTGGTCGGCATGGATTAATGATTGATCTTATCAGATGAGTCAAAAGGCAACTCACTAGAGGAGACGCCGCACTGCTGAATGAATGGCTTCAGTAGTTTTAAGTGATGCGTACGGTGATTCACCAGGGGCGTGGGTTTTTTTTTGTTGTTTTTTTCAAGCGGATCACCAGGGGCGTGGTTTTCAGTTTGAAGCGGATTCACCAGGGGCGTGGTTTTCAGTTTGAAGCGGATTCACCAGGGGCGTGGGTTTTTTTTGTTTTTTTTTTTTTAAGCGGATTCACCAGGGGCGTGGTTTTCATTTTGAAGGGGATTCACCAGGAGCGTGGTTTTCATTTTGAAGGGGATTCACCAGAGGCGTGGTTTTCATTTTGAAACGGATTCACCAGGGGCGTGGTTTTCAGTTTGAAGCGGATTCACCAGGGGCGTGGTTTTTTATTTTGAAGCGAATTCACCAGGGGCGTGGTTTTTTATTTTGAAGCGAATTCACCAGGGGCGTGGTTTTTTTTTATTTTGAAGCGGATTAAACCAGGGGCGTGGTGTTGGGTTTTTTGCGGATTCACCAGGGGCATGGTTTTCATTTTGAAGCGAATTCACCAGGGGCGTGGTTTTCATTTTGAAGGGATTCACCAGGGGCGTGGTTTTCAGTTTGAAGGGGATTCACCAGGGGCGTGGTTTTCATTTCGAAACGGATTCACCAGGGGCGTGGTTTTCATTTCGAAACGAATTCACCAGGGGCGTGGTTTTTTTTATTTTGAAGAGTATTCACCAGGGGCGTGGTTTTCATTTTGAAGCGGATTCACCGGGACAGAGCGTGGTTCGCCCTGTGGTACTGTCCTGCAGAGAGAGAGCCGGTGTGGCGGGCTGGATCGTATGCAGTTGAAACTGACACTGCCTCACAACCATCCTACAGCCACCACCCTCACACCACTACTACCCCGTCTCCGTCCCTTCACCCACCGCACCACCTCCCCCTCCTTCCCTCTCTCTCTCTCTCTATATATATATATTCCCAAAGAGAAGCAAATGTAGATGCGGACTGAAAGAGTTACTGCCCATGCACTTCTTTTCAGTAAGCTATGTCATTGGATTAGAGGGAGGGGGGGGGGGGGGGGGGGGGGGGGGGGGGGGGGGGGGGTCGGCCAAGGTTTTCGTCGCTTAAAATTTGATTATGACATGAAGGAATATTATGACTTGGTTAATCACTGGGTAAACGGTACCATCACGGTGTTGATGTTCAATGGAAGATGTGTCATGATAATCGTGGTGGATGTTCAATGGAAAATGTGTCATAATAATCGTGGTGGATGTTCAATGGAAGATGTGTCATGATAATCATGGTGGATGTTCAGTGGAATATTTATTAAGATTACCTTGGTGGATGTTCAGTAGAAGATGTGTCGTTATAATCTATGTGGATGTTCAATGAAAGATGTGTCGTAATAATCTTGGTGGATGTTCAGTGGAAGATGTGTCATGATCATCGTGGTGGATGTTCAGTGGAAGATGTGTCATGATGATCGTGGTGGATGTTCAGTGGAAGATGTGTCATAATAATCTTGGTGGATGTTCAGTGGAATATGTGTCATAATAATCTTGGTGGATGTTCAGTGGAAGATGTGTCATGATGATCGTGGTGGACGTTCAGTGGAAGATGTGTCATGATAATCTTGGATGTTCAATGGAAGATGTGCCATGATAATCTTGGTGTTCAGTGGAAGATGTGTCATAATAATCTTGGTGGATGTTCAGTGGAAGATGTCATAATAATCTTGGTGGATGTTCAGTGGAAGATGTGTCATGATAATCTTGGTGGATGTTCAGTGGAAGATGTGTCATGATAATCTTGGATGTTCAATGGAAGATGTGCCATGATAATCTTGGTGGATGTTCAGTGGAAGATGTGTCATAATAATCTTGGTGGATGTTCAGTGGAAGATGTGTCATAATAATCTTGGTGGATGTTCAGTGGAAGATGTGTCATGATAATCTTGGTGGATGTTCAGTGGAAGATGTGTCATGATAAATCTTGGTGGATGTTCAGTGGAAGATGTGTCATAATAATCTTGCCGGATGGATGGATACTAATCGGCCGTTTGAAGAGTGGGTTCTTTTTCTCTGAGGGTCCCTTCATGATCCTCCACCAAACTAACAAGGACAAATGACTTGGTATGCAGCCACATGTGCAGAATGCAGGTCTTGATCTAGGAGTTGTGTCCGACTTCTCCAGATTTCCAGGTAAGCCTCCATGGACCTTTTTCACGCCAGAAATCCGCTTTGATCTTGCTGCTTTGTGCAAAGAATCCACCAGTTCTCTGGCATACAAGGTATTGTTTGCTGATCTCTGTACAAAATCCCCATCCTTTCAGAAAATATTTACTGATGGTTCAAAGTCCGAAGATGGATTGGCTTGCGCAGCCAGTTGCCCAGGTGTTCCTCGGATATTATCAGAACATATTTCGTCAGGTATTTCTGTTTACTCTGCTGAACTTAAGCTTTGGTTCTAGCACTGAAGATGATCTCGCAATCTACATGCAAGGACTTTCTTATTTTGTCTGATTCACTGTCCGTTTTGGAAGCCATAGCTGGCCGTAACCTCCATCATCTTGAACTTCTGAACTCTTTTTGACTTGTTACCTCTTTGAAAGCGGAAGGTTACAACATTGTTCTTGCTTGGGTTCACGGTTGTGTGGGCATTCGGGGAAATGAAATGGCTGATCGTTTGGCCATGAGTGCCACAACGAAGGCAGTGCGCGGCATACCTATCCCCTGCTCAGATTTGAAGCCGAAAGTTAATGATTATATGGGAGACCTAAGGCAAAAGGACTTGAATACAAGACGGATAACAAACTTTTCCAGATTCGTCCAAACCCAAAAGATTTCCTCTCATCTACCTCTGGTGGTCGCAAAGAAGAAACGGTTTTATGCCGGCTGCACACCGGTCATTCGTTTTTAACCCATTCGTATTTTGTGAAGAGGGAAGAGCCTCCGTGGTGCATTCCATGTCATGTACCACTCGCAATGAAACATTCTTTTAGAGTGTTGGGACTTCCATGATACGAGACAAACCTTCACAGCAGACTTCACGACAGAGATGTTCCACGAGATGTGATTTTTTCACTTTTAGAGAGAAATTAGCATTTTTCATCTGATCTGAGATTTACAGTAGAAAGATTTTTTAAACAAAATTATTGGGTTCTTTTTCGAAGTTGTGTTTTAAAGGGCTGTGTGGATGAATGGCTTGTGAGCCGACTTCAGCGTGCTGACAGCCCTGATGGGGCCCTCTGCGGTCGGCTGGGCCATAAGCAACATGACCTTACCTTACCTTTCCAAACTTGGTTAATGATTTGACGTCATCCTGCTGAGAGAGAAACCAGATGAAGGGCACGTAACGTCCCGGACGGCGGAAACGATACGAACACTGAATTAAGTGTGGTTTTGAACATCGCTGAGAGGGTGGGCGAAGGAGAGAAGGGGGAGAGACAGAGAGAGTTCAAGGATAGTCATGCAGAAGCAAAAAAAAAAAAAAAAAAAAAAAATTGGCGGTAGTCAACCAAAGATTGCGCAAAAGCGATGTGGGCTCGCTGTGATTGCCGTGGGCTCGCTGTGATTGCTGTGGGCTCTCTGTGATTGCCGTGGGCTCGCTGTGATTGCCGTGGGCTCGCTGTGATTGCCGTGGTCTCGCTATGATTGCCGTAAGCTCGCTATGATTGCCGTGGGCTCGCTATGATTGCATGGTCTGTCCAGACTGGGGTTTCAGTGCTCAGCGACGTGGGCTCTCGCTATGATTGCCGTGGGCTCGCTGTGATTGCCGTGGGCTCGCTATGATTGCCGTGTGCTCGCTATGATTGCATGGTCTGTCCAGACTGGTTTCAGTGCTCAGCGACGTGGGCTCTCGCTGTGATTGCCGTGGGCTCGCTATGATTGCCGTGGGCTCGCTATGATTGCCGTGGGCTCGCTATGATTGCATGGTCTGTCCAGACTGGTTTCAGTGCTCAGCGACGTGGGCTCTCGCTGTGATTGCCGTGGGCTTGCTGTGATTGCCCTGGGCTCGCTGTGATTGCCGTGGGCTCGCCGTGGGCTCGCTGTGATTGCCGTGGGCTTGCTGCCGTGGGCTTGCTGTGATTGCCGTGGCTCGCTGTGATTGCCGTGTGCTCGCTGTGATTGCCGTGGGCTCGCTGTGATTGCCGTGGGCTCGCTATGATTGCCTGGTCTGTCCAGACTGGTTTCAGTGCTCAGCGACGTGGGCTCGCTATGATTGCCGTGGGCTCGCTATGATTGCCGTGGGCTCGCTATGATTGCCTGATCTGTCCAGACTGGTTTCAGTGCTCAACGACGTGGGCTCGCTATGATTGCCGTGGGCTCGCTATGATTGCCTGGTCTGTCCAGACTGGTTTCAGTGCTCGGCGACGTGGGCTCGCTATGATTGCCGTGGGCTCGCTATGATTGCCTGGTCTGTGCAGACTGTGGTTTCAGTGCTCAGTGCGCAGCGAGGCCAAACGACAGGTAAACGTTGGGAACAGAGAAGATAGCCGATTTTTGTTCAAGTCTGCGTAGAAGCAAAGAGAGAGAGAGGGGAGAGAGAGAGAGAGAGAGAGAGAGAGAGAGAGAGAGAGAGAGAGAGAGAGAGCCAGCACAGGGCATGACGTACACATGTTCCCCCCTCCACCCCGCTCTAATCTGGGTGGTTTTAAAACGAGCGCCGGTTGTAGTGCGGTCTGGCGGCGGCTCGTGCTGTAAAGCGCAGCTTAATTAATTAGTCGTCGTCCTCGTTCGGTCACCATGACCTAATGATGTCGAAAGGCCCGACTTCTGGGAGGTTCCCCCCTGCCCCCCCCCCCCCCTCCCCCTTTTTCCATCCCCGCCCCAGCCCTCCTCGTTTGGTTTTTCTCCTCCTCCCCCCACCCCACCCCTCCCGCCTCTTTCCCCTTCCCCGCTATGCTTTCAGTCGACGAGCGATGTGGTTTGGAGATATTGTGATACGCACATTAATTTTTTTTCCGCTAGTTATGCTGTCAGTGTGTGTGTGTGTGTGTGTGTGTGTGTGTGTGTGTGTGTGTGTGTGTGCTCGCGCGCGCGTGTCTGTCTGTCTCTGTCTGTGCGTGCGTGTGTGTGTGCGCGCGTGCGTGCGTGCGAGCGCGCGTGCGTGCGTACGTGCGCGCGTGCATGTGTGGTGTCAAGTCAAGTCAAAATTATCTTTATTCAGGGTTAAAGAACAAGCTTTACAGCTTTTCATCCTGCCCTCACAAAAATAATAGTAATTACAAAGAATAAACAGACAAACAAAATCATGTTTGAACGCATTATGAAGAAAATGCACAAGAAACTTGAAGTAACTTAACACATTCAAAGGATCATAATTCTACCAAAGCGAATGTACAAAATTTCAACAATTATTGTAATGAACATTACACATGTACGAGAGAGAGGGGAGAGATTCGGCAATAGAATAAGCATGAATCGTTCGATTATTTTTCCATCAAACTCCTTTTAAGAGCTCTTTTAAATGTTACTTTCGAAAGACATGATTTTAAGGATGATGCCAAATTGTTCAATATCGTTCCTCCAGAATATGTAAAACTTGATTTGTAGAGATTGTTGCGGAGTCTGGGAAAGGACAGCTTGTGTGAGTGTCTGTTTTCATTGATTGAAGAAGAGTATCTTTTAACGGTAGAATATCTGACGTTTTGTAATCACTCCCTCTCAAAGTAAAAGATTTCAGCTGTATTATCTTTATAGCTCTTTGTGTAGACGACTTGTTTGTTTCAAATTAGCTTCACTTGCATTATCACGTAAGGTGGACGCATAGTTAAGAAGAGAAAGAATGTGTGCGTGGAAGAATACTTTCCTGGTTTGAAGATTAAGAAAATATTTTTTGTGTGAGTTGATAAATTCTTTTGGATATACGTTTTCCAAGATCAGTGATGTGATGATACCATGACAAGTCATTGTCAGTAATGACCCCTAATATTTTATGAGATGTTACCTCCTCGATCTTTGGTCTTTGACGTATAATGATGCAAACGGAGAACTTATTTCCTGTCGTTTTTGACGTGTGGTCACAAACATGCATTTAGTTTTATCTGCATTGGGGCCATGAGGTTCACTTCTGTCCATGTAATTAGTCTATTGATATTGCTCTGAAGGTTATTTACTAGAGTGGTAGGATTAGCACTATTTGATTGTAGTGAAGTATCGTCAGCAACCATTTCACAACCGCATTTTATGTATAAAGGCAAGTCATTTATGTAGATAGAAAATAAGAGGGGTCCTAAAACAGATCCTTAGAGGATTACCAAATTTCAAAGGAAGTAACTCAGACCTGTTGTAACTAACTTCAACAAGTTGTTCGCGATCAGTAAGAAAAGATCTGATACACTCTATAGGCATACTTGATAGTTTGTAATGTGTAAGATTTTTTACAAGATGCGAATGGTTGATAACATCAAAAGCTTTAGCAAAATTAACAAAAAGAATTCCAGTAAATTCATTGTTGTTTATATTAGACATTTATCTACAAGCTGTATAAGAGATGAATGGCAAGAATGATTTTGTCGAAAACCTGTTTGATTTTCACGAATTAGATGATATTATTTCAGATGAGAATGAATGTATTTGACCATGTCTTTCAAGTTGTTTTGACAAAAGGGAAAGAATTGAAATGGGTCTGTAGTTAAAGGGATTGACAGGATCTCCATTCTTGAGCAAAGGTATCACTTTGGCCTGTTTAAATTTTATGGGGAAATATTCATTTTCAATGCACAGATTATAAACATATGTTACAGTATCAGCGATAACTGTTGAAGAGATTCTCAATACCCTTCCATCGATTCCGTCCAAGTCTCTGGTTCCTGATTGTTTTAATTTAAGCAACCAACTGAAAACTTCATTTACTGAAATATACGGTATGGTGAAAACCGAAGTGACATTTTTTGAACGACAATATTGTTGTAACTCTTGTAAATCGTTATCATCAGTTTTGTCATTTGTTATGTCATTAGCAACATTTGCAAAATGGAACTTCAAATCTTCTAGTGATATTTCGTTTATTGGATTTTGAGAAGAGTTCCATTTATTATTAGCTACAAGATTAATAGCTTTCCAGATCACTTTTGAATTATGTGAAGAGGATAATAAATCTTAAAAATATTTTTCTTCGCTAGTCATTTCATAAAATTGACTTTATTTCTTTGTTTTCTGAATTGTTCTTTGTCTTTTGACCTGAGATAATGATCTCTTTTATATCTTTCATTGTCAATTTCTTTAGTCAACCAGGGTGGTTTGATTACGTATTTCACTCTTTTTCTCACAAAAGGAGCATGTCTGTTATACACTGAATGAAACGTATTAATCCAGAAGTTAACAGCATCATCGGGGTTTCTTACCTGATAAATATAATCTAAACCTGAATGAAGTAAATCATAAAGGAAAGCATTTCTATCAAAATGTGTAAAGCATATGTAAAAGATTTCCTTATGTCCAAACTAGGAATTTTGACACCTTTCTTCTTCCATGTTAAACAAACCGATTAATGGTCACTGCATCCGTTTTGTACAGAACACATTTCGACAATGTTTGTTTTTGTGTTAACGTAAATGTGATCAATTAGAGTTTCAGTATGTTCAGTAATACGTGTGGGTCGATCAATTATTTGTTCTGATCCATACATAGCATAACTACGACCCCATTTGTTCAAGGTTTTGTCAAATCTATGTTAAAATCACCCAAAAGAATTATCTCTTTAGACTCAAAAATTGCAGCATCCATCACTAAATTAAACTTGTCATACCAGTCGGTGGTTTCAGCTGGGTTTCTATATAGAAATCCTACCAAGACTGGTTTAGAATGTCTAGGAGTACTTTGTATCCAAATAGATTCAATGTTATATTTTTCTAAATAAGACAATCTTTTGAAGTTTACTGAGTTCGAACAGTATAAAAGTAAACCGGTTGATTTGGGTGTAACTGGGTCAAGTCGGTTTATATTATAGTTAGGCATGTACATATCGGAATCAGGAATCACATTCGTTAATCGAGATTCAGCAATACAAAAAACATGAAAGTCATTGCCATTATCATATAGAATTGTTGCAATATCATCGGTTTTATTTCTAGCACTGTTGATATTTAAAAATCCTACTCGAATCCCCTCCTGTGAGGGCCATGTGTCTAACGCAGAAGACACTGTTACAAAAACGTCAGTCAATATTCAACTATTATCTTATGCACAGGCCGCTCATACAACGTGATACGCTGAGGACTGCATACAATATAATCATTAAGACTGTGAATTATTTAATACAAGTGGTTTAAACAGTATTTTATTTCAACATTGTCACAAATGTTACAAGAGTAAATGAGACAGGGCAACAAGAAATACTTATATAAAGCCCTATCTTAAGAGTGAATGTACACAATGAATTTGCGACGGACGTCTGAACACAATACAAGTCGAACCAGTTCTGTTATCTAGCGTTAAATCACTGTTTCAAAATTGGCAATTTAACAATGCACATCAAGAAAAATGAAACCATTTAAGGAATGCACAAGCACTGAACAAGCTTCATTAGATTTCAGAAGTTAAAAAGAAAAACAACTGTATTCAAAGAGACAAATAAAGCAACAATGGTGAAAGGGAGAAAAAAAAAAGCGGAACAATGTGTAAAAGGAAAAAAGCAGAAGTACGCAGGATTTTACACTATTTGATATTAGATACACGAGTGAACACTAAATACTTGAGTCCTGACCCCCTCACGCAGACTGCATACACACACGACACTACTGGCGACAGCAGTGGCCCGATGCAGCTGTACATAATGTTCCTTATCCAATATATCCAGTGGCAGTGACTTCCACCAAAGTCTAGCGAATGCAGTGTTTTGTTTTCTTAAACATCAGTTCCACGCTGATCTTTCTTTTTATTACAACACACACACACGTATGCATGCACATATACGCACACGCCCACCCACCCACCCAGCCACACCCCCACACATGTGTACACACGCACACGCGCGCACGCACGCGCGCGCGCGCACACACACACGCAGGCGTGCACGCACACGCACACACGCACACACACACACACACACACACACACACACAACGCACGCACGCACGCACGCACAGTCACAGTCTAAAGCATTCTCCACCAGCAAGTTGACTCTGTTGCATTTGATGCGTGTTTATGGAGGATGTCATCAGGTTGAACAGACGTTGGTCGTACGAAATAGGGGGTGTTTGGGTCATGGTGAAGGTAGTGTTATGACTGAACACTGGCTCGTAAAACCTGTTACGACCCGCGCTATTGCCTTCATTCCCGGGCATGGAGGATAGGACTTGGTTAGGCGGATTGTCTGGCCGCCGTTATACAGAGAGGGGGGGGGGGGGGGGGGGGGGGGGGCCGCGGTGGTGGTGGTGCTGCTGCAGGGGTGGGTTGGTGCTGGAGGGGGTGGGTTGGGTGTGCCACTATCAGGATATCCAGACCACACTGTGTGCTGGAGTCACGTGATTCAGACGGTTTAGTTTTCTTCATTCTGTATAAATATTTCCCACTTGAGTCTTCAATGACTGATTTTTTTTTTTTTTTTTTTTTTTTTTTTTTTTTTGTGTGTGTGTTAACATGTTTTCACCTCACCGTGTTTGCCTTCAGGGAATCGATGGAGAGTAGAGCGAGTCAGACTGTGAAGCAAATTGTGCACGCAGCTCACTTCTGGTTATTATACCTTGGCATCCTCAATGGTATGTGTGTGTGCGCGCGCGCGTGCGGGCGCGCGATATGCCCCCACCCACTGCCCTCCCATCCTCTCATTGTTCTCTTTTCAAAGAAAAGGACGATGCGCGCTTTGCTTCCCGCCTTGTCTGCGTTGCGCGTGGTTGTGATGTGTGCACGTGCACACAGACATGCCTGCCTCTGATCAGTTTGGCAAGGAGGGCGGCGAGCTGCTTGGCGGCTTGGCTTCACCGTGGTTTGTGAGAGGCAGCCCGGCTACACCCCGTTCTTTGTCCGTCCACTTCCACCCGGGGTGCTTCCACTACGGCCCGGGCCCAGCGGACCATACAGGCTGGGGCAGCTGTGGGAGCGAGTTCGTTCCCTGCAGAGGAATCTAAAGCCGGAATTGGAATCGCCACACGCAGATCTCTCTCTCTCTCTCTCTCTCTCATCTCTCTCCTCTCTCTCTCTCTCTCTCTCTCTCTCTCTCTCAATTCATCCAACGAAAGTATTTCAGCGATCCTTGCCATTTCAAAGGAGCCTTGTTGGTGTCATCATCAAATGAACACACGGTTAACAGTTAGCTGTGTGATTATATAAAGCATGGAAGAAGGGAAAGACATGTATAGCATGAAGAATACCAATATCAGTTTGCGACATGACGTACAATGCTCATGCCCATTCTAAGGGGCTGTGGTCTTTATGAATAAAACATTTGGGTCTTGAGTGAGTCTCTCTCTCTCTCTCTCCTCTCCTCTCTCTTCTCTTCTCTCTCTCTCTCTCTCTGTGTGTGTGTGTGTGTGTGTGTGTGTGTGTGTGT
>CM031609.1:15447299-15474799 GCA_018398815.1 Conus ventricosus | reverse complement strand
CACTTCTTACACCCACCCCACCCCACCCCACCCCACTCACCTCTCTCTCTCTCTCTAGCTCTCTCTCTCTCTCTCTCTCTCTCTCTCTCTCTCTCTCTCTCCTCTCTCTCTCTCTCTCTCTCTCTCTCTCCCCTCCCACCCTTCGCCCCCCTGGCTCTAGGCTGACACACGCTTGCTTCCTGTTTACCGATGTTGTTTTTGTTGTTGTTGTTTTCCCCACCCAGTGCTGTGTTGTGGGTTCTGTTTCCGAAGCCAGAACCTAGATACAGGCAGGGTCCCACGTCTTCGACTGTGTGATAATTCGCCCCGTGAATAGGACGGTGACAAGGCAGGAAAGGAAAGCGCCTGCATGCGTGGGTGGGTGGATTTGACTCTGTGTGTGTGTATGTGTGTGTGTGTGTCTGTGCGTGTGTGTGTGTTTGTGTGTTTGTGCGTGCGTGCGTGCGTGCGTGTGTGTGTGTGTGTGTGCGTGCGTGCGTGCGTGCGTGCGTGTGTGTATGAAAAAGCGAGAAGTTGCATACATGTGTGCTTCTAGTATTGTAAAGCGCTTCAAGATTTTGGAAAGCGCTTTGAAAATTTCCTCTTTTTTTCGCCGTCGTCGTCTCATTATCATTATCATAACCTTTATTACCATTATCCTTTGTAATTATTATTATTATTGTTATTATATTATTTTTCTTGTTATTGTTACAGTATATATTCTAATGGCAACAGTAGAGACTGTACGGTTGTTTTCCGTTTGAGTCGATTGCCCGTTAAATGAATATCTACAGAGTGAGTCAAAAAACGTAAAGTGGAGGCAAAAATGTATCCGTAAAGTGCAAGCATGGTGATGTAGCGCGCGCGCGCGCGCGCGCGTGTGTGTGTGTGTATGTGTGTGTGTGCACGCGCGCGTGCGTGTTTGCGTGCATGCGTGTGTGTTTGAGAGGTGACTAGCAGGTGGAATGATTGAACACGCACGCAAATTTACATTTGTCCCATGCTGAGGAAGGGGGGGGGGGGGGGGGAGAGAGAGAGAGAGAGAGAGAGATGACCGAGTCCATGCCATGATTCCTCACGTTGTGCGCGATTCAGGGTGTGTATTGCGCAGTGTTATCAAAGCTACTCTCTGGACTGTTCGTTTGTATGCGGTCCTCAAGCTGTGAGAAAGTACAGAACTGAACCCCCCTTCCCTCCCCCCTCCCCCGCCCGACCCCGTCATGAGACAGACAGGCGGGAGGAGGACTGCACGGGGCTGTCGACATGAGAAAATGTACCCCCAGTGACAGACGATGGGCTTAGTTATTAGTGTCCATCGTCATTTCTGTCCATTGGCTGCTTTACTGTTGTTTCATTCAGTGGATTGGCTGCTTTACTGTTGTTTCATTCAGTGGATTGGCTGCTTTACTGTTGTTTCATTCAGTGGATTGGCTGCTTTACTGTTGTTTCATTCAGTGGATTGGCTGCTTTACTGTTGTTTCATTCAGTGGATTGGCTGCTTTACTGTTGTTATTCATGATGCGCATTACGTTTTCATCAGTGGATTGGCTGCTTTACTGTTGTTTCATTCAGTGGATTGGCTGCTTTACTGTTGTTTCATTCAGTGGATTGGCTGCTTTACTGTTGTTTCATTCAGTGGATTGGCTGCTTTACTGTTGTTTCATCATGATGTCTACTGTTGTTCATTAGGGATGCTGCTTTACTGTTGTTTCATTCAGTGGATTGGCTGCTTTACTGTTGCTTCATTCAGTGGATTGGCTGCTTTACTGTTGCTTCATTCAGTGGATTGGCTGCTTTACTGTTGTTTCATTCGGTGGATTGGCTGCTTTACTGTTGCTTCATTCGGTGGATTGGCTGCTTTACTGTTGCTTCATTCGGTGGATTGGCTGCTGTAATGTTGCTTCATTCGGTGGATTGGCTGCTTTACTGTTGTTTCATTCGATGGATTGGCTGCTTTACTGTTGCTTCATTCGGTGGATTGGCTGCTGTAATGTTGCTTCATTCGGTGGATTGGCTGCTTTACTGTTGTTTCATTCGGTGGATTGGCTGCTTTACTGTTGTTTCATTCGGTGGATTGGCTGCTTTACTGTTGCTTCATTCGGTGGATTGGCTGCTGTAATGTTGCTTCATTCGGTATATTTGCTGCTGTAATGTTGCTTCACGTGCTTGACTGACCAACTATGATGGACTCGTATTATCTTCCCACCTGTCTGTGGGTGTTCTACCTCGTGTCTGTGGTTTGTAATAGTGTCATTTGTTCACCTGTGTTTGGCAAGATCTGTCTGAATATGTTCTACCTGGTTTCTGTGTGTAGTAATATTTCTGTTTTAGTTGTACATGCACCTCGGCTTGGTAGAAATGAGTTAGAACATTCCGATTTTGTTCCAATATGATTTTGTTTCTGGTAGATTTTTTTATCGTGTATTTAATGTCATTAACGCTGTAGATTATTTGTTGATCATGTATTTAATGTCATTAACGCTGTAGATTATTTGTTGATCATGTATTTAATGTCGTTAACGCTGTAGATTATTTGTTTATCATGTATTTAATGTCATTAACGCTGTAGATTATTTGTTGATCATGTATTTAATGTCATTAACGCTGTAGATTATTTGCTGATCATGTGTTTAATGTCGTTCACGCTGTTTTGAAGTGAACTACGCAATGATTGTAAGCGGTCACGATTTGAAAGAAAATGTTAAGTGTTGTAATAATGAAAGTATGGCTGAGAATCTTGAAGGCAGATTTACGGCGGTTATCAATCGATGGCATCTTCAGATTTCTATCATTGTAGCCCAGTCGAAAATAGGGCTGTCAAATACATTCGACGGAGAACGGGGGGAGGGGGGAGGGGGGGGGGGGGAGTGACAATCTGAAAAAGGTCATATCTTGATGCAAGGTGGTTAGGTCCATAGAAAGCAACAAACAACAAAAGCGATAGACAGTAGAGACATGGTGTCTAAACCACCGACTAGTTGAAGGCGGATTAGGGACAATTCCGTCCATACAAAGTGACGAACAACAAACACTGATATACAATAAATTACATGGTGTCTAAACCATCGACTGCTTCCAGGCGGATTAGGGATAATTCCGTCCATACAAAGCGACGAACAACAAACGCTGATATACAATAAATGACACAAACACTGATATACAATAAATGACACAGTGTCTTAACCATCGACTGCTTTCAGGCGGATTAGGGATAATTCCGTCCATACAAAGCGTGACATAGTGTCTTAACCATCGACTGCTTCCAGGCGGATTAGGGATAAAGGGATGAGGTCGTGGTGAGAGCAGCCTTCGGCTTAATTGATCACTCCAGATCGTCAAAAGAAAAACATTATAATGTGACAAAAAGACTTGAAAAGCAATGTGGGCAGCAGAACGGAGCGCCAGTGTTCACTCCAGACAGTCTGCGCAATGTCTTTTTCTTCTAATGGGCGCGCACAAGGAAAACAAAATTCCAGTGACTGACTGACATTAACAAAGTACACACACATCTTACAAGATGATAACACACGTTACCTGCCCACTGATCTCAACTCCATCAAATCATGACATCCGAAGAAAGTCAGAATTACACAGACATGTTTCAGTATCACGTTGTTTTGAATAAGGCTCCAAGGTCGCGGACGACGTTAAATAGAAAAGGAGTGCATGTTTGTGAATAGAAAAGAAAGAGAATATACAGTACAGGGTATCAGTATGAATAGTTCATAATACAACCATTAACCCCCAGTTGGTTTTATATGTGGTGACCATTTTGTTTGGTTAGCTTGCATAACTCATCTCCATCAAGATCTGTACTTCTCCATTTATTTTTGTCTGTAGTCCCACTCCTTCAAAACGTGTTTAGACTGGGTTTTGTTTTTCCGTTCTAACATTTACAAGTGAAAGATTTTTCCATTAGAATGATTATGTCAAGCATATAAAAGGTTTCTGTTTTCTTATCGGCGCCAAATAATTTACATCTCCACATTAATGGAACTGGATAGTCTTTCAGTATGGGAACATGTAATTGACAACTCTCTCAACGCCGCTGAACAATGTTTTCCTCGGTAGTTTCCAGATTTCAGCGACCGCTGAACAATGTTTTCCTCGGTAGTTTCCAGATTTCAGCGACCGCTGAACAATGTTTCCTCGGTAGTTTCCAGATTTCAGCGACCGCTGAACCAATGTTTTCCTCGGTAGTTTCCAGATTTCAGCGACCGCTGAACAATGTTTTCCTCGGTAGTTTCCAGATTTCAGCGACCGCTGAACAATGTTTTCCTCGGTAGTTTCCAGATTTCAGCCACACAAACAAACAAACAAAAAGGAAAAATAAAGGAAGAAAGAAAGAAAAAAAAAAGCTCCTCGAATCGAAAATTGTGACCAGGAAAAAAAAGTGAAAAAGTTTCCGGACCTGAAAACAGGATACTGGTTCTGGAAGTCGGAAGAAAACAGAAGAGCTAATGGTAGTGACGTCAAGGGAAGGAAGAGCTAATGGCAGTGACGTCAGAGAAAGGAAGAGCTAATGGCAGTAGACGTCAGAGGGAAGGAAGAGCTAATGGCAGTGACGTCAGAGGGAAGGAAGAGTGGAAAGGAGTGACAGGAAAGAGGGAAGGAAGAGTGGAAAGGAGTGACAGGAAAGAGGGAAGGAAGAGTGAAAGGAGTGGCAGAAAGAGGAAAGGAAGAGTGGAAAGGAGTGACAGGAAAGAGGGAAGAGTGGGAGAGAGTGACAGAAAGAGGAAGGAAGTGAAGGAAGGAGTGACAGAAAGAGGAAAGGAAGAGTGGAAAAGGAGATGCAGGAAAAGAGGAAGATGTGGGAGAGAGGTGACAGAAAGAGGGAAGGAAGAGTGGAAAGGAGGAGTGACAGAAGAGGGAAGAGTGGAAGGAGTGACAGGGAAGAGGGAAGGAAGAGTGGAAAGGAGTGACAGAACAGAGGAAAGGAAGTTTGGAAAGGAGTGACAGGAAAGAGGGAAGGAAGAGTGGAAAGGAGTGACAGGAAAGAGGAAGAAGAGTGGAAGGAGTGACAGAAAAGGGAAGAGTGAAGGAGTGACAGAAAGAGGGAAGAGTGGAAGGGAGGACAGAAAGAGGAATGAAAGAGTGGAAAGGAGTGACAGAAAGGGGGAAGTGGAGGGAGTGAGGGAAAAAGGGGGAAAGGGAAGTGGAAAGGAGTGACAGGAAAGAGGGAGGAAGAGTGAAAGGGATGACAGGAAAAGGGAAGGAAATGGAAGGATGCAGAAGAGGAAAGGGAAAAGAGTGGAAAGGAGTGACAGGAAAGAGGGAAGAGTGGGAGGGAGTGACAGAAAGAGGAAGGAAGAGTGGAAGGGAGTGACGGGGAAGGAAGAGTGGAAAGGAGGACAGGAACGAGGAAGGAAGAGTGGAAGTGAGTGACAGGAAAGGGGAAAAGGGAAAGAGGGGGAGGGAGTGACAGAAAGAGGGAAGGAAGAGGAAAGGAGTGACAGGAAAGAGGAAGGAAGAGTGGAAGGGAGTGACAGAAAGAGGGAAGGAAGAGTGGAAGGGAGTGACAGAAAGAGGGAAAGAAGAGTGCAAAGGAGTGACAGGAAAGAGGGAAGGAAGAGTGGAAGGGAGTGACAGAAAGGGGGAAGGAAGAAGTGGAAGGGAGAAAGGAAGAGTGGAAGGGAGTGACAGGAAAGAGGAAGGAAAGTGGAAGGGAGTGACAGGAAGAGGGAGGAAGAGTGGAAAGGAGTGGCAGAAAGAGGGAAGGGGGAGTGGAAAGGAGTGACAGGAAAGAGGGAAGGAATGTGGAAGGGAGTGACAGGGAAGAGGGAAGGAAGAGTGGAAAGGATGACAGGAAAGGGGGAAGGAAAGTGGAAAGGAGGGGCAGAAAGAGGAAAGGAAGAGTGGAAAGGAGTGACGGGAAAGGGGGAAGGAAGAGTGGAAGGGAGTGACGGGGAAGGGGGAAGGAAGAGTGGAAAGGAGTGACAGGAACGGGGGAAGGAAGAGTGGAAGGGAGTGACAGGAAAGAGGAAAGGAAGAGTGGAAAGGAGTGACAGGAAAGAGGAAAGAGTGGGAGGGAGTGACAAAAAAGAGTGAAGGAAGAGTGGAAAGGAGTGACAGGAAAGAGGGAAGGAAGAGTGGGAAGGGAGTGACAGGAAAGAGGGAAGGAAGAGTGGAAAAGGAGTGACGGGAAAGAGGGAAGGAAGAGTGGAAGGGAGTGACAGGAAAGAGGAAAGGAAGAGTGGAAGGGAGTGACAGAAAAGAGGGAAGGAAGAGTGGAAGGGGAGTGCCCAGGAAAGAGGGAAGGAAGAGTGGAAAGGAGTGGCGGGAAAGAGGAAAGGAAGAGTGGAAGGGAGTGGCAGAAAGAGGGAAGGAAGTGTGGAAAGGAGTGCAGAAAGGGGAAAGGGAAGAGGGGAAAGGGGAGTGACAGAAAGAGGGAAGGAAGAGGGGAAAAAGAGTGACGGGGAAGAGGGAAGGAAGAGTGGAAAGGAGTGACAGAAAAGAGGGAAGGAAGAGTGGGAGGGAGTGACGAAAAGAGGGAAGGAAGAGTGGGAGGGAGTGACAGGAAAGAAGATGTCGCATCGAGAATGCGGGTGATGCTGTTCGGACTGAAAGAGCCCCCCATATAAAAAAATTGCTAGTCATTTCTGACATAGACCAACAATTTACTACAACACTTGAATAATCTAATATACTTTAAATAGAAACGTTTGTTTTGATTAGTAGAAGATATTATTTGACAAAAATAGACAGATTTTGGGGAGAGAAATCTTTTTGGCAAATACGTGTTGCGCAAAGTAACGTATGATAATCATTCCATGATAAAATGAAATCCATCACCTATTGCAGACATGTCACATTTATTACATAACCTCACACACACACACACACACACACACACACAACACACACACACAACACACACACAACACACACACACAAAACACACACACACACACACACACACACACACACACACAACACACACACACACAAAACACACACACACACACACACAAAACAACACACACACACACACACACACACACACACACACACACACACACACACAAAACACACACACACACACACACACACACAAAACCAACACACACACACACACACACACACACACACACACACACACACACACACACACACAAAACACACACACACACACACACACACACACACACACACACACACACACACACAAAACACACACACACACACACACACACACACACACACACACACACACACACACACACACACACAATGGTGCCAGTCGTACCAAGAGAACACGTGAAGAGGGAAAAAACACTCTGGCCAACAATGATAGGTCATGTTTATGGACCACGAAAGAAAACAAACTAACAGACAGTATGACAGTAAAGAAAACAAGCTAACAAACAGTATGACAGTAAAGAAGAAGAAGAAAAGGTGGAAGCAGAGAGAGAGGGGGAAGTTTTCAAAAGGTGGGCATACAGTTTATTCTGAAGGAGCTTCTGGCATCTGAAGAGGAGGTGGGGGAGGTGGAGGTGGAGGACGGGTTGGGAGATCAGGTAGGAATGATGGGAGGGGGTGGGTGGGTGGATTGGGGATTGTGCAGAAGGAAGGAACTGTCTGAACCAATCAGATGTGGATGACTTCAAAGTGAACACTGCTAACTGTCAAAGGTGAAGGCTCCATTTGACGTTTGTTTCAATTTTTTTTTCCTCTCCAACTGTTGTCCCACTTCTCCTGGCCTCCCAGCCATCAAATCCCAGGAATGCCAGAAACCTGCAAGATCATGCTTATGTCGTGCGGTGGGATGAGGAGAGTGTGTGTGTGTGTGTGTGGGGGGGGGGGGGGGGGTTGCATATTTTGTAAGGATGGAAACGCTGTTTCAGCAAAAATTCCTCACCTGTTTAGGACCGTCATTTATTCTGTTGAAGACTTCATCTTTGAAGGAGCTCTCAGCCTCCCTCGTCAGATATGTGTCTGTCTGTCTGTCTGTCTTTAGACGAGCACGGCCGTCCGCCTTTTCTCTCCCCTCCCCTCCCCCAACCTGTTTTTTTTTCTCTTTATTTAACCCCTCTCCCCACAAAAAGTGAAAAGATATTAAAATGAATAAATAAATGAAAAGTCACTAAAACAATGATCAGTTGAGTCGTGTAGATGAAATAGTCACTAAAAATGATCAGTTGAGTCGTGTAGGTAAAATAGTCACAACAAATGATCAACTGAGTCATGTAGATAAAATAGTCACTAAAAAATGATCAGTTGAGTCGTGTAGATGAAATAGTCACTAAAATAATCAACTGATTCGTGTGGATGAAATAGTCACTAAAAATGATCAGTTGATTCGTGTATATGAAGTAGTCACTAAAAATGATCAACTGAGTCGTGTAGATGAAGTAGTCACTAAAAATGATCAACTGAGTCGTGTAGATGAAGTAGTCACTAAAAATGATCAACAGAGTCGTGTAGATGAAGTAGTCACTAAAAATGATCAACTGAGTCGTGTACTCAAGAGTCGTGGCCATGAAGCGGAGGACGCTCAGCTAGCTATGGAGTTGCCGGCTTCCCATTTGAGCCCATAGTACTCTTGAAGAACTCTGTGCAGGTGGCAGTTGGGGGACACACACACACACACACACACACACACACACACACACACACACACACACACACACACACACGCACGCACGCACGCACGCACGCACGCACGCACGCACAGACAGTGATGAAGATGATTGACAGGCGGACTGACAGAAACAGACAGCGGCGAGTGGAAGGGGATGAAAGGAGGAAGGGAACCGTGTGAGCAGCGAAACTCTTGGATTAAGAATGGTTGGGGGGGGGGGGGGGGGGGGGGGGGGGGGGGGGGGGATGGGAGAAACATAAAAGAAAGAAACAAAGAATGGTTTGGGGGAGGGGGGGGGGGGGGCGATGGAGAACATAAAAGAAAGAAACCCGTGGTACAGACGTAGCGTCAGTGAATTCCAATAACTGTCACTACCAAGCAGGTATGATGAAAGTCTAGGGAGAGCGTGACAGGTCTTCAACCAGGACACCCCCCACCCCCACCCCACCCCACCCCAGGCAAGTGTTTGGGCCCTGAACTCCTCACTCTCAAAGGGGGCGGGGCCGCATCCAGGTCATGACTCCCAGATGCCCTTCTGCTGTCAAGTTTTTTTTCCTGGCGCTGCCAGGGTTCGTACCCGCAACTGTCGTATGGATGGGCCGTCGCAAGGCGTTTTTTTTTTTTTTTTTTAACACAAATCTCATAGCCTACTGACGGACACCTGTTCTTAGTTGGGAAATGTAAGCCTTATGAAGTTCATTTTTGTTCCTCCTCGACCAGATCCAGCTGGAACTCTTTATCAGCTGTCCCTGCCATTGCCCCATAAGCTGATGAGCCTGCAGATCCCCTCGCTCCAACTTCTACGGCGAAGACCCGGGCCTGGAAGCCGGATTCTCTCAGGCCGCTCGCCAGACTGGCATCACTCTCAGTCTTGAGGAGGTGTGCATGTTGTTTTGGCTTTGGTATGGCACAGTGAGTTCATTCTGCATCATGAACCCGAGTGGAGAACAATATCTCGTGCCACTCGGACTCTTCCTGGTGATCGATCTCTGGGTGGTTCTCCCATTCTGGAAGGTCTGCTGTGCATTCCCAGTCATCTGCTCCATCCAGTAGACTCTGCTTCCATGCCGTTGATGTCACAGCTGTTCCAGACCATGATTTGTGGCCTCCCGTCGTGTAGTAAGTATGGTCATCGGAGCGTCTGGTCGCGTGATGTTCCATCTGGCAGTGGTGAACGGCATGTGCGATCTCCTTGAGCACTTGGTTGTGTCTCCAGGTGCGCCTTCCTGGGTTAGCGCTGCTTTGCATGAACTCGGGACATGTTCCACTGTTCGTTTGCCGTGACACAGTGGACACGTAGGTCGTATGATTCCGCCATGTTACCAGGTTTGAGTTAGGTCTACGGATGAAGCTGACTATGAGAGGCGTCGTGTACCATATAATTATCATTCCAGGCGAGACTTCTTTGGAGTGCGTTTCTCGTGTTGTCCACTGTTCCTTGTTGGCCTTGCTGGACTGCTTTCGGATTCTCTTGGCATCCCCTCCTTTCTTGACCTCCTCTGTTGCCATGTCTCTCTTGGCTTTCCCTTTGCTTTTGACCGCCATTTCATTTCTGTTGATCCCATCCCCTGTCTGTTGGTCTGCGTGTGGCCTGTTGTGTCCCTGATCTTGAGATTTTCCTTTGCCACGTCTACTCCCTCCCCCCTCGAATTTTCCATTTTCTGCCAGTCTTTAGCTTTGGGCTGAACCGATCTCACAACGCTGTCTTCGGGGTCCTCAAGCATGGTTAGTGACCTTGCATTACCCACTTTGTATTTCTCGAGGATGGATTTGAGAGGAAGCTTCGGCTTTGCCTGGCGGCATTAGAGTGCGACGTCAGTGCTACCTGGTGGGACATGTGGCTGTTTCCTTGTGTACTTGTTGATCTGGGCCTCCGTTGATTCCCCAGTGCTAGTGCTGATACTGTATGTCAGCAAGCTGTCGTATCCAAGGTGTGACAGATAGGTGAGGTCACACCGACTCCCTTTCCGCGCTTTCCCCTTCCTTCCCCCCTCCATTACTTACTCTCTCTCTCTCTCTCTTCTCTCTCTCTCCTCTTGTCTCTCCCCCACCTCTCCCCTTTCATCCATCCCTCCTCCCTCTCTCTCTCTCTCCCCTCCTCTCTCTCTCTCTCTCTCTCTCCCCCCCCCCCCCCCCCTGTTCCCAGCCCACTTACGGGCATGTTCTCCTCCTATCAGATCGAGGACTACACCAGAGATAAAAGTGAGCGGAAGAGGGAGAGGGAAGGCAAAGTTATCATAAGGAAGGAAGGGGAGAAAGGAGGGGAGGGAGAGGAAAAAGGAGGGGGAAGGGGAGAAAGGGGGGGGGGGCGGAAGGAAAGAAGGGAGGTAGGTATAGAGATTGCGGGAAGAGGGGGGGGGGGGGTCAGTTTAGAATGGCATGTGCTGTCAGTGTCAACAAAAGGGCCGGTGTTCATGCGCACATGCATACATGGTTCCTCACACTAACCATACTTACGTCCTTTCTTCATCTCCATCGTTGGATCGTGGGTTTCAGGCGCGGCAGCGTCTATGTCAAGTAGATGAGAGTGTGTGTGTGTGTGTGTGTGTGTGTGTGTGTGTGTGTGTGTGTGCGCGCGCGCGCGCGGCGGCGGCGGCGGCGGGATACGCGACTGACAAAAAGACAGCTGGACTGCACTCGGTAACAAGATGAACGCAAACTATGCCGCAACATGAAGACACGACTTGTCTGCACACCATTACTATAACTTGTTGTCAGTATACATTGACAAGTAGGTAGGTAGGTGTACTGATGGCACTTTATGCCAAAATATAAATCGGAAATGAGATGAGGTAGGGAACAGTAAACGATAAACAGTAAAACAAGTGGGGTATGTTTTGCTCCCATAAGGAAACCTAACACAGAGCAACTTTTTATCAAGACTGGCACAGCCTTTTAAACTTGAATAAAGTCAGACAAATACATAGACGAACAATCTAATAGTGGGGGAAAACAAGCGCAGGCCAACAACTGAACTGTCTGGCAAAGATTTGGACTTGAGCGGAGGGGAGATTGAAGATGGAGAAACTGGGAAAATGAAATTAAAAAAAAAAAAAAAAATTTTTACAGATATGAAAACTCTTCTCTAGCTGCATAAGGGAACCATCGCAATCCCTTTTGAAGGCAGATATATTTGTATTGCCTGCTCCGAAAGGCCTCGGAGCAGGCAATACAAATATATCTGCCTTCAAAAGGGATTGCGATGGTTCCCTTATGCAGCTAGAGAAGAGTTTTCATATCTGTAAAGAAAATTTTTTTTTTTTAAATTTCATTTTCCCAGTTTCTCCATCTTCAATCTCCCCTCCGCTCAAGTCCAAATCTTTGCCAGACAGTTCAGTTGTTGGCCTGCGCTTGTTTTTCCCCCACTATTAGATTGTTCGTCTATGTATTTGTCTGACTTTATTCAAGTTTAAAAGGCTGTGCCAGTCTTGAATAAAAGTTGCTCTGTGTTAGGTTTCCTTATGGGAGCAAAACATACCCCACTTGTTTACTGTTCAAAATATAAATGTCACTCTGGCTTTGATATCCCGTGGTACATTATTTTCAGAATGATGGCGACCCAAAACCGTGGTGGTCCTGATAGTTGAGGGTTCTGTGCCCTGACGGAAGGACAAGCCAAGGTGACTTTCCCAGTGCGTTGTGAACGAGCCACTGGCCACAGTCACTCTCTCGCAAAGCAGCGTTTTTTCACGCTTGAGAACAATTTTCACCGAAGGAAATTCATCTTCATGACAACGTCTGTAACAAGGTATCTTGGAGGATGTTTCCACACACACACACACACACACACACACACACACACAACACACACACACACACACACACACAGATTTAATCCTGTGACCCCTTTTGGGGCATTGGAGGATTTGAAACAAAATAAACAAATGTAAATGAAACACATCAAACATCCAAAAGTGTTCCCGATAATTAACACACTGGATATGATGTTACACAACTTTAAAGATTTCGCAAAGTTTAGCAGCACTTTTTTTTTATTACCACAGAGCAAACGACAATAGTTGAATACGGACTTTATACATGTAAATTGTTTTGGAATAAACTTATTTCTAATATCATTATATTTGGTGCATTTCATTACAAAATGAAATTCGTCGCCAAGGTCATTCTGGTCGCAGTCCCGACAGAACCGTTCATCGTGAGGTATTCCAAATCGTCTGCCAATTTCTGTCATGAGTTTATGATTACCACAGCGGAACCGAATTAGTGGGTATATATAAAGATCGGCAATATTTCAATATATTTTTCACGGCAAAACTCTGGTTTAAAATTCCTATAAAATAAACACTTGTTACTAGATTCTAAAGCATCGTTCCATGCACGTATGTCAACATCTTCTAATGAAATACGAACATTTCTACAGATACTGTGAACAGACGAGACCTTTTGTGGCTCCCACACAAAGTTGAATCCTGTTTCGATACACACTCACTACTCTCTCTCTCTCTCTCTCTCTCTCTCTCTCTCTCTCTCTCTCCTCTCTCTCTCTCTCTCTCACACACACACACACACACACACACACACACACACACACACACTCTCTTTCTCTCTCTCTCTCTCTCTTCTCTCCATCTCTCTCTCTCCTCTCTCTCCTCTCACGCTAGCACGCACGCACACACACCACAACACACACACACACACACACACACACACACATACACACACACACACACACACACACACACACACACACCACAATCAGCCATGTATCCTACAGCGTCAGATGGTCTTAAGGAGAACAAACTTATCGATGTCTTCACATTTTCCACGCCGAATTAGCGTGAGATAAACGTTCGCATCGCAAACGATCGTCGGGAGCATGGCTTAGCACATCATAAGGGGACATTATTCTCGGCCGTAAGGTGGCGCTGTGTTGGGAGGTTGGGCAGAACAAGGCTAGTTTGTTTCAGGACCGGGTTAGTCCCAAAGGCTGGGTCACCGTAACACACACCATGAGATAGAGAGAGGAGGTGGGGGGGAGGGGGGGGGGGGGGGGGGGGCTCGCGCGCAGAACTCGACGTAAAGGGTCTTGTTTGTTTGTTTTCTTGTCTGTCTTTCTTGTCTTCCGCCTTAACCCAAATTGATAAAAACGAGCGCCGACTGCGGTGCGACTGGCGGGTTTTGCCATAAAGCCCAACTTAATTAATCGTCCTGTCTCGGTCACCGTGACCTGAAGGAGGTCAGGCGACATGTGTAGGGTTTCGCTGATATCTTCCCTCAAACCCCACCTTCTGCCCCCCCCCCCCCCCCCCCCCCTCCCCTCTCCCCTCCCTTCTCCGCGCTCCATTTCATAGGCTAGCGCTCTCTTTCGCTCGCTCTCTCTCTTTGCGTAAACGTGTCTGCTTGCGTGCTTTCGTGTGTGTAACTGTACTTTCATTCTACGGTCTTTTCGCAAATTTGGATTATGTTGGACGTAGACGAGAGGAAACAGAGCGAGAAAGTTGGAGAGAGAGAGAGAGAGAGAGCACGTTGGTGCGTGTGTGTTTGGGGGAGGGGGTATGTGTAGATATTTGTGTGAGCTGCTTACATAACGTCTGAGGATCAGTTCCTTCACCAGATCATAGTAAATGCTAACTGGGTTAACAATTTAAAAAAAGGTAGCATTGAAAGCAAAATCAATATTAGAAAAAAAAATACAGGCATGCATGATACAAGATGATGATGAGTATGCTTTGAAAAGCGCGCAGTTCGCCACGTATGCGTTTTGTTGCAAGCGTTGTATGTAGGTCTGAGAGCATCTAGTTTTAGTCGACAAAAGTTTAAACGAAATTTACTATTGATATGTTCTGCAGATTTGGCAGGCTTAGAGTGTGTATGTGAGTGTGTTTGCGCGCGCGTGTCCGTGCGTGCGTACATGAAAATGTGTGTGTGTGTGTGTGACAATTTGGCAAGGTTTCTAGGTGTTATCAGCTAGGCCCCAAAGCAATGGAGACCCCCCCAGACCTCATTAAACGAACACCTGGATGATCTCGTTAAAGTCTTGAGCGTAGAGTGTGCTGTGGCTTCTGTTTTAAGTGTGTATCTTACTCCGCACAATTCAACGTGAAGTTACTTCTCACGATGCGGATCTCACAGAATCACTGGTATCCCCTTCTGTTGCAAACAGGAAAGCACCAGAAATACTGTCATTCGCTCTGGCCTGCAACGCCCTTGGATTCTGCCTTTTGTCTCCCCCCCCCCCCCCCCCCCCCCCCCCCCCCCCCACCCGTTTACTGTTGTTCATTGGCTACTTTTTATTCCTTTTTTTTTTTAAATGCTATTCGACTGTCCTTGAATGTCGTCTTCCCCACGGCTTTTCTGGAGATTTCTTTTTTTAACTACTGATTTCGTCTTTTTGTGAGCTGCCCCCGCCCCCTCTCTCTCTCTCTCTCTCTCTCTCTCTCTCTCTCTCTCTTTCATTTTGAAATAATACTACTGTCGTTCGCGAGTGTGCCATCTGAAAGATCGGTGCTAGTAACTTTGTATTCGATGCAGAAATACAATACAAATAGTGCCTATGGTGTGTGTGTGTGTGTGTGTGTGCGTGTGTACGTACGTACGTGCATGTGTGTGTTCGGGTATGTGCGCGCGTGTCTGTGTGTGCTTGTATGAGTGTGTTCTTAAAGGATGAATCTTCCATGCACCCAACCCAACCCCCAACTTCACGACAGTCCTCATTATTATGGTCCTCTTCATGATAATAGTTCAACGACAGCTACTGTCGTCCACCGTTGTCATGTGGATGTGGCCCGTTCACTTGCCTTGGACAGTTTCTGAAAGGCGCCCGTTTTGGGTTACTCTTGTTGTCTTTGTTATGAAATTCATAACATGCTGTGGTTCGTTTTCTTTGTTATGAAATTTATAAGATGCTGTTTTTTTTTCTTGTTCTCTTTGTTATGAAATTTATAACGTGCTGTTCGTTGTAATCTGGTGAGGATGTAACGAGAGTGTAAGAAGAAAAAACACACACACGCACACCCAAAGGTGCCTGGGACGCAGAGAATTGCTGTCTTCAACCGCCAAACCAATTAGATGGGAGCAGTCCTGCACCACCACCTTTGGCACCACGGTACCGGGCTGTGGCTGGCTGCTCTGTAGTGCTGTTCAATAATAGATTGATTTTGATGTGTTTTTCTTTTTAAAGGAAAAACAAATATATACATATATTATTATTATTATTATTATTATTATTATTATATCTGATTTAAACAGTGGAAGACATAAGCGGAAGGGAAGTCATCCTCAACGAAGCCGTGAGTTTAGTCAAGTCAAGAGCACTTTATCATCTCCAAAGAGAAATTAAGAGTTGCTATAAAAAAAAACATGTCTGTGGATCTATATTTAACAAATCACACACACACACACACACACACACACACACACACACAGAATAATACATACACACTCATATATAATACAGGGTTCCCACAGGTTGGGAAGGTTTGGGGAAAACGGATGGTCCTTTTCCCAGTTGTGAAAGTTTGGTGTCTGTGGGTTGAGAAGGTTTGGGAAAATTGAACAAGCATCCTCAAAAACTCAAACAAACATCTTCAAAACCAAACAGATAGAAAACCAAACAACAAAGGCACAAACAAATAAAGTCTGATTGTCCGAAAATCGCCGACATCACGACCGACAGTTTGCTGTACTTATGAAGTGTAACCATTTGTTGTCAAGAGTTACTGTTCTTGCTAGGAAGATCGCCATTGATCGGCATTTGCGCGCATTTACCTGCCGTTACCATATGTGTACGAGATGTAACATGGTTGGGGAAAACCGGTGCTGGGGTTGGGAAAAGTCGGGAATTTTGTTTCTCCAAGTCTATGAACCCTGTAATATACAAACAAGCTTTCTGAAGCGGATCTTATCGAAAGTTCAGTTTTGATTCAGGAGTTTGATGGAATTGGGAACGAAACTGTTTTTAGTTCTATTTGTTTGGAATCTTCGTCCAGATAATAGAACATTGTAGTTTTTTGAAAGAACATGAGAACCGCCGCCAGCAATGTTCACAGGTTTTTGTGTGACACTACATTCATACAATTTATCTAACTGTCCTTGTTTTGTTTTTTGTTTTTGTTTTTTTTACCAGTAATCTTTCCACATGTATTCACCACTCTGTTTAAAATGTTTTTGTTTTTCACACTACGATTTCCAAACCAGCATAAAAAGCCAGGACAGCAGTGATTCTACAAAACAACGATAAAACATATTCAAGATGTCCTTAACAGCAAGAGACTGAAGTTTCTGAAGACAGTATAATCTAGATTGGCATATTTTGTAAATAAATTGAGTATTTATATTAAAATCCAGCTAATCAACTAAAAAAAAGTACCCAGATATTTATATTCACCTACACATTCCACTTTGGTGTCTTCGATAAACAAGCGCAGGACAGGAGCTGGGTTTCTTGGAAAATCAGTTATCATTTCCTTTGTCAGACTTTCAAATCTAGACAGTTCTCTTTGCACCATGTAAAAAAACGTTCCACTTGAAAATAAATGGTATCTGAATTTGACATTATCTTCTAAAGCAGAGTCATCTGAGTACTTTAAGACAGGAGTGACAGAAGAACCAGTGCAGTCATTTGTATAAAAAGTAGAGGGGAGAGAACGGTGCCTTGAGGTGCACCAGTAAATGTGGTTCTTGCTGATGAATATTTTCCCTCAAACTGTGCGCACTGTAACCTGTTGACTAAAAAGTTCACAATCCATAAAATCAATTTTGGGTCGACCTGTAATGTTTGGAGTTTTCGTGGCCACAATGTGTGGTTGAATAGTATTAAAATTTGATGAATTATGTAGGTAGATGATGGAGGCTGGAGTGTAGCTAGCTGGCTTAGTAGTTCTTGACGTACTCTTGGTGTAGAAACAAATCTGGTCAGCGTTTCACTTACCTGGGACCTGTTGTGAGCCATGACGGATCCAAACTAGAAATCCCCTCAAGATCAGCAAAGACAAACATCAACACTGGCCAGACAAAAACAAACCGTGTGGAAAGACAATAAAGTATCCTTCAAACAATAAGATCCGGCTTCTTCCAACAAATCCCTAGTCTCAAAACTTTGTATTTAACAGATCCCATGGAAACCTTGTTCAGAGATGTCCCACCTGATGTGATCTTTGGATTTCTGAAAGAGATCAACATTTTTCATCTGATCTAGGATTTTGTTTAAGATTTTTTTTCTCTCAAGATTTCCGATGGGTGCTTAGAAGGTGTATTTCAAAGTGTTGTGTGAATGAGTTTTTGTTGTTGTTTGTTTTGAATGACGTGTGAGCCGACTTCAACGCAGTGACAGCCCTGATAAGACCCTTTGCGGTCGCCTTGGCTTTAAAGAACACTGGCTTACCTACCTCCACAAGCAAACAGGTCCGAGGCCACAATGAATATCATGTAGTAGTAATAGTCATGATTCATCAGTTAACTGGCGTTTGCAGTCAGAGATGGACAGCGATAGGGCCAGGTGTTTACTGGAGAGAGGGGGGGGGGAGGGGGAGTGTGTGTGTGTGTGTGAGAGAGAGAGAGAGAGAGGAGAGAGATCTACAGCCAGAGATGATTTATCGTATGTCATGATAGCAAGACGACAGCCAGATAGCGGGGGTACATTGACACAGACCCATGAACATCTATGTTGCTGTCATTTAGGTTTTTGCCTTATTTGCGGTGTCCCTGTGACTGCCGCGCGCGCGCCTGTGTTTGTGTGTGTGTGTGTGTGGAGGGTGTGTGTGTTTATGTATGTGTGTGTGTATTAGGTGTATGTGTTCGTTCTCCACCAAGCCACCCGCTGCCGACATAGACCGCCGACACTTGGGATCTTCACCTGACGGTCTTCGTGCGAACTCGGTCCGAGGTTTCACTCCTGGCAGGTGCCCAGGACCTGCATGGACCTGGGGAGGTCGGGGGTCATCCGCTCCATGCTTTTCCACGCAGGCGGCTGTCAGGGCTGGAACCAGCGAGTCCTCCGATGGCAGGAGGAACCACCAGAGGTTGGGGAGCGTTCAGTTTAGGCCCTGCCTGTATGCTGCCTTTGGCAGGTGGTGGGATCTGTGTGGCACACGTGTGACGGTTTGGGTCAGGGCTTCAGTGCTGGAGTGAAGGGTATGGAGAGAGAGCCTGTATTCTGTCTTTAGCAGGTCGTTGGATCTGTGTGGCGCACACGTGACGGTTTGGGTCAAGGCTTCAGAGTGCTGCTGGGTGCTGGAGTGAAGGGTATGGAGAGAGAGAGCCTGTATGCTGCAGGTCGTTGGATCTGTGTGGCGCACAGATACGGAAACAGAGCAGAGAAAAGAGAGAGAGAGAGAGGGGGGGGGGGGGGGGGGTAGATGGGGAGGGAGGTGGGCTGCAGGTGCAGTGGGAGCTGTGGTGGCCTGACTCGGCATTCAGCCTGGAAGATTAGACAGGTTCGTGGCGTTTGAAGTGGGCAAGGGGAGAGAATACGCTATCATCCGCACGGAATGCAATTTTTTGTCATTACTGTAGTAGGAACAGGCGTGCGCGCGCGCGCGCGCGCGCACACACACACACACACACACACACACACACACACACACACACACACACACACACACACTCACAACATGGTTGCTTGCTTTTGCATAATTATGCATGCACAGACGAACACGCACGCACACACGCGCGCACACACACACATGTGTGTGGGAAGCATACATACAAGACATGCATGTGTGCGCGCACTTGCCCCCTTCTACCCTTCCTCCTCGACGCCCCCCCCCCCCCCCCCCCCCCCCCTCGCCCCTTGAAGACAAGAGCGTCAAGTAATTTAAAGTGCAGTAGGAGAAACGTCTAAGGGCAGAATGATTTAATTCGCCGACGGTCTACCACCCAGTCTGACACTGACAGCATGCGTCATTCGACACTGAACCCTAATCCGCCACGTGGCCTCCCCCCCCCCCCCCCCCCCCCCCCCACCCAGCGTTTTTCCCACGCCCTTCCCCCCTCCACCACGTCCCCCCCCCCTTTTTTTCTCTCCTTTCCTCATAATGATAACGTTGCCTTCACGTCCCCCTCCTCTTTTCGCTGAGATTTCTCACTGGAAAGCTGCAGCACACCTTCATTTGCACAGCAGAGGAATTTGGAGTACAGGTCTGGGGGCGGTGGGGGTTGGGGAGGGAGGTGGGCAGGCGGGGGGGGGGGGGGTGTTGTGGGATAGAGGGGTGTTGAAGGATAGAGCGATGGGGGTGGAGGAGGAGGTCGGTGTGACCTAACCTACCTGTTGCGCGCTCTGGTTTCAGTTGATATATAACAGTTCGCTTGGTCGTGCCAGCCTGACAATTGACAGTCGGTATCATGGTGGGGTTTTGTGTTGCTGTTTTGTTGTTCTTTTTCTTCTGCAAGGTTTTGAATCCCGATTCGAGGCTCTCTCTCTCGAGAGAGAGAGATCATAGCACACACATTGCTTCTATTCTTCATGAAATGTTGATGACCGTTTCACTGACTTGCTGTATACGATTGTTAGTATTGCCACTTCATGCTCATCATTATTCAGAACTGTATACCGATGACATTTATACCTCATTATGTTGTAAACTTTGTCATGCTCTGAACTTCACATGTCCACCTGCCCCCATGGTGCAGACGTCAGCGTCTCGGGCCTGGCAGCTGGAGGACTTGGGTTCGATTCCTCTCAGAGGCATTCGTTTGTGCCCCCCCCCCCCCCTCCCTCCTGGTCGGCTTTCATGTAGGCTGGGTTTCAGTTTCGATACCCGAAACCGGTTTTTAAGGTGTGTGTGTGTTTTGCCAAGTACCGGTTTTTAAAACGCTTGTTTTACAATAGTACATGCCAAAACCCGCCTAGGTCTGATGGTAGGACTTTATTGTTTGTTCGTTGTGATACGTCACCCACCTGGGTACCGATTCGGAAACCCGAAACTTCGGTTTTTGACGTGCAGTACCGGTTTTTGACGTGCAGTACCGGTTTTTAACGCCGGTGGTTTACTTGCATGCCTGAACGCCTAAACCAGTGCCAGAACGCAATCATTCCGTGTGCATGCCGCCATTGCTGTCACTTACGCGCGCACACACAACACACACACGCACAACACACTCACGCGCACCCGCGCGCGCGACACACACACACACACACACACACACCACACACACACACACCACACATACATAGATGCACTCGGCAAAAGCGATTTTGGTAACTTTATTTATTGTCCACGAGAGAAGGAAGTTGTGTGAGTGTGCGTGCGCGCGCGCGCATACATAGCTCAGTATCTGTGTTGGTGCGAGTTGCAACAAGCGTAATAAAGTGTCGGCACATAATAAAAAACTGATATATTCTGCAGAATGTGGAATTGAAATGGGGGGGGGGGGGGGGGGGGCGACAAAAGGAAAGGAAAAAGAGAAAAGAAAGAAAGAAACCATGAAATGGGGGGGGGGGGGGGGGGGCGACAAAGGAAGGAAAAAAGAGAAAAGAAAAGAAACCATGAAATGGGGGGGGGGGGGGGGGGGCGACAAAAGGAAAGGAAAAAGAGAAAAGAAAAGAAACCATGAAATGGGGGGGGGGGGGGGGGGGGGGGGGGGACAAAGGTTAAGGAAAAAAGAGAAAAGAAAAGAAAGAAACCATGAAATGGGGGGGGGGGGGGGGGGGCGACAAAAGGAAAGGAAAAAGAGAAAAGAAAGAAACCATGGGGGGGGGGGGGGGGGGGGGGGCGACAAAAGGAAAGGAAAAAGAGAAAAGAAAGAAACCATGAAATGGGGGGGGGGGGGGGGGGGGGGGGGGGGACAAAGGAAAGGAAAAAAAGAAAGAGAAGAAACCATGAAATGGGGGGGGGGGGGGGGGGGGGGGGCGGCGAAAGGAAAGGAAAAAGAGAAAAGAAAGAAAGAAACCATGAAATGGGGGGGGGGGGGGGGGGGGGGGGGGGGGCGACAAAAGGAAAGGAAAAAGAGAAAAGAAAGAAACCATGAAAAGGGGGGGGGGGGGGGGGGGGGCGACAAAAGGAAAGGGAAAAAGAGAAAGAAAAGAAAGAAACCATGAAATGGGGGGGGGGGGGGGGGGGGGGCGACAAAAGGAAAGGAAAAAGAGAAAAGAAAGAAACTATGAAATGGGGGGGGGGGGGGGGGGGGGGGCGACAAAAGGAAAGGAAAAGAGAAAAGAAAGAAACCATGAAATGGGGGGGGGGGGGGGGGGGGGGGGGCGACAAAGGAAAGGAAAAAGAGAAAAGAAAGAAACCATGAAATGGGGGGGGGGGGCGACAAAAGGAAAGGAAAAAGAGAAAAGAAAGAAACCATGAAATGGGGGGGGGGGGGGGGGGGGGGCGACAAAAGGAAAGGAAAAAAAGAAAAGAAAGCATGAAATCGGGGGGGGGGGGGGGGGCGACAAAAGGAAAGGAAAAGAGAGAAAGAAAAGAAAGAAACCATGAAATGGGGGGGGGGGGGGGGGGGGGGCGACAAAAGGAAAGGAAAAAGAGAAAAAGAAACCATGAAATGGGGGGGGGGGGGGGGGGCGACAAAAGGAAAGGAAAAAAGGAAAAGAAAAGAAAGAAACCATGAAATGGGGGGGGGGGGGGGGGGGGGGGGGGCGACAAAAGGAAAGGAAAAAGAGAAAAGAAAAGAAAAAAACCATGAAATGGGGGGGGGGGGGGGGGGGGGGGCGACAAAAGAAAGGAAAAAGAGAAAAGAAAGAAACCATGAAATGGGGGGGGGGGGGGGGGGGCGACAAAAGGAAAGGAAAAAGAGAAAAGAGAAGAAAGAAACCATGAAATGCGTCATGCTCTGCTCGTTTAGCATCGCTTGGAGAAACGGAATTTGGTTTGTGTGGAACCCAACGAGCTAAACACTTAACACCTCCTTATTCTCTCTCTCTCTCTCTCTCTCTCTCTCTCTGTCTCTCTGTTTCATTCAGATAATTGCATGGCGTTTCTTAAGTAAAGGTCGGATGAAAAAATGAAAAAAAGCACCTGTTCTGCTTAACTTATTATTGGAATTTAAATATTATCAGGGTTTTGGGTGTTTTTTGTTGTTGTTGTTTTTAAATAAATGTCATTTTCATACACAGCTGCTTTCAGTTCGCGGGCAACTCGTACAGGTTTTCCAAACCGCTTTCAGGTGTTTTCTTTTTCCCAAGGTGATTTGCTTTCATGTTTCAAAACAATCGAGTGATTAACACATTGGAAACGCATAGCAGAAAGGGGATATTGGGTAAAAGTTTGGTGTACATGTATGGTGAGCTCATTTACGGTGGGGGCGGATCCTAATTGCTGCATAGTACAGGATTATTCTAGCCTCGGTTTACTTTTTTTTCTGAAACAATACAGTGTAATAGAATATATAGAGAGAACAAATTTATGATAGAAATGATGAAAGAACATATAACCGTCTTCAATTTTACCCTTGCTCTGAGTTGTTGGGGGCTCAGATGGGAAGACTGGAACTTGCGGTGGGATGAAAACTGCATCTCTGAGAATGTTGCTGAAGTTTTCTGACCGATTGCATGTATCTCTTGGGCGTGGTTGACCTCGGCATTGCCCATTGTCTCTGACTAGAGTGGAATTCCGTATCATCATCGTCTCTGTATTGTCCCCTCCACCTGTCCTAACCTCCCCCCTCTCTCTCTCTCTCTCTGTTCAGCCTTTTCTTCTTCTCCCCCCCCCCCCCCCCTGCCCCTCCTCCTTTGCTCATCATATTTTACAGTTTTGTCTTAGATTTGTTTTATGCAGAGGGAGTCTGGGACTTGCTTTCATATAAGACCGGGTTGCCTTTTTAGTGATATGTGTTGTTTTCATATTATTCATGTCTTTCTGTCTTTAATCCATTTCAGTAAATGATGCAGTTTTGTTTGTTTGGGTTTTTCTTTCGTTTTACTTGAAAACGTTTACTTTTCAGTGCGAGAGAGAGAGAGAGAGCAAGCAATCTGTCATGGTGGATTATAGGTCGTACATAAGCTGCATCAGTATTTGTTCCTGAAGGGAACTCAAAACATTTCAGCTTGAGAACACGCACGAAAGGTAAATAAAGCCATTGTAACTTGTATGTAACACCCCCACCCCTCCTCTCTCTTTTTTCTCTGTCTCGCTTACGAGCGCGTGTCTTTAGACACGATGCTGTCGCGCGGGCGCACACACACACACACACACAAGAGAGAGAGAGAGAGGACACAGACAGACAGAAGGAAGAAACAGAGACGTGTGTTGTGCAATACACAAGGACACCTGTGTGTGTCTGTCATACCGGAGGCTGTCCCGCTGGTAAGATCTGTGGGCACCATCGCCTCAACACTGACGGCCAGACCTGGACACACAGGACACAGAGCAGAGAACACAGAGAGAGAGGTGGCATGTTAGTATATGACGTCTTACTACGAGAGAGGGAGGGGGCATGTTGGTATATGCCGTCTTACTACGAGAGAGAGAGGTGGCATGTTCGTATATGACGTCTTACTACGAGAGAGGGAGGTGGCATGTTGGTATATGCCGTCTTACTACGAGAGAGAGAGGTGGCATGTTAGTATATGACGTCTTACTACGAGAGAGAGAGAGAGAGGGAGGTATAAAAAGTGCAAAACTCTTCGCATCTGGCCACATTACTGATCACCATGGGTCTAACTTGAGACCCTATGGCGCCCTAGGGCCCCAAGCCAGATCCAGAGGATCACAGATAATATGGCGAAGAGTTTTGGGAATATGCCTCTATAGTGGTATTTCTTATACTTGGCTGCTTGCTTTCTGTTTGTCTAATTTGGGGCAATTCTCTCACCCCCTTTTCAGTGGCTCTTCCTAGGACACACAAACACAACACATGTGGTTTGCGGGCGTTTATAGCCGCGCCAGTGACCCAGACAACACATTGTGGTTTGCGGGCGTTTATAGCCTCGCCAGTGACCCAGACAAACACATTGTGGTTTGCGGGCGTTTATAGCCTAGACGAAACACGAAAATGGGAAGAGTCACTAGAGGGCAGAGAAGAGGACCAAATTTAGACTTTCCAAACCGCGCAAACAAATACAAAACCACCGCAGGCATATTCCCAACTTTACACTTTTTGGATTAATATATATACTGTGCAAACTGAAAGCTTTATAATTCTATGGTGTTTATGCATAAGTGTGACTGTTATTAAAATTGTTTTTTATTCAAGCAGAATAGTTTTAAAGGTTAAACAACAACTGTGCTTTAAAGTACTTTTTAGTAGCTACTTTGTACAATATTCATATTAAAGCTTTAGCAAATTAAACACAAAAACACAACTTTTAATAATCAATTCTCTCTCACTGATCTATAAATAGATAATTTATTCAGGGGAAGACAATTACTTTTATGCATAATTAAAGAGGGATAAATCACTTTCATTATCATTGTTTGCTTATTTTGATTGTTAATGATTACTCTGTGTGTGTGCTAACAAGGAAGGTAGAAATCAATACTCTACTACAACTGCTGTCAGAGAGGGAGAGAGAGAGCGGAAAAACCAGAGCTCAAATAGACCTCAGCCCCCAAACGATCAATAGGCAGAGCTCGTTACAGCCCGTGTGTGTGCGTGAGTGTGCGCGCGTATATATGTGTGTGTGTGTGTGTTTGTGTTGTGTGTGTGGTTCTGAATAACTATCGTTAAGCGGAGACTCCCTTGTCTTGATGAGAACGTTACTCGTCGCTCCTAGATACATGGGGGACAACTCCTATTTCCAAGTTACAAAACGTCTATGGAGTTGTTTCCCTGGACATGTGTGTGTGTGTGTGTGTGTGTGAATGAGAGAGAGGGAGAGAGGGGGGAGGGAGGGATGAGAGGTGGAGACAGACAGACAGACAAAGACGGAAACAGACAGACAGAAAAAGACGGAGAGAGAGATGTGGGAGTGAATGAGGGAGAGAGAGATGCTGCGGCTTACTTATTTTTTAATTGTCGTTTATATTCTGGTTTAAAAAATGAAAGCTGAAGTAGCTACAGAGCTTATTAATATACTTTACGAGTTGGATTGAGAGAGAGAAGCTGATAAAGATCAGTTAAAGAGCAGGTTTGAAGAATTAATTACTGATCTTTTTGAGCGCATAGACATACGAGAAAGCGTATAAGCAGACCATCAGTAAAATACCAGATTCTTGGCCCCAACCAGTTATAAAGTTGTTTGCCATTTTAGTTGATAATATGGCTCTGAAGATGTTAATCTGACTGTTTCTGCCAGCCCTGAAGGAGTAGCTATTCGCTTTAATGAAGATCAGGTTTTAGGGTTAGAAAAGACTATGAATAACAGCTGAATTTAAATTTACAATTATTTTTTTATTTATTTTAGATTTTAAATGGCTGCCGAACTCAGTGAATCTGATTTAAAGAATTGTAATGAACTATTTGACGAAACAATGAAAGCATTAAACATTGATTTTAGTGAATTTGGTTTTGAGAATGATGTAAACAATATAATAAAAGATCATAGTGAACTATTTAACGAAGCAATCAAAGTGATGAACATTAACTGTAGTGATTCAAAAAAAAGCTAAAATATTAGCAGGTGTTATTGTAAGGTTAACGTGTCTTGTGAGTGTTGCAACGCTTGGGTGAGATAAAAAGCGCGTTTTACTTACTTTTATTATACTTTTTTTTTTTTAATTTACGTAAATATTGCGGCTTTAAAAATGACGACCACAAGTAAATTTGAGGATGGAAAACTATATACGATGGAGAATATTTGGTAGTGACAAACAATTAAGCAATACGTTTAGTGAAGTAGACATGGACATCATTAACCCAAAATGTTCATGAAAGCGTGGCACACGCTATCTCTAAAATCCCAGAGTCTCTTCAGATGGAGCCGCCAGTAAAAAGTGCTATTGGCCGTTTGATTGATTATATAGCGCCTGATGATGGTAACATGCCAGTTTGGGTTTCAACAAGGCAGAAAGAAGTAATCAGCTATCACGACTTTAACTCTAACTGGGCTGATTACATGCTTACACAGTTTAACCATGCAAGTGAGGAGGCAAAGTTAGGGGTTCTGGCTGGTCTAAAGGGACAGTCTTGAAATCAGATTAAGACAAACAAAGTTCTATCCTATAGTCGGCAATTCTTACCTTCCTCTTCCAAAAGAGTTAAAACGAGCAGTCTTAAACATACATAATTCTGACAACATGTGTTTTATGTGGTGTGTTTTAGCGCATTTATATCCTGTTAAAAATCATGCAAACAGAGTTTCCAATTATAACAATAAGCAAGAGCTGAACTTTGTAAACATAACCTTTCCAGTGAGTATAGAAAGTATATCTCAGTTTGAAGAGCAAAACAAACCAATCACTGTAACGTATACACATGGTCTGTAGAAGCCAATCTAGTGCCTCTAAGGATTTCTCCCAAAGCTCCTACTTTTGGTGAATCACTTGACAGGCTATGTAGATTTGATCCTGTTTAAAGTAGTACAAGAGTCATTATGTATTAATCAGAACAATAAGCAGACTTATGGCTTATACTTACAAAAGACAATTTTAAACAAGGACTTTGTAGAAGGTGTTTGGTTAGAATCCCAACTATAGAAGCAGCTGCCGTCATAGAACTCGTTGTAAAGTTTTGTAGACTGTGAAACCAAACTCCTCACACCTAAACCAGGGTCTAAAGTTAGTTTTAAGAATTTACACAAAATGCAGATGAGCCCATACGTAGTTTATGCTGACTTTGAATCAATCTTGCCGCAGTACTACGGCCCTCAACAGCAAGAACAAAAAACAACCTTATTAACCTACCATCAGATCTGTTCTTATGCGTTTATTGTTGTTAGGTCAGATGGGGCACACACGCGCCCAGAGATTTACAGAGGTCCCAACGCAGCTAGTAGATTTTCTAGAGGCAGATGAAACAACTTCGCAATCAGTTATCAAACAATATATCTTTCAGACTTGTTATGATCTGAAGACCACGTTATGACTCAGCCACTCACTGCTGGATTTGCGGCTTAGAGCTAACAGCTAATAGTAAAGACGTGACAGTGAGAGCAGTACAT
>CM031609.1:15416941-15441941 GCA_018398815.1 Conus ventricosus | reverse complement strand
TCATCAGTCCTATGTCTAAAGAAGATCGTTAGAAGAAGGAGAAGAAGGAGGAGGAGGAGGAGAAGGAGGAGGAGCAGGAGGAGAAAAACATTAAACAAAACATAAGGTCATAGGGGAAAATAAGACACTGCAGAATGACCAGAGAGAGTCCACCACGGACAGTGTGAACAGTTCTCACTACTAAATGGCCAGATTAAACACACGGACAAATAAAAGGAAAGACAGAAAGAATGAAAGAAGAAGAAGAAAAGGAAAAGAAAACTGGAATGTCATAAATTCTGACTACCAAAAAAAGCATAGCAGAGTTTCAAGTGAAGAATTCTCGCTCACAAATCGCCAGACTACAAGAAAAGAGTTTGCATGTCATACATTTTGACCGGGGGAAAAAAGTCCCGAGTTTCCAGACAGAAACCGACGGGAGAACAAAGTCGACAAAGGCAAACAAAACAGAAAACAACATCCAACAGGTTAACAAGAATACCGCCTCAGAAATGATGAGGGAGTCACAGGACTTTAAAACACAGCGACTATCACTATCAAGCGGCGAAGAGAATTGCCGGGGATATCTACAAGAGCTGGCGCTGAAAGGGTTAGACACCCTTCCCTGACACCGGACGCGGGCCTTCGAGGGCTGGTGTGTGAACAGAACCGTGTGGCAAGTCTGGTTTCGCCTTTCGTCCCCTGGCTGAGACTCCGCCGGCTGGCTGCGTCAGTCCGCACACGACATCTGCCGAGATGAACCACGACTTTTAAAAAAGAATAATCGGAACAACAGAAACAAGATGCAAAGCATATAAACGTACACCCACTTTATCTTGAATACGCGTGAGATATTCCACAAAGAGGAAAAAACCGTTTTGGGCCGTTATAGCCGTTAGTAACGGCTATTCTGGTAAACATGGGCCATCATCTGTGACCCATAATGAACATACTTCAAATTTTCTGAAAGATCGGCCAAATACTTTCTGAGATTTTCCATAAAGAAGAAAACTGTTATGAGCCGTTATAGCCGTTGTTACGGCTATAACGGTAAAAGAAAACATCGGGCATGATCCGTGACCCATAAGGAGCATACCTACAAATTTTCAGAAAGATCGGCCAAGTACTTTCCGAGATGTTCCATAAAAACGAAAAACCGGTTTATAACGGCTATAACAATAAAAATAACACATTGGGCATGATCCGTGACCCATAATGAACATGCCTACAAATTTTCAGGGAGATCGGCCAAGTACTTTCTGAGATATTCCATAAAGAAAGAAAACCGTTATGGGCCGTTATGGCCGTTATGAAAGACTTGCTGGACCAGTGCCAGTGATAAACGACAGACGGATAAATCCTAGTTTACGATTAAAGAAGAAAACTGTCATGGGCCGTTATAGCCGTTAGTAACGGCCATAACGGTAAAATAACACATCGGGCATCATCCTTGACCCATAATGAACATACCTACACATTTTCAGAAAGAACGGCCCTTCAGTTTGGTCTGGAGCGAGTGGAACACATTTTGACCACAGACCGTGACGGACGGACAGACACACACAGACAGCATGTCTTCGTTCCCATTGTAAAGTACTCCCTGTTCTACAAGAACTGGGAGTTTAAAAAAAAAAGAAAAAGGAAAAAGAAAAAGCAGTAACTGATATCCTCTGTCGTTATGTTTGGACCTAAATCTCTTCTGGTTGTAGCAGATAACACCGACACTAAGGAAATAATTGAGCTCACAGTCTCACCAGGTAAGGTCTCCTATAGAAAATGTGTTGGTCTTGTGATCTGATCTTTCTTTCTTTCGGCGGCATTGTGATGGTTCTGTTCTTTGTTTCAATGTCCGCCTGCAGTCATCTCACTGTGAAACTACATTTCTATGCAGCCAGGGGTACAAAACAAGACCCTAATCTTACATGCATTTTTAACAAAACAGAATAGCAAATATGAAACTGAACAATTCTCGCATCACTTAAGAGATGAAATGTAGATTTTGGAAAGAAGAGGTATCCTTACATTGGTTTACCACGTACCTCAACAAAACAATCGAATCCATGCCAACGTCAAGAAGTTTATGTATTTGTGCTTACGTGAGTTGTGAACAATTTCAATTGAAAAGACATGTTAGCTGCTCCTCTTTATATTTTTGTACAGAGATAGATGGGATCTCCCCGCCCCACCCTTCTTTTTAATCATAAATATTTCTGCATCTTTTACATGAACTTTATCATTACCTTCTTATTACTTGTTCATTTTCATCATGTTTCAATGTACCTTTTCTTTCACACTAAAAACTTTAACACCAACGTCAATCGGTAATACATTTGGAAATAAGTGTGTGTGTGTGTGTGTGTGTGTGTGTGTGTGTGTGTGTGTGTGTGTGTGGTGTGTATGTAGTAGTAGTTAGTAGTAGTACTTTCATTTTTACGTCTTTTCACAAAATTGTGTGATATTAGACGAGAGAGAGAGAGGAGAGAGAGAGGAGAGGAGAGAGAGAGAGAGAGAGAGAGAGAGAGAGAGAGGGGGGGGGGGGGTATGTGTGTGATGCATATGTGTGTGGAAGTGACGCAAAATATGGAATATTTACTACTTATAACATTTATAGCAAATATATAACAGGACTACATATTAAACAAAAGGTAACTTTGAAAGCAAAATCAATATCAGAAAAACATCAGTCACTGTCATGCCTAATAAACATGGTAAGTATGCCTTAAGAGTCACACAATCAAATTAATACGTGGGCTCTCGACACGTTTGCCTTACCACATATGCATTTGTTTCTGCACTATATTTCGTTCTGAATGCGTCAAGTTTCAGTCTATAAAATACTGAAACAAAGTTTCTGTACTGATACATATCACGAACCTGCAGGTGTTCAATGCCTTCAACCTGATCAAAGCTGAGAACATGGCTATTTCGAGCATTAACCGCAAATAGGGGATGTTCTGGTTGTTTCTAAAAACGTCCCAAGCCACTTGTTTTAAAACTTGATGACACTCTTGTAAAGTCAAGGGGAAAGAAAGTGACTGTGCACTCATTTCAGTTTTGGCTCCCTTTTTTGGCAGATCTGTCGGCAAATTCATTGCCCCAAATTCCACAGTGGGAAGGGACCCAGAAAAAAGTTAAATCGGTCCTTTGCACATCAAAATATGAATTAAATAACATATTTCCTTTAAAACAAAGTTTTCAGAGTTAGAACTGAAAACCTGATAGATTGTAGTACTGACATTGAGTCGACACATAACAATACTTGCAAGATTGATTGCGGTAAATCAATTAAATATGTCAAAGCCATTAGTATAGCTATCATTTCGGCGACTAAGATAGATCGATTTTTTCCTATTGAATACGCTTTATCTACTTTAAGTGATGGAATAACAAAAGCGGATCCAGCGTCTTTGTTATTTGTCAATGAACCATCAGTATATACCTTAGATGGTTAGGATACTTGCTTTGCATATGCATCTTTGCTGAATATGACAAGATATGCGGATGATCAGCTTTTTTAGCTCAGTGTGATTAAGGTCAAATTTTGCCTGTTTCTTTCCCAGCTTGGATTGGATCGGTATGAGAAATCTTTGCCAAAGAGTCGGGGGTCAAATCAGTTTTCTGTAACAAAATGGGCAGAGTACGAGCCAATAGTAGACAAGCAGGAAATGTTTTTCGCTCGTTTGGGGTAATCAGTAGATGGATTTAAAGAGATTTCTGTTCATTTACACCTTTCATAGCTGTACATTTCACAACATATATTTTGCCAAAGTGAGTGTTCTGTATTCGTTTAAAGGCAAAACATCAATTTCCGAATATGTCCCTACTGTAGAAGCATGTACAGGGATTCCAAGCATAATTTAAAAGCCTTGCTATCAACACTTTGCAGCTTTTGCAACAAATATTTTGGAGCACAAAAGAAAGCTTCTTGAGCATATGATAGCTTAGAACGAACGAGTGATATTGCCAGAGTTTAAAATGTTTTTACATCTGGCACCAGCTTTGCTTGCTTAAGATTTTCAAAAAATCAAACTTTTCCTAGCCTGGTTTAAGAGATAATCAATGTGAACTTTCCATGTCAATTTTAGATGTGAAGTATATCCTAAGAATTTTACTGAGTGGACATACTGAAGTGTTATTCCATCAAGTCTAAAAGACGGCAGATCAACAGGATCATCACCATTATTAAATAACACTATATACGTTTTTTCATGGGAAAGTTTCAGTCCATTTTCATAACAAGTACTTACTAAGATTATTTAGCTCTGCCTGATATATTTATTTTGTAATAGCTGATTGATCTTTTTGGCGTGTTTTTTCTTAGACTAGCATTTATCCACAACACAGATCATCAGCATATTGCAACAACGGTAGCGGTTTTAGTTACGTGCTTTGGGAGATCATGTAACAAAATATTAAATAACATTGGAGCAATCACGGAACCTTGGGGAATTCCCATTTCTAACGATTTAAAATTTGAATATGTGTTTTCTACCCTGACTTGCAACTTCTTTCTGATAAAAATTCTCTAAACGTAGTTATAAAATTACCAGATATGCCAATTTTCTTCAGTTTATAAAGCAATCTAGCATGCCACACGCTATCAAAGGCTTTTTTAACATCAAAAATGTCGCCAGAGTACTCTTTCGCCTGGCAAATTGATGCTTTAATTTGTGTTGTTAATTTTACAATGTGGTCAGTTGTTGATCTTCCTTTTCTGAAGCCTGCTGATTAATAGGTATTATTTCATTTTTATCACAAAAAAGATAAGCCTTTTAGTATAATTCTTTCCATAATAAGTTTTCCTACATGAGACGTCAGAAGCTACAGGACGGTAACTGTGGACACTTGTGGGGGACTTTCCTTGCTTTACAATGGGAATAATTACAGACTGTTTCCAAATTGATGGCATAACCCATTATTCCAAACCCGTTGGAATATTTTCAATAAAAAACAAAGATAATTATCTGGTAAATGTTTTAGCATTTCATTCGAAACAGCGTCCAATCCAACTGATGATGATTTATTACCTATCAGGGAGATGGAGTCGTTTAACTCGCGTTTAGTTATGGGGGCATTTATATAGTGGTCATTATTTGAAATTGGCTCTTCGTACATCTGTTTTTTTTTCCCTTCTTTTCTATGTTGTATGCAATCTTGTGGAAGACTTTCTAGACGCATTGTCTTTGAAAACATGTTAGCGAATGCTTCTGCTTTTTCAGATGAGGTTGAGAATTTTTTATTATCCAAATTAACTGGATATCTTGGGAGATTTATCCCTTTTTCATAGTTTGAAATTTTTGCCACACTTTTTGAAGGTCCTTATGATGAGAAACTTCTTTAGCACAAAACGCTGTCCAGTAAAGCCGTTTTGCTTTTGCAATTGCTCGATTAGAGTGTGACTTAGCTTTTTTCATTTCTAGGTGGTTTTCTTCACTTTTATTTTTAATATTTCTTTGTATTTCAGTTTCTTTAAGGCTACAGCTTCTTCGCAATCCTTAGTCCACCACACATTGCCGGTATGAAGTGTTTTTGGAGAAGTATTAGTACGACATTTTGGTTATTGAATCATCAGCGGCCAAAAGAATCATTTTGTTGATTTTTGAATACATATCATTTTCATTTTCTTCATCTTCACAAAAAGTCTCTATGTGTCTATAGGAAAGAAAAGCCTTGAACTTATCCCAGTTGGCAAATTATAATTGTACTTGAAGTTAGGTATTTTGTCTTCAGGCAAATTTTTTATGTCGTTATGTTTTATTAATTGTCATTATGATGGGCAGATGATCACTGTCCAAGAGTGTCATCAAAAGTTTGCCATAAGCAATCAAAAGCTAATTGGGGAGAAATCATTGTCAGATCTATTGCGCTTGATCTATGAGTGGGAATGTCAGGAATCCTAGTTATACTCCCCTCATTAAGCAAATACAATGAAGAATCCACCACGTTTTCAAGAAAACGATTGCTTGTTATGGATGAACAACCTTTGTCCCAAAATGGAGCGTGAGCATTAAAATCTCGGCAATCAACTATCTTTCCTTAGAGCTGTCTATTGTATGTAACCATTCAGTATTTTTCTCGTCTGGACCTTTAGGCAGATATACAGACACAATGTTGAGAACAATGTTGTTATTGACTTTTACTGTGGCGCGCACGAATGTAGTTTGCAAGATCAGACGGTGCAGGTGATGGTCGTGTTAAGTATTCAGTGCCTTCTCTGATATATATAGCAGTGCTGACTTTTCCTTTGTGTCCAAAAACTCGATTGTGCACTGGGGGATAATAAAAGTGTGGTAATTTTGGTAATTTAGATTTGCACACATTTAGTGATTGCAAAATCAATATTCTGTAGCAGCTATTTACCAGATGTTGACGTAAAAATGCTTCGTTCGTGAACACAGATCTGGCATTCCATTGCAAAATCTTAAATGAGTTATCAGATAAACTAACAACAGAATAGCAGGGAGGGTGTGCAAATAAACAAATAAGTAAACAAATAAGCAGAGAGAGAGAGAGAGAGAGAGAGAGAGAGAGAGAGAGAGAGAGAGTGAGAGAGAGAGAGAGAGAGAGAGAGGAGAGAGAGTCTTCTAATTTTCAAGATAACGTTTGATAACTTCCTTCTGCTGAGTATAAACCTGTCAGACTGGGTAATTTCTGTGCTGAAAATTAAAACAAATCTGCTTCCATGAAACCAAACAAATGTTCTGAGTAGGAAATACAAATCTTAGCACCAGTCACTTAAAACGTCATAGTAGTTCCACCAAGCACGCCTCTCCAGTGGAAACGGCAGTCTGACGCCTGGGGTGAGATGGAAACCCCTGGGTGAATGTGGCATGGTGCGTCTCGCGGTCTTCCTAGGTGTCGTCCAGAACAGCTGCCGGACGTGTTCCCCAAGTTGCCGGCAAGCACACTGGCTCCTCTCCGGGTCGGGTGAAGGCCGTTTAGCAGCGTCCTGTTGTTTCGGTTCAGGTTGGCGTGACTGGTGAAGCTCATTTTTGCCACGTCAAACAACTCGGAGCTTGTAAAAGCATTAAACAAATCAATTTTCATGCCCAGCTCTTGATGACCGACAGGGGCGATTTTGCTGATAATGATTTCTGCTTGAGGATTTTTTTGCAGCAATGCCTTTAACAGTTGTAGAAAAGTTTTTACTGCAGACATTGGGGTCCGTATGTTTCAGATCGTTTATCCCACAGTGGATAACAATAGCATCCACTGGTCTTTCAACTGAGGATACTGCTTTCTCCAGTGTTGGTTTTAAGTCACTGATCTTATGAGCTTTCCTTGACAAGGTACTAAAACCGTGAGACCGTCCAAGTCTTCTCCCATTGACTCCATTCAACACAGAATCGTGCAAAAGCAAAACAAGAGGGACGTCCTGCATTTCTTCTATCTTGATTTCCTCAGTTCTATTCGAACGCCCTTTGTGTGTGTGTGTGTGTGTGTGTGTGTGTGTGTGTGTGTGTGTGTGTGTGTGTGTGTGTGTGTGTGTGTGTGTGAGTGCGTGCGTGTGTGTGTGTGTGTGTTAATGGCAATGTGAAAATGTGTTCCATCTCGCATTCTTGAAGGGGTGGGGAGGGGGGAGGGGAGGAAGAAGGTAAGGGGTTTTCTCAAATCTATACATGTTCAATACACACACACAGAGAGAGAGAGAGAGAGAGAGAGAGAGAGAGAGAGAGAGAGGAGAGAGGAGAGAGAGTGAGGAGAGAGAGAGGTGGAGGGACGGGAGAGAGTGATAGATAAACAGATATATATATAAGATAGATAGAGAGATAGATAGATAGATGATATAGATATACATAGATAGATAGATAGATAGATAGATAGATAGATAGATATAGTATACATAGATAGATAGATAGATAGATAAAAAGATAGAAAAACAGATCGATTGTTACATACATTCCACATACATACATTACATGCATACACAGAAGTAGGTAAACAGACAGATAGCAAGATAGAAAAGGATAGACAGACAGACAGAAGGTGGATAAACAGATAGACAGATACATACATTCGTACCACTAAGAGGTAGACGGACAGACAAAGCTTGTCATAAGCGTTCCATCAATCAACCTGGTGTGGATCCGGAACGACTGGCGAGGACGATGGAAGGCGTACTTCAAGGCAGATCCTGATCCCCATTCATACTGGCTTATCTCCACATTTTCATCCATTTGTCCAAAAATCATGCAGGGACTTCAATGGGGAACACGCACACGCACGCCACACGCGCGCACCACACACACACTCTCTCTCATTCACACACACACACACCACACACACACACACATTCGGCTTACAGGATGTAGTAAAATCTAAACAAACTTTTTTTCTTTTTTTTCTTTTTAAGATCTGGAGCGTATCCGACTATACAGCCGGATGCAGTGAGCAAATGAACATTGTGTTCCTGAGTGGGGCTGGAGGTCAGGGCATTTTGCAGCCGCTCACTGCGCAGCATTACCACCGAGCTACAAACCTCCCGACCTTCCGGATGTCCAGGCTTTCCCGCTAGCATTTCATCTCCCAATTCAAACAAAACATTCAACAAAACAAACGCATTCGTCCTGTTACATTCACCTACTCCTGAAACACATCATGCTAAACTTCAAGCAAACAGACGAAAGCTGCCATTTTCTTTCTTTCTTTCTTACTTCTTTTTTCTTTTCTTTTCTTTTATTTTGTACGAACACACGTGCAACTTTACAACAACGACAAAAAACAGTCTTGATGCATAAGTACTCCACCCCTTTTGTTGTTTAAATATCATCGCGGTGCAATTGTTTACATTACTCACTAATGAATGCAAATTCACGTTTAAAACCAAACAAGAAATAAACACCATCTCCACGAGGGAAACATCGGCTCGTAGGCAAACGAAGAAGTCGGCCCGAGTCAGCATGTCACAACTGCACGTCTCGACCTGTGTCAGAATGTTTCAGACAACTTGACCTACGTCAGAATGTCACCGTACAACTTGACCTACGTCAGAATGTCACCGTACAACTTGACCTACGTCAGAATGTCACCGTACAACTTGACCTGCGTCAGAATGTCACCGTACAACTTGACCTACGTCAGAATGTCACCGTACAACTTGACCTACGTCAGAATGTCACCGTACAACTTGACCTTCGTCAGAATGTCACCGTACAACTTGACCTTCGTCAGAATGTCACCGTACAATTTGACCTTCGTCAGAATGTCACCGTACAACTTGACCTACGTCAGAATGTACCGTACAACTTGACCTACGTCAGAATGTCACCGTACAACTTGACCTACGTCAGAATGTCACCGTACAACTTGACCTTCGTCAGAATGTCACCGTACAACTTGACCTTCGTCAGAATGTCACCGTACAACTTGACCTTCGTCAGAATGTCACCGTACAACTTGACCAACGTCAGAATGTCACCGTACAACTTGACCAACGTCAGAATGTCACCGTACAACTTGACCAACGTCAGAATGTCACCGTACAAACTGACCTACGTCAGAATGTCACCGTACAACTTGACCTGCGTCAGAATGTCACCGTAGAACTTGACCTACGTCAGAATGTCACCGTACAACTTGACCTACGTCAGAATGTCACCGTACAACTTGACCTGCGTCAGAATGTCACCGTACAACTTGACCTTCGTCAGAATGTCACCGTACAAACTGACCTACGTCAGAATGTCACCGTACAACTTGACCTTCGTCACAATGTCACCGTACAACTTGACCTGCGTCAGTTAGAAAGAGCAAACCAGAAGCAGACCCGGTGAGCAGAGCCAGATGGGTGGAGGGCGAGGAGGCATCATTTTTCAATCAGACCCGGTGAGCAGAGCCAGATGGGTGGAGGGCGAGGAGGCATCATTTTTCAATCAGACCCGGTGAGCAGAGCCAGATGGGTGGAGGGCGAGGAGGCATCATTTTTCAATCAGACCCGGTGAGCAGAGCCAGATGGGTGGAGGGCGAGGAGGCATCATTTTTCAATCAGACCGGTGAGCAGACCCAGAGGGGTGGGGGGCGGGGAGGCACCTTTTTTCAACCCAACCCGTGAGCAGAGCCAAAGGGGTGACGAGGAGGAAATTTTTTTATCAAACAGCCCCGGGCAAGCCAGGGGGTGGGGGCAGGAGGCTTTCTTTTTTTCAATCCCCCCCGGTGAGAAAACCAAATTGGAGGGCAGGGGGCCAATCATTTTTAAAAATCGGGCCCCCGGTTTGACAAGCCAAAAGGGTGGGGGGCAGAGCATCATTTTTTCAATAAAACCCGGGTGAGAAAGAGCCAATGGGTGGGGGGCGGGAGGCATCATTTTTAAACCCAACCCTAAAGCGGGCCCCAGGGGGTTGGGGGGCGAGGAGGCATCATTTATCAAAAAAGCCCCGGGTGAGCAACCAGATGGTGGAGGGCGGGGAGGCATCTTTTTTTCAATCAACCCGGGAGCAAGCCGGGGGGGAGGGGTTGGGGGGCAAAGGGAAAGGCATCTTTTTTCCCAATAAAGCCCCGGGTAGCAAGCCAATGGGTGGGGGGCCGGGGAGGCTTTCATTTTTCAATAGCCCCCGGTAGCAACCCAGATTTTTTGGAGGCGAGGGGGCAAAATTTTTCAATATTTTGAGCAATTAAAGCCGCCACTGTCAAATTGACAGGAAAACTAAAAATCTGGCTTCAATTCAAGAGACTTGGTGTTTTGAAAAAGTGCTTTGTATGTAAGTAAGCACACCAATTTAAAGGGCTCTGTCTTTTGACAGATTTTGTTTTAGAGTTTTTTTTCCTTTAAAAAATGGCTTTTTAAACAAAAACTGTGACACCGGAAAAAAAGGGGAAAAAAAACCCCAAACAAACGGGGGGCTTATTTAGGCATTTCAATTTTTTTAAAAAGCCCTTTAAATTTATTTTTAATTTTTTAGATGCCTAAAGTACTTGCTTAAAAAAAAATTTTTCCCCCAAAGTTACAGCCTTTACTTACCCAAAAACCACAGTAAAATTTCCCCTAAATTTTTTTAAAGTTTTTCTTTTTTTTTTCCCAAAATGATGTTTAGGACAAAATTTCCGGTAAAAAATACCTAAACTTTAAACTGCTGTAAATTCTTCTTTTTTTTCAACAAGCCTAGAAAGCCCTTGCATGGTAACTTTTTTCAGCAAACCATTAAAAAAGGTTAATTTTCAAAACCGATTTTTTCTTACTCTTCATTTTTCCTTGGTAGTCCCTTTAAAGGGGATACCCAATAACCCATTTCATAAACTGAACACAATGGCAGAGTTTTTGTTACTGTTACTTTTTTGGTTCTGCTTTGTATTCATTTCAAAACTTCTCTAACTGTACGCAGACATCAAAAAGCCTGTGTGGTGGGGCTGTTTAAAACACACACACACAAAACACACACACAACACAAAACACACACACACCACCCCACACCTCAGAAACGGGGAAGGGCTTTGAGATAAAGAAGAGCAAAGGGGAACCAAAAAAACGCCCTAGACTAACTCTAAGAGAGGAGAGAAAGAAGAGAGAGGAGAGAAAGGGGAGAGAGAGAGAAAAAGAGAGAATTTCACGCGGGGCCCCATGCGTGCGTGTGTGAAAAGCCGATGCAGACCGCCCCCTTTACGGGGGCGGGGGCGAAAATTTAACTTTGGAAGAGAGAGAGAGAGAAGAGAGAGGGGAGAAGAGAGAAGAAAACCCTCGAACTCGGAAATTTTAAAATTGAAAGGCCCAAACCGCCTTATAAAATGGATCCCCGTTAACAGGGGAAAAACAAACAAATAAAAAAAGGGACAACACGCAAAAATAATAAAACACCCAGATCAAAAAAAACTAAAGTCAAGGCATGTAAATTAAGCAAAAAAAAAAAAAAACCCAAGAAAAGAAATTCCCAATTAAAAGTGCATTTTAAACTTCTTTTTTTAAATGCGTAAAACTAGTTTTAAAATCATAAAATATATAAAATTGCTAAATTTTTTAAGAGCATAAACGTTTTCCCAATTGTCCCTTTCGAGCTAGCTTTCCCTCCTTAATGAATGTATTTTGGGAAAATACTTGACAAATATTTTTTCTTAAAAATTAAAATTTTTAAACTTTCCCTAAAAAAAAATTTAAGTTCTTTTTCTATCCTGTTACAAAAGGGGTTTTTTCTTTGATTTTTCCCATTATATCTGTTATTTATATTCGATCACACTTTCCCAAAAGTCTTAATCTGGGTTAAAGGGCGTAACAAATTTACTAATAGGATAGCTAAACAAAAATTTTTATCTGTTTGGGAAAGGGATATTTGAAAGACATAAAATCCCAAAACCGTTCACTTTGAGAAATTTTTAAATGCCGGGCCTGCATTTAACAATGGGAACATTCCGGGCTTTAATTCTTTAAAAAAATATTTAAACCCCAACCCCTCCTTTGATCCAAACATCTGAAAGGGCCAAAAGAAACAAAGGGGGGTTTTAACAGAATTGACCTTTATGAAAATTTTAGATGACCATGGGAAATTTTTCGGGGATTTTTATTCAAGATCAGAGATGTGCCTGTTTTAAAAACCCAAGGGATAAACATATTTTTGGGATTTTTAAACCAATATTTTAAATTTGACTTTAGAGCATATCAATATACAAAGGGTATCGGCCATTTCCCCCCATATAAAAATTGTATTTGGATTTTTTTGGGCGACTAACACCAAAAAAAGCCTTACATGAAAACAATAACTGTTTAAATTTCGACGGGAAATTTTTATTTTAACCCCCCAGAGCTCCCCTGCGTAAAAAAACATTGGTTTTTATTTGTGAATAAAACAGTTTGAAAAATATTACAAATCCATTTTTTCCTAAACCCCACATTTTTTTGGGAAATTTCTCCCCTTTAGGGGTTTTGCCGTTTAACGTATTCATTTTAAGCAATATCAAAACCCATTCTTGCAAAGAGTAAAACCAAAAATATTTGAAAGGCTGTTAACTACTTCCACTTCTCTCCCTTTGTAAAACCAACATTCATTTTTAGAAAAATGCCCCCCTTTTCTAAAACAAAAAATTTTATTTTTAAACTAGATTCACTGTTTAAAATTAAAGGTCAGAGGGTTTTTCTGTAAATTGTTTAACTGTTTTTGGGGGAGCCCACGGGTTAAAAGAAATAAAACAATTCATCAGCAATAAAAAAAAGGAAAAATTTTCTTGTAATCCGGGAAAAACGGGAACCCCAAAGTTTACCGTTCTTTTTACTTTTTCAGCTGCCTGGGAAAATAATAAAGAAAAATAAAGGTGACTTTAAAAACACCTTTTTTCAGCCCCTGGGGACCTCAAAAAAATCGACACTTCGGGGCCCCCAAACAAACCCAAAACCTCGGGGACAAAAACAAACATGCCTTTTAAATTCTGACCTTTTTTGGGGAAGCTTAAAACCTTTTGGAGTATTTCCAAAGCTTTTCTAAATCTACTGGTAAAAGGGGTTTTTTGGTAGCCCTAAAAAAGCTACGTAGAAATTTTCAACTTTTTTTTCCCCAATTACAAAAAATTTTATCATTAAACGATGTAAATAAAGGGGCCCACAGTAATTATTTTTTGCGAAAGCCAAGCCTTTTTTTTCACTTTTTTTTGGGCCTTCTTTTCCCCAATTTTATACAATCCCCTTTTTTAAAATTACTGTTTGAAAAACCTTACAAACTACCAAGAAAAGAAATCCCTTTTATAATTTTCTGGTTTTAAGACATCGCCTTTCTTAAGTAGGGGAATAATAATTGGGGGGGGGGCCCAGGGAAACGGGAAAAAACCATTTTTGGTATTTTTGGTTAAATACTTTTTTTCAAAAGGGGTGATATAAGGGGGCTCGGCCTTTTTCCCCAAAATTCGGGCGCAATATCATCAATCCCAAGTTTTAAATTTAATTTCAGTTTTTTTTGCCTGGTAAAACCTCATTGTCTGTTATCTCAACATCAAAAATGGGGAATAAATCTTTTTCCCCTTCTCTGGCTCCTCCTGCCTATATCGGAGTCCCCCCCCCCCCGGCCCAAAAACCGCGATCTCCGGTGAAAAAAACTTTTTTCAAATTGTTTTTCCCACGGCCCAATTGAGATAAAAGGCCGATCCTTTTTTTTTTCTTTTAATCACGTACATTTACCAAAACTTATTAAAATCGTCTTTATTTTGGAAAAAAGTTTAAAATATTTCTTTTCTGAAATTTTTTATTCGCTCGGCCCCTTAGATGTCTTGAAACCCCGCCCTTTTCCGGGTAAGTATGAAACACTGATCCTTTGCGCGCTAATGCTGTGCACTGACAAGCGCTCTTCCGGCCACTCTTTTTTTCGGGTAAAAAAAACGGGAGTCAAACCCCATTTCTTATTTTCCCGCGCGGCCCGCGGGAAGGGCCCAAATCGTCTTTCCCTACTTTCCCCCACTTTAAAAAAAGGGCCCCCCGGGAAAATTTTTTCCAACCCGCCATCAATATAAACATTCAACAACTTTTCCTACGGTCTTTTAAAAAACCATCGAAAGCTTTTTCTGAACTTAAAAAACCAAAAGACTTTGGGTTTGTTTCCACCCCACTTTTTTTTTTTGGAAAAGGCCCCCTCGATTAATTTCAACATTGGGTTTTTCTCATTATATTTAGTTTTTTAGTTTAAACCCCAAACAGGCATATGGGGTTTCCCAACCCTATTTTGGGACTTTAAACGAATAACATCTGACAGTAAATCCACAAGCACAGAACAAAATCAATCCGCTTTTTCCGCTTTTCAGAAAAAAAAGAAAAATAAACCTTTTTTTGGTCCCTTCCCCCACAAAACCTTTTAAAAGGGGCGCAACCTAAAATAAAAACATAAATCAATCGGGGCCCTTTCCCAAAAACAATTAACAACAAAAACCCAATATTTCTCACAAAACATACCTCCCCTCTCACGCACACCCCTCCTCATCCATTTCAGTGGCCTCTAAACCCCAAACACCAATCCTCATTAAAATCACCAGAAACTACAAAATAATCGTCTGCTCTTCTTCAATCTCCCAAATTTATAAATTGCTCAAAGGGTTTTTCAAATTTTTTTTTAAAAACCCTTTTTGTTTGTAGTATTCACAAATTTACTGGATGAATGTAAACCCAAAAAAAACCCAACTCTTTGTAAAAAAGTAAAGGGTTTTTTTTAAAAACACTTTGACACAGACAATTTATCCAGCCTGGGTTTCTACCATATAATGCATGTCTAGTGATTTTTTTATAGAAACACAGAAACCCCCCTGCCTTCGGGGCCCTTTTTTGACAACTTGACACCAGCAATTACAACAATAAACCCTTTGAAGTAAATAAAAAAATCAAAATCCGGAAAGTAAAGTTTTCAAGAAGACACACAATACAAAAGATGAAAAGGTAGCCAACAAATCGGATCTTTTAAAATTTAGAAATAAGCCATAAACATTCCACAAAAATGCAAGAAAAAAAACACTTTTTTTTTAAAATCATCTTTAAACGTGTGTTACGTAAATGCGGTTCAGCGTGTGTTTTTTGCATTTCAGTGAAAAATGTGCCCCCGGGCCTGGGCCCTAATCTTCATTTCTTTCTGTTCGGGGAGGAGGAAAACGAGACACGTGTTTTTACTCCCCCATGCTCCCCAGCTGGTTTCCCCGTTCACCCCCCTTTTCTGTTTTTTTAAATCTCTGGTGGGGGTAAAGGGAGGGGGGAGGGGGGGGGGAGATTGGACGCGATTTTACTTTGGGGAACCCCCTTTGCCCAGTCCTGCCCCGGGTTTTCCCAAAAGCGGGGTAAAAGGGGAAGCCCCTCGTTACAGAAGGCGGGGCCCATTTGGAGGAGGTACTGGGGGGGGAATCTCCCGGGAAAGGCAGCCATCGCCCGATCCATAGGGGGGCGGGCCCGGGGAGAGCCCTGAACGGCATGGCGTTCCTCCGCTTCAGGAGTTGGTTCCTTGGGGGCTTCACGTTGGGGTTTTTCAATTTATTTTTCCCTTTGAGAATTACCCAAATTTCTCCCCCTGTTTCAGTTTGCTCAGCTGTGCCGTTTGCCTACCTAAAATCCTGTGAAAACGTCAGTTTGATCTTGTTTCATGTCTGCTCGCGCCTCCTTTTTTTTGGCATCAGGCGCATGAGATAAAATGTCCTAGGCAGTTTTTTCCCATTTTTAAATTTTTGGCGACCCCACGGAGGGGCGGTTACCCCTTTTTGGCACCTGGGGGGTTTCCCAAACCTTGTGAAACTTTCAAATAACGTCATCTGACCACCCTGGCCCTTCGGAAATTTTATGTTCGAAAAATTGTTCTTTAAACGGAAATCACACCCGATTCTGGTCCCTCATCTTCTGGGGCTCAAAGGGGTTTTCCCAAGAAAATTCGTTATTTCGGGCCTTTAGAAGCGTTCCCAAATCGTCGATTTCTTCTTGCAGACAAACCACTGTCTCCCGAAACTCCTCCTTGTTTCCCCCTTTACAAAACCCTTTGATACCCTCACTGTTTTGGGCCTTTACTCCTGCTTAGTCTCCGTTTTTCTTGCACTAAAAATTAGATAGTTTTTTTTCCATTTTCCCTTCTGCCTGGCTTCAATATTCTTCCCAACCCCACCATGGCTACTCACCGTTTGCAGAATCTCCAAAAGAATGTCCTTTTAGCTTAAATTTTCCCAAAAAAGAAAATTTTTGAGGGTTTAGGTCAATTTTCCCCATCCCCTGGGGTCCCGGGGCCAAAAGGGGTTTTGGTGCACAAAAAAACCCGACAAAGAACTTCCCGAGGGCCGAACAGGTAATTTTACGAGGGTGAGGACAGCTGTAAAAGTATCCCAAACAGATAGACACTAAGGAACTTCATGATTTCGTTTCCACCACACGAGAAAGAAAAGCGAAGAAAAAGTTCCCCAACAAACCCCAGGGTTTAAAAAAAAAGGGGAACCCGTTGGGTGATCACAGCAATTTGACACATTCCCCGGCAAAACCCCCAAAAATTGCCGTGGGGAAAAACACACAGAGGGGATGCAACCCAAAAACATTGAAAATTTAAGCGAAAAAGGATTTCAAAGTGGGAGAAAAATTTTGATTCAGAAAAAGGTTCTACTAGTTTTTTTTTTGAAATTTCAGGGGCCCGGGGACAAAAATGTTTCCCATTCTAACTCTGTACATGCTAAAGAGATCATTTTTTCTTGACATTCAAAGAAACAGGAAAAACTCACAAACTTACTTGTGCACAAAGTAATCACACCCCGGAGCCCAACATAGGTAAACTTCAAAAAAAGTTTACGCTGGTCGTTTCACAATTCCCCAGGGGATCCCCCATCTTTAACTGAATCCCCGAGAGAGAGAAGAGAGGGTTGGGGTGTGTGTGTGTGTGTGTGCCCCGGGATGCGTATATATTGACTTTTGGCGCAAGTGTTTTTGCCCGGGGTGCACGCAAAGGGGGGGTAAGAGACGAGAGCAAAGAGGGGTCCCCCGCACATGTCTGAGACAACAAAACATTACAACGGGGTTTTTGAAAGCCGAACAAAGAAAAACAACAACAACATAAAACGGCTCCCAAACCCCCCCCCGAGGCCGCCCCGCACTGCTTGTGTCCGGGGCGCCCCAAAAAATTTTCCCTCCAATTCCTTCCCCCGTTATCCCCCCCAACCCCCCAGATTATCCCCCCCCCCCCCTCCCCCCCCCCCCCTCCCCCCCCCAAACCCCACCCCTCCCCCTCCTTTCCTTTTCTCTCTATTTTGGAAGGAAAGGTTTGGGCAGGAGCACGCAAAAGTCGTGTTAGTGGAGGTGTCAGGAAGGGCGGGGGGGGGGGGGGGGGGGGGGGGGGGGTTTGGGGGGGGGGTTGGGGGGGGGAGATGCCCCTTTATTACACATAGCGTGGCCCCCTGGGGCCCAAAAAACGTGGGAAAAAATGAAAAGCTTTTGAAGAAAAAAAAAAGGGGGCCCTTTTGAAAATTACTTCCCCTTATTTTTTCCCCTCCCCCCCCCCCCCTCCCCTCTCCCTCTCTCCCCCTTCCCCTCTCTCTCCCCCTCATAAAACCCCCCCCCCCCCCCCCCATCAAACCCATTTTCCCCCAAAAATTTCTCATCAAAAAATCAGCCGGCGCATAGTAAAATTTTTTTTTGTTCACCCCAAACAGACGTTTTATTTCCCGGGGGTTGGTTTTTGGGGTTTTGTTTGTGTTTGTGTGTTTTGTGTGTGTTGGGGGTGTGTGTGTGTGGGGTGGGGTTTTTGGGGGGGGGGGGGGTTGTGTGTGTGTGGTTTCGGGCGTGCGTGCGTTGTTTGGGGGGGTTTTTACGTTTTTTAAATTTTGGGGTGTGTGTGTGTGTGGTGTGTGGGTGTGTGTGGTTGTGTTGTGTTTTGTGAATGCATGCCACCCCCAAACATTTAGGAGAAAACAAAGGGCCTGACCCAGGAACAAGTTTTTAAAATTTTAAAAACCAGTTTTCATATGATCCCTCACACCCCAACCCCAAAAAAAAACACACAACAACACACACACGACACACACACACACACCCAAAAGCGACGCCCAAATATTTTTAAAATAAATGAAAAAAACTCCCCCACCCCATCCCTGCCCCTTCTATCAAAAATTTTTTTTTCCGATGAAAAAGAAACTTCAGATTGTCATCCAACAACAAAACCAAATTTCCCGGGGCAAAGAATCATTTGCCGGCGGGTGTCCCGCACAACAATTTTCCCCTACCATCCGGACCACGTTCGGGTCAAATTTTTCCTCAGGGGAAACCCATTTTGGCCCCCACCCCTCCGACCAACCCCCAAAAAAAACAAGACACAAAAAAAAAGTTCAAAAAAGAAAAAAAAAAATTTTTCCCCCCAAAGATTTACCCTCCCCGGCCATTTTTACACACGGGGCCCCACCTTTCCCCGGGACGCCCAGCACGCCGCGCCGCCAACACAACCCCCCCACACCACAACACACACGATAAATCGGGGAAAACGTAACTTCTTTTCTTTTAACCCCCACACCCACACGCACATTCCCCCCTTTCCTCCCGTTTTTTGGGGGTTTTCTGAAGCAAACTTCCCCGACTGGGCCCTGTTCGTCTGCACAGCCGCATCAACCCCAACCTTGGTTCGCCTCAAAGCGCCACCCACTTTCCCCTCAAACCGCCTGCTGGGATTCACCCTCCAAAAACCCCCAGCCAAATTTTGACAAGGGTTTTTTTTTTTTTCCCCCCCCCCCCCAAAGCTCGCACCACAGGTCCACCCAAATTTTTTTCCCTCTCAAAAGCAAGAAAGGGCGTCGCGAAGGGGAAAGGGGAAAAAAAGAAAGGGAGGGCGGGGCGCACCGCAAAACACCACACACAACACCCAAAACACAAAAACACAACACACCCTCTCCCCTCTCTCTCTCTCCCCTAAATCTAAACCACGGGAGAGGGGGGGGAAAATGCTTAAATTTAAAACACACAACACACAAAGTTTTTTTTAGAAGAAAAAGAAACACCCCCAAGGGGCAGGAAGACCCAATAAACACTGTCTTCACCTGCCTTTAAAAGCATTTCCCTTAAAACACACAGCCCCACACGTTTTTTTAGCCTTTTCATCATCTGAACTTTGACTCACACCCCCCCACTCCCTCCCCCCAAAGGGCCCCCCCCCCCCCCCCCTTTCTTTTTTAAAAAGTTTCCCTCCCCCCCACCCCACCCCCTTTTTTTTTTTATTTTTTATTCACCCTGCAAGGGCCCCCCCCCCAAATTTGAAATTTAAAACAGTGTTTTGTTTACCCCCAAAAATACGTTTTTTTCTGCTTGCCTGGCCCTTTCGTGGCTGCGCGCGCGCTCGCGTGTGAAGAGAACGTACGGGTGGGGTTTTGTGTGGGTTTTGGGGTGTGGGGTGTGTTTTTTTGGGTGTTGTGTGGTGAAAAAAACGTCCTGTTTTGTGTTTTGTGGTTTGTGGTGTGTGTGTGTGTGTTTTTGTGTTTTTGGTGTGAAGCGCGCCGCGTGTGGTGTGTTTTGTGTGTTGTGGGGGTGTGTGTTTTGTGTTTTGTGTGTGTTTTGTGTTGGGGGTTTTGCCCCGGGGCCGGGGCGCGGTGTGTATTGTATGTGTGGTGTGTGTGGTTTTGGTGTGCGTGTGTGTTGTGGTTGTTGTGTGTTTTGCGGGGGGGGGGTGGTGAGGGGGATACGGGCACATGCGTTGGGCCCGTGAAGGGGCCAAAACCCACCCACACTGTGAAAGTTTTTTGGGGAATGTTTACACCCCCCCCCCCCCCCCCCCCCCCCCCCCCCCTCCCCCCCTTTCCCCCAAAAACGTTTGAAACCCTTGGCCGGGGGGGGGGGGGGGGGGGGGGGCCGGCCCCCTTCCCCACAGGGCCCTTTTCCCCCCCCCTTTCCCCTTTCCCCCTTCCCCCCCCAGTCAACAGCTTTTGGGAGGCCTTCCGCCTTAAATAAAACTTTTGATCTTCCAAATTTTTCTTATTACTCCCCCTTTCTGTTGCCCATCAGCTAAAAGCCCAGCACCTATTTCACCAGGCCCTGTTTGGCTTCCCTCAGCGGTTTGGGAGGGCTCAAAACAACATCACCTTTACCACACCTTTACTTGCACACACCCATTGAAATGACCACCACAACCCTTCAATTTTTCCCCCCTTCCCCCCGCTAACTTTTCCCCCCCCCCCCCCCCCCCTCGCGGATCTCTTCTCTTTTTTTTCCCCAACCCCCCCCCCCCCCCCCCCCCCCCCCCCCCCCCTCAACCTTTTCCCCCAAAAGCCTTCGTTTCCCTTTTTTTCCTCCCTTAAAACCCAAAATACTAAACACATAATTTAAATTTTTTTGCTTACTGAAAATGAACCCAAATTTTTCTTTTCAAAAAAAATTTTTAGAAAATAGTGTTCTATCTAAACCTTTCACAATCAACCCAATTTTTTTTCATTTTATTTATTATTTTTTTTTTTTTTTTTCTTTACGGGCAGATTTGCAGCGTTTCCTTTTTCCCACTGAAAAAAGGGCCCCGGGAACATCCCCCCCCCCCCCCCCCCCCCCCCCCCCCCCCCCCCCAAATTTTCCCCCACCCCGCCCTTTTCCCCCCCCCCCCCCCAATCCCCCCCCCCCCCCCTCCCCCCCCCCCCCCCCCCCCCCCCACCCCCCCCCCTTTTTTCCCCCGTTTCCTGCACCAACCCCAACCCCCTTTTTCCCCGCCTTTAAATCAACGCCTGGTTGGCTGCTTTTTTGACTTAACCAAACCCCCCCCCCCCCCCCCCCCCCTTTTTTTTTTTTTTTTTTCCCCCCTCTTTCACCCAAAATACATTTTTAAATCCCTTTTTTTGTCGCAACACAAACCTTTTTTAATCTTTTTTTCTCCAAACCCCGTCTAAAGGGCTTTCCCCCTTTTTAACCCCCTCCCCTTTTCCCCCCGGCATTTATAAAATTCTTTTCTTTTTTAAAATACCCCCCCCCCCCCCCCCCCCAAAAACCCCCCCCCCCCCCCCCCCCCTTTTGGGGCCGCCCCCCAAAACCCCCAAAACCCCCGAAAAACAAACCCCCAAATCCCCCAAGGCAACCCCCTTTTTGGGTTTTTTAATTGCCCACAGCTTTTTTTAAACATTTTTCCCTTTTTTTTGCCCCCCCCCCCCCCCCCCAAAAAACCCCCCTCCCTTTTCCCCCCCACATTCATACCCCAAACCCCCCCCTTTGTGCAACCCTTTTTCCGGGAATTCACGCTTTTGCCCCCTCCCGTGGGGCCCCGGAAAAAAACACATCCCCACCCCAATTAAAACAAAACCCGAAAAGGGGGAACCCAACACAAACAAAAAGAAGCAAGGCAAACACAACACAAACCAACACAAAAAAAAACAAAAACAAACAAAAACACAACCCCAAAAAAACACAAAAAATCCCCCCTTAAAAAAAAAAAAGTTAAAGTTTCGCAATGGGGGCCCTTTTTTAAAAAATTTTTTTAATTTTTTTTTAATTTCCCCCCCCGAAACCCCCCCCCCTCCCTTTTTAAAAACAAGGGGCAAGGGGAAAAAAAACCCCCCCTTTAGTACCTTTTTTGGGGGGACAAAATGTTTAATCAACTGGAACGGTGGGTGTTGAAAAAAAAAAAAAAAAGAAATCCCGAACCGGGTTGGGGAAATAACACCCGGTATCCCCGAAAATTTCCCCCTTTTCCCGCCCCCCCCCCCCCCCCCCAAACCCAAAAACAAAGGCAAAAGGGAAAACTTTTAAACAAGGGGGATTACCTTTAATGCCCCCCTAAACGAAAATTTCCATTTTCTTTCCAATCTTTTTTTGGTTCTTTGGGGGAAAAATTTTTTTAAACCCCGCTTAAAAAAAAAAATTGGGTTTTGGGGATCCAAGAAAGTCCCAGGGAAAAAAATTTTTAAAAAATACCTTCATAAACCCCTTTTTTAAATTTCAAAAACCCCGAACCCCAAAAAATTTTGGGAAAAAAACAGTCAATTTTAAAAACCCCCTTTTTTCATTTTAAAGTTTTTTCCCAAAAACCCCCAAAAATTTTTTCTAAAGACAACTGGGGGATGATTGGAAAAGGAAAATAAATTTTTAAGTAAAAAAAAAAGGGGTTTGTTTTGGGGGTGAGGGGGGAAAAGGGGTTTTGGGTTGGGTACCCCCCTTTAAATTCCAAAAAAGAAAATTTAAACCCTTTTTGGGGGTTGGGCCCCCCCCCCCCCCCCCCCCCCCACCCCCAAACCCCAAAACAAAAGGGGAAAAACAACTAAAAAAAAACCCAAATTGGAAAAAAAAGGAAAAACTTAATTTAACATTTTTCCTTTTTCTTTTGTCTTTTTTTCTTTTGGGGGATGGGAAAACAAAGGGGGGATTTGAAACTTCCCAAAAGTTTTTTGACGGGAATGGCAAAAATTGTTGGGTTTTTTGGATTTACCCAATTTTTGCCTTTCCCTGCCCACCGGAAATGGGCGTTGCGGATCCAAGGGGAACCTTCCCATTTCAACCCCTTCCCCCCGTTTTTGTTTTTTCCCCCCCAAAAGCCCGGGGGCAAAAGGCCCCGAACAATTCCCAAAATTTTGGGGAAAAAAACCCGCAAACAGGACAATTTTCCCCTTCTGGGCCCCCCGGGCCGGTCGAAAAACCATTTCCCTTAACAAACTCACCAAAAAGCCGCCCTTTAACCCCTTGGGTTTCTAAAATTTGGTTTTGGCCGAAAATTTTCCGGCGCCAATTGGGGCTGGTTGTTATTTGTTGGGGGGAAGGGTTGGGGGTTTTTGGGGGGTTTTTGGGTGACGGCCGGGGTGGAAAGGGGGTAGAAAAAGAAAAGGAAAAGTTTTGAAGGCCCCAAATTTGGAGGAGGGGGGAAAAAAAAGTTCTAAACCCCCAAAAAACCAACTTTTTCCCCCCCCTAAAAAAAACCCGGGGGGAAAAAAAAAACTTTTCAAAAAAACCCAAATTTAAAAAAAAGAAAAAAGGGAAAAAAGAAAGGTAAGGGTTTTGGGGTTAAAATTTGGTTTTAAAAGAAATGGGTTGGGCCAAAGGGGTTTTCCCCGTTTAAATCTCCCCCCCGTTTTTCTTTAAAAAAGTAAAATTGCCAAATTTGAAATTTTTATATTTTAAAAACCCAAAACCTTCCAAATGTTAACCTTTGTTTTCAAATTTTATCAAACCTTATCCTTGGAAAAAGAATTTTTGCCATTTTAACCCCACGGCCCCAAAAGAACTTTAATAAGCGTAGGGGGGTTCCTTTTCCTTCCCAATTGAAATTTTTGGGTTCTTTTTTATTTTAAATCCTCCAGTCAAAATTTTTTCTATATTTTTATAACGAAAGGTTTTGATGGGCCAAATTTTTTCCAATTTTTCCACCCAAGAAAGATGCAACAACACCTAAAATAAAACAAGGTTTTTTTTCCCCCAAAATTAACAACCCTTTTGGGGGGGAAAAAAAAAAAAAAAAAAAAAAAAAAAAAAAAAAAAAAAAAAAAAAAAAAAAAAAAAAAAAAAAAAAAAAAAAAAAAAAAAAAAAAAAAAAAACCCCCCCCCCCCCCCCCCCCCCCCCCCCCCCCCCCCCCCCCCCCCCCCCCCCCCCCCCCCCCCCCCCCTTTCCCCCCACCGGTTTTTTTTTAAATTTAAAAATTTTTTTTTCCCTTTTTTAACCCCCAAAATTATGTTTTTTTTAAACCCCTCCAAATTTTTTTCCAAAACCCCTCCCCTGTTGAAATTTTTCCTTTTTTCTTCCCCCAAAACAAATATTTTGTTTTTTTTATTACTTTCAAAAGCGCCCAAGAACTCCCCGGAAAAAATGGGACTGTGAGGACCGGAGACGTGAGCGCTGCCCAAGATCGGAAGTACGGAGCTGAGTGAAAGAGGGTAGACATCCAGACAGTCCAACACAGACAGATATCTATAGCACCGACAACCCAAAGTGTGCGACGGAGGGGAGGGAAGAACAGAGTTGGGCTGGTCAGAGAGGCTGAGAGACAAACATGGCAGCTTTCTTTTCATCTCCGTAACAACTATTTACTTTTCAGGGGGAAAAAAATCTTCGATCAAAAACGCAACGATAAAAATATGCATATTGTAACATTCTTGAAGGAAAAAAGTCAGTAGGTAGGCTTTGGCTCTTCACCACCCCAGCAGTTCAGTTCAAAACGAAATGACGTTCCCGCCAGGGGAAGTAATAGTACTACGGATTGAAGGAGTAACATCCCATGCGCGCATTTTCTTTTCCAAGCATGGAAAATTGCCAAATGATGACTTGTCTATATTTTATTACCTCCATCCATTGCCAAATGTTAACTTTGTATGTCTATATTTTATCAACTCCATCCATTGCCAAATGTTAATTTTATATGTCTATATTTTATCACCTCCATCTATTGCCAAATGTTAACTTTATATGTCTGTATTTCATTACCTCCATCCATTGCCAAATGTGAACTTTATATGTCTATATTTTATCACCTCCATCCACTGTCAAATGTTAACTTTGTGTGTCTATATTTTATCACCTCCATCCACTGTCAAATGTTAACTTTGTATGTCTATATTTTATCACAATCATCCACTGTCAAATGTTAACTTTGTATGTCTATATCTTATCACCTCCATCCATAAAACAGTTTTCTTTCATTACTTCCATACAATATGTGGTGGGTTGTTTTTTTT
>CM031609.1:15381941-15411941 GCA_018398815.1 Conus ventricosus | reverse complement strand
CACACTGAACCCGGTAAATCACTGTGTGTGTGTGTGTGTGTGTGTGTGTGTGTGTGTGTGGTGTGTGTGTGTGTGTGTGTGTGTGCGTGCGTGCATGCGTGCGTGTGTGTGTGTACTTGAGAGAGAGAGAGAGAGAGAGAGAGAGAGAGAGAGAGAGAGAGAGAGAGAGAGAGAGAGAGAGGGAGTTAAATACATTAGAAACCAAAGAAACCAACAACTAGTGTCCATTCCGAACCCGTATTTACAGTATCACTCTACACACACACACACACACACACACACACACACACACACACACACACACATGCATAATAATAATTTTGAAAAAAACAAAACACCAAAAGACTTTTTCCAGAACAAAGACAGGAGAAATGACCACAGGACCAGGAAAAAAGTGACCTACAGTCAATAAAGATCAAATGTTGAAAAGACAGTGACCATCAGGCAATAAAGATCAAACGTTGAAAAGGCAGTGACCTACAGTCAATAAAGATCACATGTTGAAAAGACAGTGACCATCAGGCAATAAAGATCACCATCAGGCAATAAAGATCAAACGTTGAAAAGGCAGTGACCTACAGGCAATAAAGATCAAATGTTGAAAAGACGGTGACCACCAGGCAATAAAGATCAAATGTTGAAAAGACAGTGACCACCAGGCAATAAAGATCAAATGTTGAAAAGACAGTGACCACCAGGCAATAAAGATCAAATGTTGAAAAGAGAGTAACAGAACAGACGAACTTAAGCCACACAATTTTCAGAAGGCAAAAACATCACTCGTACTGAAAAAAATCCTAATCGTTCTTCTACCAGTAAACCCCCACCAAAAAAAACTCTCGACTGCTGTGTCACCATTTTCAATACGGTCCCCCGTGTTTCCTGCTTCAATTCCACATCTACTTAAAAGATTTCAAAAGGAAAAAAACAACATGAGAAAACATCACTCAGAAAGACAGAAAGACACCGCCAGCCTGATTACTTTATCTATTTTCACAAAGGGTGACCAGACTGCGTATTCTGTGGCTTCTTTCCCCTTTCTGTTGCGGCACCGTGTTGAGCTAAATCCAGCCATCATTATACAGAAACGTAGTCTCGTGTTCCTTTCGCAGAAACAACCAACTGATTGAATTGCATCCATCATTACTATTACTGCAGAGCGACTATCTATGACTCTGGCGGTTACTGTAAAGAGAGAGTAAGAGAGAGAGAGGGAGAGTGAGAGAGAGAGAGAGAGAGAGGGGGGGTGGAGCAGAAGAGAGAGAGAGAGAGAGCACTTATTCAGCTTGAGAGAGAGAGAGAGAGAGAGAGAGAGAGAGAGAAGAGAGAGAGAGAGAGAGAGAGAGAGAGAAGTTATTCAGCTTAACTCTAAGGGCAAAATGTGTGCACACAGTATACGTGCCTGTGGATTTCTCATTACAAATCTCAGACGTAACTACCAAAATACAAGGCGCACTGTGTTGGTACATGGTTTCTGTCACTACAGATCGGTCATGACTACGTTCTGACCTCAGCGCCGATAGGGTCAAGAATGTGATGTCCAGTGTTTACGACTTGACCAACAGAAAGTAGATCATGATTTTTTTTTTCATTTAAACTTTCTATCGCCATATAACAAATTGCCCTTTAATGATATTCAATACACATTATCATTTCAATGTGATCATGATGACAAATTAAACATTTGTATAATATACTCTAACGCTAAAATTTCTGCGACTCTGTGTCTGTATGTAACTTTCACACCCAGCTAAAGATGGCAATCCAATACATCGGGACTAAATTTTCAATGACCAAAAAGTAACTTCTGTGCGCTTTAGCACTTTCTATGAGAACAAAATTCACTGAGATCTGAAAACATTCCACAGATTTCAGACGAAAAAACAACAACAACCAACCAAACCAAACAAAAAACAAACAACAAACAAACAACACACCATTATGAACAGGAAGAGCAGTCTGAAATCATAAACAGTGAAAAGCCTAACGATAATCCACTCCTTTCCGTTCCATCAAAAGCTCTACGTCAACAGAAGAATGTTTTTGTGGTTTTGTCCATCGATTATATGCACTTAAGGACCTGTTCACTAAAAGGGGGGGGGGGGGGGGGGGGGGGGGGGGGGGGGGGGGGGGGGGGGGGGGGGACTAATATAAGGGGGCACAGAACTGATAGAAAATATTTTGTTGAAAGAAAAGTCCGCGTAACTTAACAACTCTTATAAAATTAGATTCTTGATCTTTAAAAAACACGTATCAAAGATTATCAAGGGATTGCAAAAGATCCGTAGTTCTTTGACTGGAAAAAAAGTAGATTTTTGTTTTTTCTCTTCATAAATTCATATCTGTCGGTGTCAAATAACAAAATGTGGTTGTGCAATCACAAAAGACAAAAACCGATTATCATTTTCGTATGCATTATTATGACACAAGATTTTATGTAAGAAACCATATGAATCAAAAAGTCCGACACTAAAAGATGCATAACAGAGCAATACCAGATTTTCTCTCTCTCTCTCTCTCTCTCCTCTCTCTCTCCTCCTCTCTCTCTCTCTCCTCTCTCTCTCTCTCCACCACACACACACACACACAACACCACACACACACACTCACACACACTCACACACACACACACACACACACACACACACACACACTCCACACACACACACACACACACACACACCACTCACACACACACACACCACACACTCACACACACACTTTTGTTTAAAGTTCAGTGACCATGCATGTTGTCAGAGTAGTCCCAACAAGCAAATAAACAACACATCATGTCAACAATAGCAATTTATGGGGTTTTTTGGACGACGTCTGAAAAAGGTGATTTGATCGTAACAACGTGAAAAGGCGGCCTTTTTCTCTAGACCAACGTAGCCCTCTATAGGGCTGCCAACACTGACAGGAAATAAACAGGTCACATCCTGTTAAAGACACAAACAATGAACACTAGCAATTAGTAAAAAGTATACTAACAACCGCCGACCTTCAAGCAGGCAAAGGTACACCGCCCTGCTTAACTGTTCGCTCCCATTTAAACAAAAATAAATAAATAATAAATAAAAGTCTCCACACACACACACACACACACCACGCACGCACGCACGCACGCACGCACGCACACACACACACACACACACACACACACACACACACACACACAGAGACCATCATGGGGTAGAAACTGCGGAATGGCTAGTTTGATTCCACCCTGAACGACCTAAACATTTTGCTTCTAATTGCAAAATTACCACCACCATCACCACCACCACAACAACAACAAGCTGGCACAAACTTATAAAGAAGAGAAAAAAATAGTATGCCGCCGAAAGAGAGAAAAGAAATCACAAGACAAACGCGACGCGTTTCGACCTCTTTGGTCTCCTTCCATATTGCGCGCCCAGTTTGAGAAGATAAGTGACCGACTGTTGGTTCTTCGTTTTTCTTTGTCTTGAATTTTGTTTCTCTCGCCTGGAGAAGGCCAACGAGGTCGAAACGCGTCGAGTCTGTCCTGTCATTTGTTTCGATCTTTCGTTCGGTGGCATAGTAATTTTTGTTGTTGTTTTCAAAGTTTGTTTCAATTCCCGCACGCAGTCCCATCACTTTGAAACTAACATGAGTAACAAGCTGGCATGTTAACAAGTGTGACCAGAGATTTAAAAAGTGTACAGATTTCAGGATTGAAGACATCCGCGGGGGGGAGGGGAGGAGAGGGGGTGGCAGGGGAAGACGTCATCAAAAAAAAAAAAAAAAGAAAAGAAAAAAAAAAGCAAACCATATAAACATACTCCCAGTTTATCTACGAGAAAAACGTCACAATCAAAACATGCGTCATAATGTATTTGACGTCACAATCAAACACGCGTCATAATGTATTTCGTCACCGAGATATTCCATAAAGAAGAAAAAAAAACGTTTTGGGCCGTTATTCTGGTAAAATAAAACATCGGGCATCACTCGTGACCTATAATGAACATACCTACAAATTTTCAGAAAGATCGGCCCAGAAGTTTTGCCTGGAGCGAGTGGAACACATTTTGACCACGGACAGACAGACACACAGACAGTATTTCTTCGTTCCCATAGTAGAGTACTCTCTGTTCTATAAGAACTGGGAGTACAACAAGATGCAAAACATATAAACGCACTCCCAGTTTATCTTGAATACGGGTGAGATATTCCTTCCGTACAGAGGAAAAACCATTTGGGGGCGTTATAGCCGTTAGTGACGGCTATTCTGGTTAACATCGGGCATCATCTGTAACCCATAATGAACATACCCACAAATTTTCAGAAAGATCGACAGGTAGTTTCGTTTTGGAGCGAGTGGAACACATTTTGACCACGGACGGACACACAGACAGACAGACACACACACACGCACGCACGCGCGCGCGCGCCCACACACACACACACACACACACACACACACACACACACACACACAAGCATTTCTTCGTTCCCATTTTAAAGTACTCCAGGGTTCCCCAAATACCATTTCCCGTGACCCGGGGAAAGTAGAAAAACCGCTCGGGTAAGTTAAAGTCCGTAAGGTACTTTCCCGTGGGTAAGTTCAGAATCGAAGTGTGCTGTGACTAAAACGTCGTCTGCTCAAACCAAAAGAGTAGTTTCCCTTCCTACCGGCGACGCAATCTGTCGAAAGCTGCCATTGGTTGACTCTAGTGGGGTCAGTTTTGCGCGATCCTATTGGTCTATTGGAGGAATGGTCGCGCGTTTCTTAGAATTTTCTGCATCAGCGTGCGATCACGATGGCGTTGTTTGGCTTTGGTTTTCCATCTTCTAAGAAAGATGGGAGTGCAGCGCCCACAAAAGACACCAAGCAAAAGGAGATTGAGATCGACGCAGAATACGAGAAGACCAAACGATCCTCAGCAAAAGTGTAACTGTTGTAACATTTGCTTCAGAAGAGGAAGCCGAGCCAATTGAAAAAAATGGACTTTTATTTTCCAACTGCTGGTGCTTGTGTGTGGTTTTGTGGTCGAGAGGTCAGGGAAAGTTGATTTTGTGCCGGGTAAGTTAAAACCTGTTTCTAACTTTCCCGTGGGTAAGTGAATTTCAAAAAAAAATTGGGAACCCTGGTACTCCCTGTTCTGTAAGAACTGGGAGTACAAAAAGGACAGGCGGGGGATGGGGGGGGGGGGGGGGGGGGGGGGAAGAGAGGCAAGCAAAGAGGTTGATAGAAAACAGGAAGTCACCACCAGCACAAAGGGACCAGACGGCAGCAGGAGACCATCTGTACTGAAACACTGCCACCCCCACCCACTCCCTCACCCCGCCATCTCCCCGGGTGGGATGGGTGGGGGAAGGGGGAAGGGGGGTGGATGGTGGCGCTGTGCTAGCCCCGTGTGGTCAGTTGGGTCATAATTGAGGCTCAAACTAATCACACGTCAAGCCGGGTCAGAAACTGTTGCCATGGCGACACAACCAGTGACGACAACGCTAACAACTATGGAGATAAAAGCGGGGAGAGGAAGGAAGGGGGGGGGGGGGGGTGCATGCAGATGAGGGGAATGTCATAAACATGGAATAAAGTACACACAGAGGGAGGGGGGAGGGGATGTCACAAACGTCACACACACACACACACACACACACACACACACACACACACACACTCACACACACACACACACACACTCACACACACACACACAGTCCAGCATAAACGGCACTCGCAGTCGAGCCAGCAGACTTGGGGTCACCAAGCGACAGATAATAATTAACAGCAACACACACACACACTTAGCGCATGCACGAACACGTACGCGTTCGCGCGCATGCACGCACGCACACGCACACGCGCGCACGCACACACACACACACACACACACACACACACACACACACACACACACACACAGTGGGTCCAGCACACGTACTCATCGTTAAACCAGCAGATCTCTATATAAGAGTTTATCAAGTGGCAGACAATACTTAACAGCACCGGACCGAGAAGTCCGCTTCGCTGGCCGGCCTGGCGATAATAAGGGTCCGGTCAGGAACCGGGGGTCACACGAGTCAACTGGATGTCTAGACAGTCTGTCTGACAGCTCCCACCTCCCCCTCCCCCCCTTCCCCCCCCCCTCCCCATCCCACCACCCTGTCCTTTTTCATGGTGGATCAACAAGACCCGAGTTGGAAGGCGACAGACACGAGTTCACCACTAAACGACCTGCTTACTGACGTTCTCTCTCTCTCTCTCTCTTTTGAATAGCGCCCTGATAAATAATAGTCTCATACGGGATAGCCTTACAAACAAAGCAATAAAACAATACTTGAACCGTAGACAACTGACGCCGTGCACATTAACATGTCAAGAGTTTCCTGGTCCGGTCTCACTCAGGCTGCATTACCCGACTTCCTCCTCCCCCCCCCCCCCCCCCCCCCCCCCCCCTCCTCCCCCCTTCCTCTTCTCTTTCGCCACACTGTGTGTGATGTGTGGTGTTGCGTGGTGGTGTGTGGTGTGTGTGTGTGTGTGTGGTGTTTGTTGTGTGCGTGCGTGCATGCGCGTGTGCGTGCGTGCGGTGTGTATGTGAGCATTCTGGTTAGCGCGCGTGTAACTTAGACTTTGTCACGAGAACACTTAAAGATCTGTAGACACAACATTGTCGTAATCAGTGTTACGACAAATCATAATGCTTGAATGTGTATGTGCGTGTGTCTGTGCAAGTGTAGGAAGAGACAGATGGCGAGACAGATGGTGTGCGAGACAACGAGAGAGAGAGAGAGAGAGAGAGAGAGAGAGAGAGAGAGAGAGAGAGAGAGAGAGAGGGGGGGGGGGGGGGGGAGACGGAGAGACTCAAAGAGTTGCTTATTCAACAATGGTACGACAAATTTCTAACCTAAAAAGTGGACAAGACTGACACAAATTCTGAACACGTTATCAACTCTCTCAGATACCATGTATCAACACAGTGCGCCTTGTATTTTGGTAGTTAAATCTCACATTTGTAATGAGGAATCCACCACAGGCACGTTTGCTGTGTGCACACATTTTGCCCTTAAGAGTTAAGCTGAATAACTGCTCTCTCTCTCTCTCTCTCTCTCTCTCTCTCTCTCTCTCTTCTGTGTGTGTGTGTGTGTGTGTGTGTGTGTGTGTGTGTACGTGTGTGTGTGTGTGTGTGTGTGTGTGTGTGAGTGAGTGAGTGAGTGAGTGAGTGTGTGTGTGCGTGCGTATGCATGCGTGTGCGTGCATGTGCGCGCACGCGCGTCAGTGTATGTGTACGTGCGTGCTGCATGCATAGGTGTGAACATGCTTGCCAGCGGGCCTGCTTGTAAATGTGTAAGAGCACTTTCCAAAGAAAAGGGGATGGAACAGGGGACAGGAGGAGAGACCAGAATGGGGACAGAGATGGAGAAAGCGGCAAAGAAACAGAGACAGGGTCGGAGATGTAGGGAGAAGACAGAGAGAGAGAGAGAGAGAGAGAGAGGGTCGGAGAGAGACAGACAGACAGACAGACAGAGAGACAGTGACAGCCAGCCCTAGCATCAGCAAATCTCTGTTCATTAAGATTAAGAATAAGCAAATCATTACAGGATGAAAACATTACGGACGAAGAATTTCAGAAGCTTATGGCCGATGGTGAGGATTACAGACGACAAAAAATTGAACTTCAAAAGGAGTGGAGAAAGACGTTTACTTCACGACAGGTAGACACTGATGCAATTAAACAGAACATTGAAAAACAAACACATGATCAGTTAAGCCCAAAATAGGCCAAAAAAAAAAAGTTTAACAAAAAATAAGTTTAGCAAATACTATTTTTTTTGTTAACTCACTGTGTTTGGCGGGACAACTTGCAGCTCTTCACGAACAAACGATCTTTTAGGGGCAGGCTTTTTAGAAGAGAGAGTCTCTCTTAAATAATATACGGGAGGGATGTTTTCATAATTCTTTCAACTTCATATACGTCTACGCTCCATATAGGGTCTGTGGCTCTAATTCTAACATCACCTTCTGCTCTCCAGGAGCATACAAGTATCTTACTTTTAGTCCAAACGGCAAGAGTTTTTGAGTCCCCTGCACATCTTCAGTAATGCTAATTTTTTTTAATTTGATTGCGTTTACTGGTTTAAGGCCTGTTGCATTAAATTCTTCATTGTTCATGGCACGTAAGACTGCCGGCAATCTCCTAACCCATTCTGTGTTGCGTTCTCTGTACTTCGTAGTGTCCATAATTTCTCTGTGATATTGATAGGTAAACAGGCGTTCAGCCAGATTCTTATTAAAGTTTTCTACTAGGGCCTGTGATCGATGGTTGCCTGGGATCCCTCTCTTAACTGTAACATGATGTTTTAAAAACAGCTGGTTTACAGAACTTTAAACTCTTTTCCATCATCAACTTGAATCATCCGGGGATACTTTAATGGGCCTCTCATGTATATTTGTTGTAAAGCCACAGCCACAGCAGTTGAGCTTTTATCTGTTAAAGGTTCAGCGTCTTTGTATCTTGAAGCTATGTCAACAACTGTCAGAGCATACTTAAACTTTTTTCTTCTAACTTTGTCATGTGGAAGATACAACAAGTCCATCTGGTGGGTGTCATTTGGAACTGAGTTAACAAATCTAGGCCTTATTATTCTTTTTGGGGCAGGCAGATATATTTGCCAAATTGCCCATTTTGAAAGCCAGTCTTTCGCATCTGATTCAGACACTCTAGCAGCTTTACTCAGTTTTTCAATAGCAGTCTTTCCTTTCCAATACCCTTTAGGAGAATAATATATTTTGTACTTCGTATTGTCCATATTTTAAATGCGTTTATTTTACACAAGAAAGTGAGCAACAAGATAGACTGAGGTCATGCCAACTGCAATAAAAACTATCTCTGCAGTCTTCTGTTCCTCAGATGGTTCATAAAAGTCAGACAGTTCTGGCGGTGGCGATGTTAGAAACTTCTTTCCTGTCACTAAGTAATACTCATTCATTGCGTCATCAACGTCTGTAAATGTGTGCTCTGCATGTCCCTGTTCTCTTAACTTTTTATTAATAAAGTCTAAGTGAGCAATTCGTCTTTTCTCATAAGCGTCTCTTGCCTTAGCTAAATCTTCTATTGCCTTATTATGACGTTCTCTCTCTTCATCGGACCTCAATTTACTAAACATATAACTGCTTCCAGAGAAGGCTAAAGCATTAAAAAATAGCTCCTCCCACCATCAGAACTAATCCAGACATCTTTTTATAAATCAATATTTTCTAGATTAATCTTTCTATGTATTAATATTTTCTGGGATAATCCCCTGCGTACCAAAGAAAGTCTTTTGACGCAATCCCTGCAGTAATTACAACTATAACCTTAACACATCCTCAACGTCTAACCTTCCTAGGTCAGCCGGCCTCATTTTAAACATGTTTTTTGCTAACACGCTATAGCCTATACTAAGACCGCTAATTACGGCAGAATGGTAAATCGTATTGATAATCTTTTTTCACTCATCTTTTTATTAACTAAAAAAATAATTAAAATAATCATAATACGAAAGGCTGTCTATGTGCTTTTTAATCAGATAATCTTTTGTTGTTAAAGCTAAAAATAAGGTTGCAACTAGTTTTGGCGAATCTTCTATCTTTCTCGTGTTGGGCGGTTTTATTCCTAACAAACATTTTGCAAGGGTTGAATAACTATAACACCAACGATAGGCACTGCATAATTAACCAACGTTAAACTCATGGTTTTAAAAGTATTATATTATTTTTTTATTGCTTTTTAAAATGGATTGTGACGAACTATTAAAGTGTGAGGAGCAAGCAGGCTACTCAGCAGACCACTGCCATAAAGAAAGAGTATACTCTCTAGCTGCGTGTGGAAAAAACTAGACAGTATTTAGGCACTGAACTAAGTACTGAACAGATTCAGCAATTGTCTACTTCAGACGTTGAGAAGTACTACGCTAGGTACGAAGTGCAGTTAGGGTAAAAAATGGTTAGATCAGTGGGTCAGACAATGATTAGTCTATATGCTAAGTTAGTAAGTAAGATGGCGCCGGTTGATTCAGAAGAAGATTTAAATATGACATCACAAGATCCGGTTTTAAACAAGTCCCTAGAAACTCTTGCATGTGACATGTATTACAGATTTGGGACTATGTTATGCCCATTCATCATGGGATTAATTACTTTTAATCATATTAATTTTGATAATATTAAATTTAATCGCAATAAAAAAAATGAGCGAGAAGACGCCGCAGGAGCAGAATGTACCACAAGTGAGCCCACAAGTGAATGTACCACAGGTGAGTAATGTTACTAAGACTAAAAATCCTGGGCGTGTTGCGGCGGCCATAGACTAGTTGAATGGCACAGACTGAGACGAGAAAAGCAAACCAATCAGCAAAACAAAATTGTTAGATAGTAATACAACATCGTCGCCACCAACAACAACACAATTAACACAACACAATCACAATCACAATCAAACGATAAGATGTATCATTATGTATTGGGAGCTGCTGTTGTTGCTGGGGGTGGTTTTTTAGCATACAAATACCTAACACCATACCTAGCAACAAAGTCACAAGCCCCCACAGTAAAAGAAGAAGAACCAGCTTCTGCAAAAAAAAGTGCAACCTCCTGCTGTAGACCCATTTTCTATGGAATAGTTTTTTAATGAACTAGATAAAGTACAAGTTAAGAACTAGATAAGTACAAGTTAAGTTAGTTATAGAAAGTACTTTTTAAGTTAAGTGCAAGTAAATTACAAGTTAAGTGCAAAAAAATTAAGTTCTAGTTTTAAGTACTAGTTAGGTTCTTGTTAAGTTCTTAAGTTAAGTTCTTGTTAAGTTCTTAAGTAAGTACTAGCTGGGTTCTTAAGTTAAGTACAAGCCAAGTCAGTCAAGTTAATCTTTTAAAGTTCTCCAATGCCCTACAGCATATGAAAACTCAGGATTGACGTAAGTTCTCTTGTTATTGTTAGAGACTAGTGATTTCTTGTTAACAGCAGTTGTGTTTACTTGATGAAGAGTAGAGCGCAGATTAACATTTGTGTGATAAAATACTTTGTTTTCAAAGAGAGCTTGCTTGTAGTTATCGTGAGTTATATTTTTTTTTACAACTTCTTTACTTACGCCCTTAGCCTTCTTTATTACAGAAGTCTGGCTAGCAACGCTATACATCTTTGACCGCAAACCAACATATTCTTTGATAACTGTCCCATTAAGTTCATCCTTCATCTTTCCAATCACTTTCTTGTTCACATTTGAATGTAAAGGCGAATCTTTTGGATAGTCCGCATGTGTCGTACCATCCATCAGTTCCTTTAGCTACCTCAGTTTCTAAGTCTTTGTAAAAGTCTTCTGTGGGGACGTCTAGAATAAAACTATCAGTGTCTGTGTAAAGGACTCTTGCTTCTGGGTACAGTGGTTTAAAGTAGTCGTACAGAAATTCTAGCATCAATAACTTTGACAACTCTAATACGGTAAAGCCAATAAACACCGGCTTGTCCAACTTAACATCCTTTTTCTTCATCATAATGCCAACCAGGCGTCGTTAAATCTTCTAAAGTCTTGATAGTTGGGTTTAGAGGCCAACTTATTGCTGGTTTCCTTTTGTAACTAATTTCACATCTTTACGTTTGTGTGGTTTTTCCCATAGTTTTACCAAAACAGCTGTTGTTCATCAGTTTAAAGAAGTCTTTTTCTGAAGCATCAGTGGCTTGGGTTCTAAGATCAGTATTCTTCTTGATGTATGGCCTCATAAAGGGCTCTTGATCACAGATAATTATTCTGTGAACAGCTGTCAGCTTTAATCCATGCTTTAAGTAAAACTGTAGAGTCTGTAATGACACACATATTTAGTTTTATGTCTAAGATTAGGCACAAGTTTAGGCGGTTCAATGGGACTCATCTTTAATCTTTCTGCGGCTAGGGGGTAATCGTTGTGGAGATCGTGAAATTCTTTAGGATATTCTAAGTCTACTTCTAAGATTAGTCTATTGGATTATCGGGTGGAAGCTGTAATAACATACCTAACACAGTATTAACATTATGAGGCCCTTTTATCATTGTAAAGTTTCTCAGTGGAAGCGGCTGACTCATGGCCCATCCATACAGATTGTTGGCGTCTAAGTACATTAGATAGTTGGACGGTTTAGTGGGATCATAGTCGTCTAAATACTTGTTGTTGGCTTTGCAGTAAGGATGTGAGGCCATGCTAATACCTCCCCTCAGCCCATCTTCAATCATCTCAAGTGTGGGTAGATCAGATATTAAGTCAATCTGAATGTTTGTAGACTTTAAGAAAGCATCCCAAGAAAGGCCTGGGGCAGAGATGTAATGTGATGAGTCTAAGCTGTAATGTTTCATGCATGTAGATCTGTAATTCTGAAAGACGTCTGCTAATAAACACACGTCAGCCAATAAATATTGATCATGATAATTACCCATCGTTTGGCAGTGTAATTCTGTCCAGGCTTTCTGAGCATATTCATAGTCAGCATCAGTTATGTCTTTGCCTCTAAGACTAGAAAAGAAAGCGCCTTTAGGAGGAAGCGAGTCTTCATCAAACCTATCCCACGAGTTCATGTATTCATAAGGATAGACGCCTTTATGCACCAAAGATGGATCAAAATATTGTTTAGTGATTGGAAAGTCTTGTAGCGATCCTGCTAACTTATCTAAACTAGCCATCAGATGTTGGGCAGAGTCATAAAAGGATAAACAATCAAGAGTAAAAGTCATGTACTTTACTGAAGATTGTGCAATGCAGGTAACCCTCTTATATTCAGAAGTTACTGCTTGCATGATAAAATGAGAATCGTAGCCTTGTAAGTTATGAAAGAAGATAGGCAGTTTCCATTTTTGGGGTCAACCTTTAGTTGAAGATTACAATTGTTGTGCGCAGCCCCTCTGAACTTTCCAGTAATGTGATCGTGGTCTCTTACTGTCACGGCTTTACTGTTAGGTGTTAGCTCTAAGCCGCAAATCCAGCAGTGTGTAGATGAGTCATAACGTTCTTGGTCTTCAGGAGTCATAACAATGTCTGAAAGGTTCAGTTCATTGGATAACTGATTGCGAAGTTGTTTCATCTGCTCTAAAAATCTACTAGCTGCGTTGGGGACCTCTGTAAATCTCTGGGTGTGTGTGCCCCATCTGACCTAACAACAATAAACGCATAAGAACAGATCTGATGGCGGGTTAATAAGGTTGTTTTTTGTTCTTGCTGTTGTGGACCGTAGTACTGCGGCACGATTGATTCAAAGTCAGCATAAACCACATACGGGCTCATTTGCATTTTTGTGTAAATTTTTAAAACTAACTTTAGACCCGGGTTTAGGTGTGAGGAGTTTGGTTTCACAGTCTACAAAACTTTTACAATGTTTCTTATGACTGGCAGCTGCTTCTATAGTAGGAATTCTGACTAAACACCTTCTACAAAGCTCTTGTTTAGCCGGATGCTTTGTAGTATAGGCTAACAGTCTGCTTATTGTTCTGATTACTACATAATGACTCTTTAGAACCGTCTGTAAACAGTATCAAGTCTACATGTTTGTTAAGTGAATCGCCTAAAGTAGGAGCGTTTGGAGAAATCCTTAGAGGCACTAGATTGTCTACTACAGACCATGTGTATACGTTTACAGTGATTGGTTCGTTTTGCTCTTCAAACTGAGATATACTTTCTATACTCACTGGAAAGGTTATGTATCAAAGTTCAGCTCTTGCTTATATTGTTCATAATTAGATACTCTGTTTGCATGATTTTTAACAGGATGTAAATGCGCTAAAACACACCACATAAAACACATGCTGCCAGATTATGTATGTTTAAGACTGCTCGTTTTAACTCTAACTCTCTTGGAACAGGAAGGTAAGAATTGCCAACTATAGGATAGAACTTTGTTTGTTTCAATCTGATTTCAAGGACTGTCCCCTTTAGACAAGCCAGAACCCCTTAACTTTGCCTCCTCACTAGCATGGTTAAATTGTGTAAGCATGTAATCAGCCCAGTCAGAGTTAAAGTCGCGATAGCTAATAACTTCTTTCTGTTTAGTTGAAACCCAGACTTCCATGTTACTATCATCAGGCGTTATATAATCAATCAGAACGGCCAACAGCACTTTTACTGGCGGCTCCATCTGAAGAAACTCTGGGATTTTAGAGATAGCATGTGTCACGCTTTCATGAATGTTTGTAGGGTAATGATGTCCATGTCTACTTCGCTAAACGTATTGCTTAATTGTTTGTCACTACCAAATATTTCTTCCATCGTATATAGTTTTCTATCCTCGAATTTACTTGTGGTCGCCATTTTTAAAGCCACAATTACGTAAATTAAAAAAATAAATGTATATAAAAGTAAGTAAAACGCGCTTTTTCTTCGCCCAAGCGTTACAACACTTCAAGACACATTAACCTTACAATAACACCCGCTAATATTTTAGCTTTTTCTGAATCACTACAGTCAATGTTCATCACTTTGATTGCTTCGTTAAATAGTTCACTATGATCTTTTATTATATTGTTTACATCATTCTCAAAACCAAATTCACTAAAATCAATGTTTAATACTTTCATTGTTTCGTCAAATAGTTCATTACAATTCTTTAAATCAGATTCACTGAGTTCGACAGCCATTTTTAAATCTAAAATAAATAAAAAATAATTGTAATTGTAAATTCAGCTGTTATTCATAGTCTTTTCTAATCGTAAACCTGATCTTCATTAAAGCGAATAGCTACTCCTTCAGGGGTGGTAGAAACAGTCAGATTAACATCTTCAGGAGCCATATTATCAACTAAAATGGCAAACAACTTTATAACTGGTTGGGGCCAAGAATCTGGTATTTTACTGATAGCCTGCTTCACGCTTTCTCGCATATTTATGCGCTCAAAAAAGATCAGTAATTAATTCTTCAAACCTGCTCTTTAACTCTTCTTTATCAACCTCCCAATCCAACTCGTATTAATAAGCTCTGTAGCTACTTCGGGCTTCATTTTTAAACTCAAATAAAAACGGCAATTAAAAAATAAGTAAGCCGCGGCATGGGCTGTAACACACACTGCAACGCGCTCCGCCAAACGATCAATAGGCTGCTGAGGTTTATTTTGGGCCCAGGTTTTTCCGCTCTCTCCCTCTGGCAGCAGTTGTAGTAGAGTATTGACTGGCTGGCAGGGCGCATTGCAGATGTCAAGAGTGGTCCTACCAGTTCCACCTGACATTCCCTGACACCTCCACCCACTTTAGCACGCTTGACACCTTCACCCCAAGTCGCCCCAAGTCACCCCAAAATCGCCCCAAGTTCTTAACTTAAGAGAATGTAAATATGCGCGTTCTGATTTATTAATGGTGCTGGAAGTAGAAGAGCGTACTGTAAACCTTTAATTTTTATGCCCCGGAGAGAATGTAAATATGTTTGTTCACGATCACCAAATCTTATTTTGCATGAAAACCCCCATTTTAAAGTAACGATTACGTCAATTTTGGAGGTTTTTGCGTGTTAATTTTGTTTAGAAACAGGTGTTAATTTTGGCCAAAAGTGACATGAGAAGGACGTGTTTACATCATTCTCATCATTCTTGTTTAGAAACAGGTGTTAATTTTGGCCAAAAGTGACATGAGAAGGACGTGATTTGTATGTGAAAAGGGGGGTTTTTGTGCAAAATAGATGGGTGGTCATTGAACAAACATATTTACAATCTCTAACACTGCTCTGTGCTTCACTGATGCCATTGATAGGTGTGACGATGACATGTCTTCTCTAGCCACTTTTAGGTTTCAACAATCAGACATGGAAGGCCAACTATTCTGGTCATGATGCAACAAATATAATGGTATGTACCTTGTTTCCATTTTTATTAAACTTTATCTTTTAAATAACAGTGTACTTTATCTTTTTTTCATTTTGTATTAAACTATTACTTTATCTTTAGAATAACAGTGTACTTTATGTAAAATCGTTCTTGTTCCCTTTAACTTATTCACTTTATTTTTTCCCTCTAAGTTTACGCACTATTCAGTACAAAACCCAAGTCGTGTTCCAGACATCAAACTTACGACACCACCTTATGTTGTGACGATTTCATACAGGTTTATGTTATGTACTCTGTATACGGAGATAATGGACTGCACAGACTGTCAGAAATCACTATCATCATGATTGCTGTATACTGCTTGGTTTTCTTTGTGATCGCAAACAACTGTTCCAGGCATCAAAAGAATATTACAACAAACAGCAGAATCTTTTGGGGTCCCCTCAGCAAGAAGAGCAAACCTAATCTTAAGGGTGGGAGGTGTGTATTTCTTACATAATGAAAAGTAGCAAAACCTTGAAAATGATGATACACCAAACATTTAATTCTTGATCAATCTGGGTAAGCTGACATGTGCTGAACACTACGGGTGTAAATATATCACCACAATAGATTTCGTTGAATAAAAATGAACACATTGCCTCTGATATTTCACACAGTAGATTCAGCATGAACCACATGAAGGAAGTCTTCTCTTTAGAACTCACACATTTTAATAATAATAATAATAATAATAATAATAATAAGGAACATTTAGTGCGCTTAATCTTAAACAAAAGCCCTAAGCGCTTACAGCAATAAGCCCTAACACACACACACACACACACACACACACACACACACACACACACACACACACAACAAACACACACACACACACGCACACACCCACACACCAGCGAAGGAGCAGAAAAATTATGTTTTGAAGAGAGTTGTTTTGAGGGAGGACTTAAAGAAGAAAGACTGTTTGAGTTTCGGAGTGCAGAAGGGAGATTGTTCCAGCAGGAAGAGCCTGAAAAGTAAAAGAACGTTCACCAAGTGTTCTGGCCCGAAAACGAGGGATCTGCATAATGCGAGTGTCAGAGGAAGAGCGAAGCTGTCTGGAAGGAGTATAGGTCGACAGAAGTTTAGAGAGGTAAGATGGAGCGAGGCCATCCAATGCCTTGTAACAGAGCAAAGAAAGTTTGTACTTGATGCGTTTTTCAACAGGAAGCCAGTGCAAAGATTTAAGCAAGGGAGAAACATGAGAGGTTTTCGGAGATTTCGAGACAAGGCGAGCGCATTATTTTGGACTTTCTGCAATTTTGCAAGAAGATTCTGTGGACAGCCAGCAAGAAGAGAATTACAGTAGTCAAGTCTTGAAAGAATGAAAGCAGAAACCAGAGTCTTGGTGGCTTCTTCAGACAGAAGGTGGCGCACAGAACTGATTCGCCGAAGCTCCAAGTAGCAAGCAACGGCAGATAGAAGAAATCTGATTTTGAAAGAGAGTGTCTGATCAAGTACAACGCCTAGATTTCGCACAGTGGTAGAGGTCTGAATGAGAGAGGTACCAAGTTGGACAGAAGAAGGAACAGAGATTGTAGACATGAGCCGTTTTGGGAGAATGAAGATCAGTTCAGTTTTGTCATTGTTTAACTGAAGTTTGTTGCAAGTCATCCATGCCTTTATGTCAGAGATGCAGAGCTGTGAGCGATCAATGATGGAGGAGAGGAGAGAGATGTCACCAGAAATGTAGATTTGATTGTCATCAGAGAAGCAGTGGTGTGAAATGTCATGATGGGCTACAATGTCAGAGATGGGTTGGGTATATATAGAACAAACAGAATGGGACCAAGGACAGAGCCTTGGGGAACACCATAATTCAAGTCAGCAGAGCTTGAAGAAAAACCATTGACAGAGACAATTTGGGTTCGACCAGAAAGGTAAGAATAAAACCATGCCAAAGCGTGAGAAGAGATGCCAAAAGTATGTTGAAGTCTAGTGAGGAGGGTGGAGTGATCAATGGTATCAAAGGCAGCGGACAAGTCAAGAAGAGAAAGCAGTGAAACCTGACCATTATCCAGAGCAGAGAGAAGATCGTTTATTATTTTCAGCAGAGCAGTTTCTGTACTGCGTCCAGTGCGATAGGCGGACTGCAACGGATAGAGCAAGTTGTTTTGGTCAAGGTGGTTTTGGAGTTGGAGAAGTGCTATCTTTTCAATTATCTTTGAAAGAAAAGACAAGTTGGAGACAGGTCGATAATTTTTTAGGTTTTCAGTCTCAGTTTTCTCGTCTCCTACTGCTGGATTCAGATCACAAGCTGAACACCAGAGCTGCTGTGATGGGACTACAACACTATCAACACCCATCACAAGACTTTCATTGAATCAACACCCACCACATGGTATTCACCGAGCAATACATTTCATGAAGAAAGTGAAAACTTTCAACAAAGGGAATGTTTTCATTCATTTTTCCTTCCTAGTTGCTGTGAAAAGGTTCCTTGATGGATACAGGCTTTCTTCAAATACTATCATAGTGCTACTAACACACATGCTATTTCATGTCAGTTTTAAAAAGGCAACGTCATCATAGTTTATAATCCTGTTTTCAGCTTTAGTGTAACATTATAAGCCCTTTCCAGTAATTTCATGTCAACTCTCTCTTGAGCAAAGTAAACATTCATTCGAAGTATTTCTTTAAAGTTTATATCCTTGGCATTGGTAGAATTGAGGAGATAAAATTACATCTCTGTTGTGAACTTCTGTCACTTCTGGATCATCTCTCTCACACACACACACACACACATGCACACACGCACACATGAACATGCATGTGTGCACTTGCTCACACTGACACACAGCACCCTATACACCAGTGCTGTGAACATGAAATTCTTGACTATCATTTCCATACACACTGTGCAAATTCTCAACTGTTAAGCCATAAACTGCTGAGCAAAGAAGAGTTTGAAATTTTCTTCACCTGCATGATTATTCTTCTCTTTATATTTGGTGCCCTTAACTGAATCACATCACTCACACTACCTGTGTGTAAACAGAAATGAAAACAATGTAGTCAACTAGTTATTTCTACAAATTAGCAGTACGAATGGCTTTCAGTACACACATATCTCTGTTCAACTAACTTAAAGTTTGGTCATGATTTGTTTGCATTCATCTTAATTCAGGATCGTGTAAATGCAAGCATTCTGTTCACAACCTGGACACCAACTTTCAGGCTCCACCTCATGAAGAGAACCCGCCGTTTCTTTCTGGTCAAGCAGTCTGTGGTGCAGCTGAATGGCTAACGTCTCATTTTATTGGGCCAGGTATAAAGTTTCAATACAGCCGCTGAAATTCACAATCAATCAACCTGTCAAGTGTCAGCACAGTCTGTTTTTCCAGGATTATCTTCAGCTAATAACAAAAGTCAACACATTTTATATTCATGCAGTATGGAGGCTTTTGAGATGTATCTCTTGAAACAAATAGCACTTTTTTCCCTCCAAAATCTATACTGACTTCCATAAAAAACGCGAAAGCAAAACAAGCTGAAGGTTAGGGGTGAATTTTATTGGTCACAATTGTACAGAGTGGAAGCGAAAATTCAACGTGATTTGATTCATTACACCGGTAATATGTGAAAATGTCATCAGCAATATGTATTTGTGTGGAAAATCCAAGGTCACGTGACAAACCAGCTTGAAGTCCTAATACCATGTGTGGCCACCATTTGCATGGACAACTGCTCGACACCTGTGGCTCATTGAGTGGACCAGGTGGTTGATGCGTCCCCTCGGCACACCAGCCCACACATGGACGATGGCCTGGTGAAGTTGAGCCGCTGTTGCTGGTCGTGGACGCAGGAGGTCCAACCGTCTGCCAAGTTCATCCCAAAAATGTTCTATTGGGTTTAAATCGGGACTGAGGGCTGGCCAGGGCAGCACATTGACGTTGTTATGCTGAAGAAATTGCTGGGTGGCCATGGCTGTGTGTGGTCTTGCATTGTCCTGTTGGAATGTCCAGTTTGGGTGTTGCGCAAAAAAAGGAACGACATGGGGTCTGAGCACCTGGTGGATGTAGCGCTGTGCATTGACACCCTGTCCATGACCAGGACCAATGTTCTGAAAGATGACTGGTCCTATGGCGTGGTTAATGCCAATTGCACCCCATATCATAACGTTCGGGCCTCCCCAGGGGTTCCGCTATACCACACAGGAGTCAGCATAGCGTTCACCAGGTCGACGCCATATTCTGACACGACCGTCAGCCATGTCAATACAAAAACGGCTCTCATCTGAGAACAGCATGCGTCCCCACTGCTGCCTGCGCCAGTTGATTCGGGCTTGTGCCCACTGCAGCCTGTCCTGCTGGTGTCTTGGTGTCAGTACCGGACCTCTGTGAGGACGCCTACATGCCAGCCCGTTCTCCTGAAGACGCCGCCGCACAGTGTTGAGGCTGATTCGTTGCTGGAGATTCCCAGGCACTTGTCGAGCAGTGTTAGCAGCTGTTTGCCGCCTGTCCCGCAGATGGGTTCTAACAAAATGGCGATCCTCTCTTGGTGTGGTGACCGGAGGACGGCCTGGCCGGGGACGATCATCAGTGGTACCAGTGACTCGCATGCGGTGCTGCAGACGATAGATGGTTGAGATGTGGACGTTAAAGATGTTGGCGACCTGCCTGGCATCCACACCAGCCTCCAGATGGCCTAGGGCACGATTGCGTTCCTCTGCTCGTAGTCTTGGCATCTCTGTAGCGCTCAGACGGCAAGTCGTTATCTGAACCTTTTAGCGCGGCTTTATAAAGGCTGCATGCCTGCGTACTTGTCGCTGGTTAACTTTGCTCTGCATGGTGTGCACGTGCCTCACATGCAGCAACCAGTTTGCCATTTTTGTTGACCCTCCAATGCCGGAAATGATGCGTTGCTCACACAATTTTTTCACTGCACGTGAGTCTTGGACAGATAAGATAATGTTGCTTATAGCCCAGAGTCTTGGACCCAAACAACTTGCCACAATGGTTCAATATTGTATATTCACCCCTTTTCACCCGAAAAATAGCCTTTCAATTTTTCGCTTTTTTTTATGGAAGTCAGTATACAATCGTGGCAGCCACTTTCAGATTTTCACTTTGAATGCCAATCCAAACAGGCAGAGCCTTGTTAAGGCTCCCACATTCATACATGAAAAAACAAAGAAAAGAGCATACATATCCTGAACTTGTCAGGTCATAGTAAAAAAAAAAATTTTTAAACAAAAAAACCCCACCAAAAGGAGTATAGCATTCGTGCATCTTGAAAACAAAACAACAAAAACAACATATTACACTGTAGCTAACCTACTAACTTGGCAAGTAAACCTTATCTGTGCTGAGTGTCAGGTATTCCCTATATTTCTTCCCCCTATATTAAAAAAATCATGTATTGTATTATACATATATATATATATATATATATATATATATATATATATATATATATATATATATATCAGTATATTTAAAAAGCCTAAAACAATTTTTTAAGTGCTCAACCCCTTGGGGAGCAACATTAGTTAAAACAAGTTAAAAGAGGAATCTTAAAACTATCTACAAATTTGTTTCAAGCGTGTTGCGCTGTCATCAGGATGGTTTTTGGTTTGCCCACCGCCGATGTTATATAGCGTGTGGGCTCCCGTTTGCGGTTGTTTGCACGTGCGGGTTGGCTGCACATATTTTTTGGGGGCTTTCAGGTTTTTGTTTTGGGTGTGTTCACTAACAACGATTTCCATTTATGCCTGCAGTTGTTTACTATTTCTGTTTTGGTGTTTAAAGTTGGTAAGTGTGGTTTGCATAGTATTAACCATTTCTCAGTTAAACATAGGTTGTACCTTTTTGAAACATTGCTGTATGGTGATGCTCTTTTTATGATTTTCCAGGATATATTGTAGCTTGTTTTTGCGTCTTTAAGTTTCCAGATATATTTGCTCAGTTTTGTTTGGTTTTTATATTTTTCTTCATTAAATGACTGTTTGTGGTTTGCATATCTGGTTTTGAAGTGGTTTTCAGTGATCCCTATGTATGTTTCTTTTTCATTTTCTGATGTCACAGTAGCCTGGTATACAATGTTGTTGTGAAGACATTTATTGTTTAGTGGGCACTTCTCCTTTCTGGTGCAATTGCAAGATTTCCTTTCTTCACCCTTCTTTGCTGTGTTGATTTTCATTTTGTTGGATGCGTCAATTAGGTTTTTGAGGTTGGGCATACATGAGTACGATAGTTTGACAGTGTTTTTGTTAAATATTTTGGACAGTTTGTGTTCTTTTGGAAATGAAGTTGTTAGGATTTTGAAGAATTCTTTCCCTATGTTTGTTTTGAGTTTCCCGTCGTATGGGGGGTTATACCATATGATTTTTCTTTTCCTATTTTTCTTGCTTTTATTTGTGTTGTTGTCTGGGTTGTATTGTAATTTGTAATTGTATCCACTTGTTTGTAGTGCCTCCTGGTATTCTACTGCTGCATTGTTGAACACTTTCTCACTGCATGACAGGTTTGATAGTCTCTTGTTTATGCCATGGGGTATGGTCTTTAATACAGATGGTGGATGATTACTTTTGGTGTGTACATAAAGAGGTGTATCGTTGGGTTTCTTGTATGGTTTATATATGTGATTGTTGAGATCCAGTGTTATGTCTAAGTAGTTCACTACCTTTTTGTTTGCTTCAATGGTAATCTTTAAGTTGTGGTTTTGGAAGATTTTGCATAGTTCTTTCTTCTTGTTTTCGATGGTTCTTGGATTGTTGGTTAGTGCAGCAAGGCCATCGTCTCTGTATAGTCCGACTTGTTTTCCGAGTTTTTTCTTGATGTTGGACAGCATGAATAGTCCGACCAGTTCACATGTTTCTGCACCATCATATGATCCCATGGTTACGTCGAATGTTGAGTTTCTGTTGGTTTTCCTGATCCAGGTTTCATTTTTGCTGTGTAGTAATGTTTTCTTGGTGTGGAGAATGATTTCCATTTCTGACCCTGTTATGTCTGTGTGGTTACTGGCAAACTTCAGGGCTTTGGTGAGTAGTTCCTCATCTATAGATGGGTAAAAGTCTACTATGTCAAATGTGATGAATACTGTATTACTTTGTTTATTGAGTTTTTTGAACCATTGGATAACTTCGTATGTGTTCTTCCAGAGGTTGTATTCTTAAGACACAAGTGCTGAGGGCCTTGCTGCACTAACCAACAATCCAAGAACCATCGAAAACAAGAAGAAAGAACTATGCAAAATCTTCCAAAACCACAACTTAAAGATTACCATTGAAGCAAACAAAAAGGTAGTGAACTACTTAGACATAACACTGGATCTCAACAATCACATATATAAACCATACAAGAAACCCAACGATACACCTCTTTATGTACACACCAAAAGTAACCATCCACCATCTGTATTAAAGACCATACCCATGGCATAAACAAGAGACTATCAAATCTGTCATGCAGTGAGAGAGTGTTCAACAATGCAGCAGAATACCAGGAGGCACTACAAACAAGTGGATACAATTACAAATTACAATACAACCCAGACAACAACACAAATAAAAGCAAGAAAAATAGGAAAAGAAAAATCATATGGTATAACCCCCCATACGACGGGAAACTCAAAACAAACATAGGGAAAGAATTCTTCAAAATCCTAACAACTTCATTTCCAAAAGAACACAAACTGTCCAAAATATTAACAAAAACACTGTCAAACTATCGTACTCATGTATGCCCAACCTCAAAAACCTAATTGACGCATCCAACAAAATGAAAATCAACACAGCAAAGAAGGTGAAGAAAGGAAATCTTGCAACTGCACCAGAAAGGAGCAGTGCCCACTAAACAATAAATGTCTTCACAACAACATTGTATACCAGGCTACTGTGACATCAGAAAATGAAAAAGAAACATACATAGGGATCACTGAAAACCACTTCAAAACCAGATATGCAAACCACAAACAGTCATTTAATAAAGAAAAATATAAAAACCAAACAGAACTGAGCAAATATATCTGGAAACTTAAAGACGCAAAAACAAGCTACAATATATCCTGGAAAATCATAAAAAGAGCATCACCATACAGCAATGTTTCAAAAAGGTGCAACCTATGTTTAACTGAAAAATGGTTAATACTATGCAAACCACACTTACCAACTTTAAACACCAAAACAGAAATAGTAAACAACTGCAGCATAAATGGAAATCGTTGTTAGTGAACACACCCAAAACAAAAACCTGAAAGCCCCAAAAAAACACGTGCAGCCAACCCGCACGTGCAAACAACCGCAAACGGGAGCCCACACGCTATATAACATCGGCGGTGGCAAACCAAAAACCATCCTGATGACAGCGCAACACGCTTGAAACAAATTTGTAGATAGTTTTAAGATTCCTCTTTTAACTTGTTTTAACTATATATATATATATATAATATTATATAATATATATATATATATATATATATATATATTGAATTATAAACAAAGCTTGCTCTTATGTCTTAGATTGAAGAAATAGGGGAGATAAGCATTCATATCTGCAGTGGTAGATGATTCTGCCTAACTAACAGTATGTGCTTGAGTGGGTGAATGGGGAAAAATAAAATAAATGCTTCTCAAAATGAGCCTTCAGCAAGCTTATAGTCTCCAAAAGGAAGACATCCTCCGATGGGGAGGGAAACTCACTAACATATAACTCCTGGTCATATACCGATATTTCGAAACTTGGTTGTTTCTCCTCAGTGACCGTGGAAAGTGGTAATTTGACTCCTCTGCCTTTTCAGTTTTAAGAAGAATGCAATCCCAGAAAAGGCTGGTGTGCAATACCGTAGTATGTTTGTTGAGTTTTCAAAAAACCAACCAAAGGTACCACCTAAGAAGCAAAAGAAAATGATGAAAGAGCAAAACAAGCTACATTTTCTTGTGAAAAGTAGAAAATATAAAAGATATCCTCTTAAGACACAAGTGCTGAGGGCCAGTTCTTGGAATGAATCCGCAAGGACTAAAATACAACAAACTAATAAATTCCAAGGATAAGTACCGAGCACCGTTCCAGCAACTTACAGAGCAGCTTGGTGTTGCAATGACTGCAAGAAATATTGAACTATAAACAAAGCTTGCTCTTATGTCTTAGATTGAAAAACTAGGGCAAAGAAAACTCAACAAACATACTACGGTATTGCACACCAGCCTTTTCTGGGATTGCATTCTTCTTAAAACTGAAAAGGCAGAGGAGTCAAATTACCACTTTCCGCGGTCACTGAGGAGAAACAACCAAGTTTCGAAATATCGGTATATGACCAGGAGTTATATGTTAGTGAGTTTCCCTCCCCATCGGAGCATGTCTTCCTTTTGGAGACTATAAGCTTGCTGAAGGCTCATTTTGAGAAGCATTTATTTTATTTTTCCCCATTCACCCACTCAAGCACATACTGTTAGTTAGGCGGTCCTGAAGGGAAAGCAAACTTACTAAACAAGCAGTTTTGTTCAGTTTTCTCAAATCCCAAACCTTTAATTAACGATAGACTAAAGGATGATGATAAACTCCCTGAAATGCAAAACATCAAAGTAAACAAAGCAGGAGTATTTAAGTTACTGACCAATATCAATGAAAACAAAGCTACTGGTCCTGATGGCGTTCCTGGCAAGCTCTTAAAATTATGTGCCAATGAATTGAGTGAGGTATACCAATTACTTACCAAGCTTCACTGGACCAGGAGTAATACCTGATGAGTGGCGAGATGCGAGCATTGTTCCCTTATTTAAAAAGGGTGACAAAACAAAAGCAGAGAATTATAGACCTGTATCTCTTACATCCATATCAGCTAAATTACTTGAACACATAATATATAGTAGCATAATGGACCATTTTGACAAATATGATTTCTTAAATAACGCCCAGCATGGTTTTAGACAGCGAAGGAGTTGTGAGACTCAACTTATAACAACTCTCAATGATTTTAGTAACTGTCTTAACAACAGACAGCAAATAGATGCAATTTTATTAGATTTTTCTAAAGCCTTTGATAAGGTTGACCATGAGGGCCTGCTGCTTAAATTAGAACACATTGGCATTGGCGGTTCTTTGCTAAAATGGGCTAGATCATTCCTCGTTGGGAGAACGCAGAAAGTTGTTGTGGAAGGGTCGTCATCCCATTGTAAACCAGTCTTGTCAGGTGTACCACAGGGAACTGTTCTGGGCCCTTGTTTTTCTTAATTTATATAAATGACATAAGTAGAAATCTCTCTCCTGGAACTACTATAAGGCTTTTTGCAGATGACAGTTTAGTATATAGAACAATCAGAAGCAAGAATGATACACGCATTCTACAAGAAGATCTAAACGCTTTACAAGAGTGGGAAAGAACTTGGAAAATGGAATTTCATCCTCAAAAGTGCCAAGTGTTGCGTATATGTAACAAACGCTCACTAATTAGATCAGATTATTCTATCCATAATACTATTCTTAAAGAAACTAATGCTGCAAAATATTTAGGCGTGATTATAGATAGTCGTCTCAAATGGAAAGAACATTACAATTTAGTATGTAAGAAAGCAAATAACATCTTAGCTTTCTTACACAGGAATATCAATGACTGCCCCCAAAAGGTTAAAGACGACTGCTACAAAACACTGGTTAGACCAGTACTGGAATATGGTTGCTCAGTTTGGGATCCTTACCATCTAAAGGACATTGATAACCTTGAAAAGATTCAGAAGAGAGCAGCACGGTTCGTAACAGGGAACCACATCAGAGAAAAGGGAATACTAGGAAGAACATGAGGAAATTAGAATGGAAACCCTTAGAAGAGAGAAGAGCTTTTATTAAACTTAACACCTTTTTCAAAGGCAGAGCTAAAGTAATTGATATTCCAATGGAACAACTAGTATTGAATAAAAGTAGCACCAGGAGTGGCGGTCAGTGTTATACCATACCTGCATCAAATATTGACAGCCACTTACATTCTTTTTACCCCAGTTCTGTACGGCTGTGGAACTCACTGCCGGGTGCCATCAAGATTGCCACAAATGCAATCTCTTTTAAAAAACAAATTGATACAACAGTTTTGAGATCTGCATATTGATGTTTTTCTATTTTTTACTTCCCCAAATATTTTACTGTTAACTGGGCCTGAATTTGGCCATTGCTTTTAACTTCTTGAATATCGAGTGCGACCCCTTGTTGCCAAATTTGCTCCAGGGGCCAACAGTCTGAGTCGCACTATTTTATGTTATTTTATTTTACTTTTTAACATGCGCGCTGGTGACCTACTCGTTTTTGAGTGAACCAGTATTTAGGAAGAAGAAGAAGAAGAGAATCATCTACCACTGCAGATATGAATGCTTATCTCCCCTTATTTCTTCAATCTAAGACATAAGAGCAAGCTTTGTTTATAGTTCAATATTTCTTGCAGTCGTTGCAACACCAAGCTGCTCTGTAAGTTGCTGGAACGGTGCTCGGTACTTATCCTTGGAATTTATTAGTTTGTTGTATTTTAGTCCCTTGTGGATTCATTCCAAGAACTGGCCCTCAGCACTTGTGTCTTAAGAGGATATCTTTTTATATTTTCTACTTTTCACAAGAAAATGTAGCTTGTTTTGCTCTTTCATCATTTTCTTTGCTTCTTAGGTGGTACCTTTGGTTGGTTTTTTGAAAACTCAACAAACATACTACGGTATTGCACACCAGCCTTTTCTGGGATTGCATTCTTCTTAAAACTGAAAAGGCAGAGGAGTCAAATTACCACTTTCCACGGTCACTGAGGAGAAACAACCAAGTTTCGAAATATCGTATATGACCAGGAGTTATATGTTAGTGAGTTTCCCTCCCCATCGGAGGATGTCTTCCTTTTGGAGACTATAAGCTTGCTGAAGGCTCATTTTGAGAAGCATTTATTTTATTTTTCCCCATTCACCCACTCAAGCACATACTGTTAGTTAGGCAGAATCATCTACCACTGCAGATATGAATGCTTATCTCCCCCTATTTCTTCAATCTAAGACATAAGAGCAAGCTTTGTTTATAATTCAATATTTCTTGCAGTCGTTGCAACACCAAGCTGCTCTGTAAGTTGCTGGAACGGTGCTCGGTACTTATCCTTGGAATTTATTAGTTTGTTGTATATATATATGTATTATAAACAGCCCTGATGTGGCCCTTTGTGGTCGGCTGGGCTATAAGCAACATTATCTTATTATAAAAATATTTAAAGGCCACAAAAAAGAAAAAGCTAGCACCCGGAGGGACACTGATTCACTACGCTGACACCGGACTACAACAAAGAAGCTGTCATGTCAAAATCTGTGATCAGATGAAACATGTTCAAAGAGTCTCCTGAACAAAGACAGAAGAAGGCTGATCCCAAAAGACTGGAAAAAAATAGCAGACAATGGTAAAGAAAGAAAGAAAAAAAAATGCACTAAATGAAAACACAGCTCACACTCCATGTGAATGACAGACAAGAGCCAGTTCCCTAGCACAGAACTTCCATATGGCTGGGAAGCTTTTTCTTTTGAAAAACACCTCCAGCATCCTCACCGGCAGAGAGAGAAACTCAGCTAAGTCCTCTAAAGGAAACAAAGTCATAAACAGTGACACTTTCTTTGTCAATTATAATACTACTGGAGACATTTTCATAGACAACGGCTAAAACAATCAAAACAATATGGGCACTTACTCTATGATCCAGTTGAATAAACCATATCAATTTTTACAAACATGATGAAGTGTAACTAATGCAAAACGTGAGTCAAGCTCTTCTCTTTTGCTTCAATACTTTAGTTGCAACTACCAAATGGTGTGTGTGGACTGCACCCCAGAATCATTGAAAGTAAACGATCAACACTCTGCTCTGAAAAATGTTATGACATCCACTGAAGGAATCGGTGGATAGGGAGAAATTCAATGGCCTGACCTCCAAGCAGGTGACAAAAACCTGGCCTTTCCTTTTGTTTCTTCTTCTTCAAAGGGGGCGGGGATTAGGCACAGTCATTTCAGTAGGAAAAAAAAAGTCTCTCCTCCAGAGACTGCACCTGATTGGGAATGGGATCAAATTAACTGATCTTCCATGTAATACTATGTTAAATTTTCTTTTCAAGTGCGTGTGTGTGTATGTGGGGGGAGGGGGGGGGTCAGATTTCATGATGGAGGCAATGGGCTCATTATAGTATATCATGCCAGCAATATTTCTTGCAATAGTTAAGAGCACAATCAGTTTCTTATTATGCACCACAACAATTTTGCTTGTCTTGAAACTCAGCACCTGAACAACATAATCAAATTTTCTGTTGAATAAGCATACACCAAGCATTTTTTCCAGAGCATTCGATCAAAATGTCACCAAAATGCCGTTAAAGCTTGTTATTGTACCTATGTTTATGTTGATTTTCGTAACAAAAAATATTTTCGTCTGATACAAATGTTCTTTATGGAGCAAACATTTATGCACTCCTAGTCAACAACAATCTGATGTCATTTTTGGATCCCTCTAATTCCTTCCTTAAGAGCAGAGTCACGCTTTATAATCAAAGTACTAGGCAAACTTGAATTTTAAAGCCATTTCAGATTTTGGAGTATACACACGGCGTACAAGAAAGAATACCTGGGATCATTCATGACACAGTTAAGAGTGAAATGATGTCAGAAGTGAAGGCTCTTCCTACATACAGAAATCGGCGGTTGTAGTAATGTGTACCACATAGTGACAAACAGTTCTGCAGTTTTATTATGTGTACCACATACAGAAATCTGCAGTTGTATCATGTGTACCACATACAGAAATCTGCAGTTGTACCATGTGTACAAGAGTAATTTTAAACCAAGATGGAGGCAGATACAACAGACAAGGGGGAAAAAAAGCGAAAGGAAAAAATAAAAAGGACACTTACTCTTATGAGATCTATGGCTCCGTAGTTCATACTGACTGACCCTATGCTATGGAAAGTGCTAAAACATTGTTGAAAACCAGTGTATACACACACACACACACACACACACACACACACACACACACACACACACACACACACACACACACACACTCTTTCTAGCAATCATCACCAACACAAAGAACCCATCACAATGACGGTCAACTCACCATACTCACTACTGCTGAAGTCAAAGTACAGGGTAAATCCACTGCTCTGCTTCTGCTTCCACTCATACACAATGCGCACAGATGATGCGTAATGAAAGACAATAGGCGTTTTGTGTTGTGATGCTCG
>CM031609.1:15349441-15376941 GCA_018398815.1 Conus ventricosus | reverse complement strand
GGGCATTATCAGGATATAAATGTACCAACAGTGCTGACCATATGAACAAATCTAACCTTAACTAAATGGCTCCTAAAACGTGATTATGCAAACATAATACTTCTAGTGAAAGAAATGTTTTTGAGACAGTCTTGAATATAGAGCAAGAATATGAGTGGATGGCATACAGAAATAATTTGCTCCCTGTAAATGGCAATATTTCCACTTAATACTGGCTAATAGTTGATGGATGAATGATTTACATTCATTCGATGACTTACCAAGTATTCAGTAGTTTTATTTTCATCTAATATCCGGGTTTGTGTGACTCGTCAACCCAATATCTACAGTTTACGACAGTTTCGTGAATTTAGCAAACGGGTTACGTTCCATAAAAAAGAAAAGTTCCACCACAAAAAAAACCCTCCAAAACTAAACCCAAGCAAACCACACACACACACACACACACACACACACACACACACACACACACAAACCACCCAAGATTCTCCAGATTTCTACACCTGACCTGTTTTATCCCACCGACTTCTTCAAGGGCATTACAATTTACTGATAACTTCCCACAAGTGATCTATCTGCGTCTGTCTTTGTCACCTGTTTAGTCATCACATGACAAACTACATAATATTACGACCGCTTGAACACTCTCTGGTGACAACACTACATCCTCTCCCCACCCCCCCCCCCCCCCCCCACCCCTTCCCCCAAATGAATATAACTGCGCGACTAGTGATAACGGATGGACCAGAAGGGCATATGGGAGAACGCAGACCCCACCGGAGTCAAACGGGTCCTGGATCAGCTCTTCCAGTCGGTTCGTAAGTGAAAACGTCATTTTTTTTTTCCCGCCCCGGGAAATAACGGTTAAGTAAAGACTGAAAGAGTTAACTTCCCACCTACGACCTGGAATAGGATAAGCGAAATACAAAATGTCATATATGTTTTTAATTCCATGAAAATAACTATATTGCTTCTCAGACAGTTATCAATCCATAAAGATTAACACACTGGAGTGCTCTTGTTCACTGGGGAAAAAAATATTGCAATCATTCTTATGGAACAAATCTAGAGTCGTCGTCTGATGAACCGCATCAAAATTCAACATTTTCATCCTTAAGCGACATTCCGTCTTTCCAACAAGTTTGGATGAAGGACGTTTCGTAGGGTTTTTTGTTGTTGTTTGGCTGGGTTTTTCTTAATATGGTAGGTTTTTTTATTTGGTGCTTTTTTGTTTGTTTGTTTGTTTCTTCATAATCTTACTGAAAGACACAAAAACCAACCAACAAACGGACTTGGAGGGTGTGTGTGCGTGTGTGTGTGTGTGGGGGGGGGGGGGGGGGGGGGGGGGGGGGGGGGGGGGGACGGCTAACCGCCATGGCAATAAGTAACTAAGGATGTGAATTGACATCTCCTAGACAGGTACCCTTTACCACACTTTCACAGCCGCACTTCGTTCCTTGGTTAAAATTTCAACAACAGTCAGGTTTTTTCAGTATGTACGTGTCCGCTTTTAATCCAACCGTTGAGGCCACCCTTTTCTGTATTATGTGTCTTCGGGTATAACGTCTAGACATGACGCCTGTATACATGTGGGCTTGGTGGGCGTTTTGTATTTCATCTTGTGCCAGTCATTAAACCCACAGGCATACTGCGACCTATTCTTCAAAAGGTGGCATTAATCAACGTGCGAGCATTTTTTTTTTCCCAATTTAGTAACACGCTCACACGCTGTACCTTGGTTTAAAGCCTCATCCAAAGGAATTCAATGGGGCTGGAGTCTGCACATGGGGTGAGTATGTCAACTCTCTCTCCCCTAACCCGCCCGTCTCCGCAGGAATTTCCCAGGACCCGTTGAAATCAAAGAGGTCAACCGAAGCCTTTCTTCGTTAAACCTACCAGGTCCCTACAGTACTGAAATGGCCACCATCTGGTTTTACCCAGGGTTCAGTGCAAGAGTTCAGTGCATGCTCTCCACGTGCAGCCCGTGCCGTATTTCATGCTGAACGGATTTACACCCGCCCATCTGTTTATGACGTCAGGCCCGTCATGGTAAACTACATCACCATCAGGCTTAACGCAGCGATGGAAATTCCCGAGTACTCGGCATTTCGTTCAAAAACCTGTTTACCCCCCCTTTCCTGCTAAATCAATATACATATATACATACAAAACAAGCACATAAACATTGCCCATATTGCACACCATCTTCTGACGCCCAAACAACATCGTAGTGATCGCTCCCCCACAGCCGTGCTAAGAATAGCAGGCGAAGGCGACGGGTGCGGGGGTGCAAACGCGCCCCCGCTCACTCACTTTTTTTTTTTTTTTTTTTTTAGACGTGTACCACCAGACGGCTCTCAGGACGGAGCGAACGGCGAAAGGATGGATTGAGGGGGGAGAAGGAGGGAGCTTCGGGAGGGGATGAGGAGGGAATGGAGGAGGAGGGGAGGGGGAGGGGGCAGACAGAAGTTAATCTGCTGAAAGGAAGAGCTGCCTTGATCGCTTTGCGGGTGAAAAAGCGATGAGCAAGGGAGGAGCCGAAGCACCGAGGTATGAATGAATGCACACACAGAGAGAGAGAGAGAGAGAGAGAGAGAGAGAGAGGGGGGGGGGGCGCTAGGGGAGGGTGAGACAGGGGTGAGTTTAAGAAAGAGTGGAGGACTGAGAGAGAGAGAGAGAGAGAGAGAGAGACCGAGAGAGAAACGGGCGTGGAAGGAGTGAGGAGATGAGGTAGGTAACAACGAGGTGAGGTGGGATCCCTTTGGGTTTCTAGATGAACCGATCACTTGGGATGTCTGTTCAAATGCACCATGCGTCCACAAGTCTTGAAACACTGCGTACGTGCTGCACGCTTAAAAAGCTGTTACACGTTCTCTTAATAACCATGAAAACAAATGTACACAGCGGGCATGTATAAGCTTTTAAGCTTCTTTTTTCAGATCTCCCTCTCTCTCTTTTACCTTTCAAATCTCTCTCTCTCTCTCTCTTTCCCCTCTCTGCATCATTATCGAAAACTCTCTCTCTCTCCTCCTCTCTCTCTCTCTCTCTTCATACCCCCCCCCCCCCCCCCCCCCCCCACACACACACACACACACACACAAACCATGGTCGACCGCGAGGTCAGCCGATTGCTGTGAGTGACGGACTTCGGGGGGGAGGGGGAGGAGGGCCACACAACAGGAGTAGGGTGGGGCCGGGCCTTACCGCACGAGCGATCTGTCTACCGTCGAGCACCGTTAGAAAAGAACAAACACAAGCAACAGACACGGGGAGCACAGCGAGATGGGTGATATGGAGGGGTGGGGTGGGTGGGGGGGGGTGAGAAGACCTAAGGCTGGTGGGTGTGAACAGATCAGACGGGGGAGAAGAGGGGAGGGGTGGGAGGAGAGGGAGGAGGAGGCCTAGTTCTATAATTACACCGGTCGGCAGCCACCAGAGCACTGCAGCAGTGAGCCGCTAAGCACAAGAAGCAGCGGGCAGGTCAGATTTTAACAACGGCGATGACTAGCATACCATTTACAGGCTGGCGGTCCGCAGTCATCGCCGGCATGGTGAAATGCCGAACATGCCGCAGTTGGGCAGTTCCTTTTAAAGGAAAAAAAAAATTGCACCGGCCGCCTCGGGTCAAGGAGGCAGTTGCGTGGCCTGTTGGAACTGCATGCTGACCCCGCTGATTGAGCCTGCTTCACTGTGCAGGGCTCTGTCTGCTTCACTGTGCAGGGCTCCGTCTGCTTCACTGTGCAGGGCTCCGTCTCCCACACCTGCTTCACTGTGCAGGGCTCCGTCTGCTTCACTGTGCAGGGCTCTGTCTGCTTCACTGTGCAGGTCTCCGTCTCCCACACCTGCTTCACTGTGCAGGAATCCGTCTCCCATACCTGCTTCACTGTGCAGGGCTCCGTCTCCCACACCTGCTTCACTGTGCAGGACTCCATCTGCTTCACTGTGCAGGGCTCCGTCTCCCACACCTGCTTCACTACGCAGGGCTCCGTCTGCTTCCCTGTGCAGGGCTCCGTCTCCCATACCTGCTTCACTGTGCAGGGCTCCGTCTGCTTCACTGTGCAGGGCTCCATCTAGCTGCTTCACTGTGCTGGGCTCCGTCTCCCATACCTGCTTCACTGTGCAGGGCTCTGTCTCCCAAACCTGCTTCACTGTGCAGGCTCCGTCTCCCATACCTGCTTCACTGTGCAGGGCTCCATCTGCTTCACTGTGCAGGCTCCGTCTCCCACACCTGCTTCACTGTGCAGGGCTCCGTCTGCTTCACTGTGCAGGGCTCCATCTGCTTCACTGTGCAGGCTCCGTCTCCCATCCTGCTTCACTGTGCAGGGCTCCGTCTCCCATACCTGCTTCACTGTGCAGGACTCTGCTTCACTGTGCAGGACTCCGTCTGCTTCACTGTGCAGGGCTCTGTCTCCCACACCTGCTTCACTGTGCAGGCTCTGTCTCCCAAACCTGCTTCACTGTGCAGGGCTCCGCTCCCACACCTGCTTCACTGTGCAGAGCTCTGTCTGCTTCACTGTGCAGGGCTCCGTCTCCCACACCTGCTTCACTGTGCAGGGCTCTGTCCTGCTTCACTGTGCAGGGCTCCGTCTCCCATACCTGCTTCACTGTGCAGGGCTCCGTCTCCCAAACCTGCTTCACTGTGCAGGGCTCCGTCTCCCACACCTGCTTCACTGTGCAGGGCTCCATCTGCTTCACTGTGCAGGGCTCTGTCTCCCACACCTGCTTCCCTGTGCAGGGCTCCGTCTGCTTCACTGTGCAGGGCTCCGTCTCCCATACCTGCTTCACTGTGCAGGGCTCCGTCTCCCACACCTGCTTCACTGTGCAGGGCTTCCATCTGCTTCACTGTGCAGGGCTTTGTCTCCCACACCTGCTTCACTGTGCAGGACTCCGTCTGCTTCACTGTGCAGGGCTCCGTCTCCCACACCTTCTTCACTGTGCAGGGCTCCGTCTCCCACACCTGCTTCACTGTGCAGGGCTCCGTCTCCCACACCTGCTTCACTGTGCAGGACTCCATCTGCTTCACTGTGCAGGGCTCCGTCTCCCAAACCTGCTTCACTGTGCAGGGCTCCGTCTCCCACACCTGCTTCACTGTGCAGGGCTCCATCTGCTTCACTGTGCAGGCTCTGTCTCCTACACCTGCTTCCCTGTGCAGGGCTCCGTCTGCTTCACTGTGCAGGGCTCCGTCTCCCATACCTGCTTCACTGTGCAGGGCTCCGTCCCCACACCTGCTTCACTGTGCAGGGCTCCATCTGCTTCACTGTGCAGGGCTTTGTCTCCCACACCTGCTTCACTGTGCAGGACTCCGTCTGCTTCACTGTGCTGGGCTCCGTCTCCCACACCTTCTTCACTGTGCAGGGCTCCGTCTCCCACACCTGCTTCACTGTGCAGGGCTCCGTCTCCCACACCTGCTTCACTGTGCAGGGCTCCATCTCCCACACCTGCTTCACTGTGCAGGGCTCCGTCTGCTTCACTGTGCAGGGCTCCGTCTGCTTCACTGTGCAGGCTCTGTTTCCCACACCTGCTTCACTGTGCAGGGCTCCCTCTCCCACACCTGCTTCACTGTGCGGGGCTCCGTCTGCTTCACTGTGCAGGCTCCGTCTCCCACACCTGCTTCACTGTGCAGGGCTCCGTCTCCCACACCTGCTTCACTGTGCAGGGCTGTGTCTCCCACACCTGCTTCACTGTGCAGGACTCTGTCTCCCACACCTGCTTCACTGTGCAGGGCTCCGTCTCCCACACCCACCGCCTTCCACACACCACACGGCCACCTCTCCAGGTCGGCTGGACTGGGCTGCAGTCGCCATGAATCCAACCCACCTTCCCATCTGTGTGTGTGTGTGTGTGTGTGTGTGTGTGTGTGTGTGTGTGTGTGTGTGTGTGTGTGTGCTGGGAGGAAACTCGACAACCTGAATAGTCAATCATCGACTAAACATATTTCAAGTCAAATGTCCCCTCCTCAGTTCGAAAAAAAAACCCGGACACTCTTTTTCGGACACAATCTGTATTAGTAATGCTGACACTGAATTTTCAGCCAATGTTCGCTGTCTTGGCATCATTTCTTCTTGAAACCAAACCCTCTGTTTCAACTGCAGATTTAAAAAAAATAAAATAAAAAAAGAGAAAGAAATGACCGCAAGATTGTGCATTTTGAGCTCAAGAATTGGAACCATCTGCCACTATCTCTGAAACAAAACTGCCTTCACTCTGTCTTGTAATTTGTTTGTTCCTGTTGTTTGGTGGACACAGTAACAATTCTTTTAAAAATCTTCTTCTCTCTAAACTTGACAAAGGCAATACTTTCCTTGCATAACAGAACACTAGGGTCAAAATTCCACTTCCAAAACAGCCCTGCAAAGCTGATTCCCAAATCCCCCATCTGGGAACATATCACGCATCTTTTCTAATCTTTCTACAGAACACACACACACCCATACACGTGCATATGCGCGCACGCACACACATACACACACGCGCGCGCATTTAAACAGACACACACGCGCACGCTTTCTCGTGCAAATGCACATGCGCATCGCATTCACTGGCGCGCACACACACACACGCGTGCGCGCGCGCGCAGAAGCCCATGGCTACATACCCATGCACACACATACATACGCATACAATGATAATGATGGCACAGCCGGTCTAAGGTAGGTAGGCACCCATAGGTCTAACCAGCGCGTTGGACTAATGCGTTGGTAAGACATCTGCGAGTCGTAGCCAGGAGACATTCTCGAATTGCATCATCTTAGTGATTCATTCATAGCTTTAAAGTCATGCGCAGTGTGGTCTCGAACCATAGCACAAGTGGTGTAGCGTGTATGGACTTGTCCACACGCAGTGACACCTCCTTGATGAAACTGGAACTCACATCTTTGGATTGCCGCTCTGTTCAGTCAATCATTTTCTGCCAACTGTCTTAGGATTGCCGGACTGTTCAGTCAATCATTTTCTGCCAACTGTCTTAGGATTGCCGCTCTGTTCAGTCAATCATATTCTGCCAACTGTCTTAGGATTGCCAGACTGTTCAGTCAATAATTTTCTACCAACTGTCTTAGGATTGCCGGACCGTTCAGTCAATAATTTTCTACCAACTGACTTAAGATTGCCGGTCTGTTCAGTCAATCATTTTCTGCCAACTGTCTTAGGATTGCCGGTCTGTTTAGTCAATAATTTTCTGCCAACTGTCTTAAGGATTGCCGGTCTGTTCAGTCAATCATTTTCTGACAACTGTCTTAGGATTGCCGGTCTGTTCAGTCAATGAATTTCTGCCAACTGTCTTCGGATTGCCGTCTATTCAGTCAATAATTTTCTGCCCCTGTCTTAGGATTGTTGGACTGTTCAGTCAATAATTCCCTGCCAGCTGTCTTCGGATTGCCGCTCTGTTCAGTCAATAATTTTCTGCCAACTGTCTTAAGGATTGCCGGTCTGTTCAGTCAATACTTTCTGACAACTGTCTTAAGGATTGCCGGTCTGTTCAGTCAATAATTTTCTGCCAACTGTCTTAGGATTGCTGGACTGTTCAGTCAATAATTTTCTGACAACTGTCTTAGGATTGCCGGTCTATTCAGTCAATAATGTTCTGCCCCTGTCTTAGGATTGCTGGACTGTTCAGTCAATAATTTCCTGCCAACTGTCTTCGGATTGCCGGTCTGTTCAGTCAATAATTTTCTGCCAACTGTCTTAAGAATTGCCGGTCTGTTCAGTCAATAATTTTCTGCAAACTGTCTTAAGGACTGCCGGTTCTGTTCAGTCAATAATTTTCTGCCAACTGTCTTAGGATTGCTGGTCTGTTCAGTCAATAATTTCCTGCCAACTGTCTTCGGATTGCCGGACTGTTCAGTCAATAGTTTTCTACCAACTGTCTTCTCTCTGATTCGGAGCGAGCGAGTTAGATGCGGTAGTACTGAATACTCCCGACGCAGCACGCTTTAATTCTCAATGACGACGGCTCCGCGGAACAAATGACTATAGTCAACCTTCTCTTTCATAAAAGTGTCCAACAAGCTGGAATACACGTGTATTCGTCTGTTTAATACTCTTCACCACCACAGTATCTTTTAAAGCTTCTCTGAAGACCCCTGTGTTCAGACAGTACTGAACTCCTGTTTTGTAGAAAACAGACCAGATCTTGAACTGGTAACAGTGGATTTCTTTGTATATGCCTACATGGAATCGATCTTGACAGAATAAAATATATCTTTGATATCGCCTATTTGCTGTCGGCCGGGCTGTTAAAAAAAAATAAAATAAATAAAATTAAAAAAAAGAAAGAAAGAAAGAAGAAGGAAAAAAAAAAACCCGGGAAATTAGACTGAAAGAAATCATTTTTGTACGTTTACCATACTAACCACTGTAAGTATGCTGATAAAAGAATGTGGACCGTCATGTGTGCGTGTTTGAATCCGGGGGAGAGAAAGGAGGGAAGAGAGAGAGAGAGAGAGAGAGAGAGAGAGAGAGAGAGAGAGAGAGAGAGAGAGAGAGAGAGAGAGAGAGAGAGAATGACAGAGACACAGAGAGAGAGAGTGGAGTATGGTTCCTGTTTCTCTCTCTCTCTCTCTCTCTCTCTCTCTCTCTCTCTCTCTCTCGTGCGCACGCGCGTGTGTGTACGGTGTCCTGATATCTGTGAGCAGTGAATGTCTTTGTCTTTCGGAAAACTATTTTATTCATGTTCTTTTGTCATCTTCTTCTTTTCTTTTTTTTATTTTATTAATGTGCTTTCAGTTCACCTTGAGAGAGAAAAAAAGCGCTTCATAATTCGTCAACATTAGAATACGAATAGAACACAGGGAAGCAGGAAGAACAAAGCTTTGAGACACCACAACAGTAATCCGCTTCACCGGTCCCAATCCACTTCATCCGCGATGTAAACAAATCAAACGTTGTCTTTCCGGATCAGACGTCAGAAACAAAGGCCGTTTCTTCCGGTTTATCTAGTGCTCTTACGAAGGAAAAAATAAGAAGGGGAGAAGGAAAAACAAGAAATTGTTATCTTGAAGATGACAGCTAGCCTGGACTGGGTCAATTCATATTCCGTGTCAGAACACATCTTAGGTAATATGGCTGACGGACAGGGGGGGAGGGGGGGGGGGAGAGGGAAGGGGGGTGGTGTAACCATCCCAGGAGGCTGGGAGGTGGGTAAGGTGGGGGCTTCGATTGGGGGGGAGGGGCCGCCGCTATGCATTCCACTGTTTTAATTTTAACTACACCATCACAGCGGTGACAGAGGAGTGCCAGATTTGACAACAGACCTCGGCAGGATTTTCTCCGACCAATGGCTCGCTGCTTTAAACCGCTGAGCACCCTCCCCCCCCCCCCCCCCCCCCCCCCCCCCCCGCCCCCCCCCCCCCCCCCCCCCCCCCCCCCCCCCCCCCCCCCCCCCCACAATGGAACAAAGGAGTCCAAGACGCCTGTCATTGGTCCCAAGGTCCACTGGTCCTAAGGTCCATTGGTCCCAAGGTTCGTTGGACCCAAGGTCCATTGGATCCACTAAGTGTCAAAATGCTTCCCTCTGTCTGTCTGTCTGTCTGTGTCTGTCTCTGTCTCTCTCTCCTCTCTCTCTGTGCGTCTCTGCTGTGTTTTCAATATAGCCACATACTACTGCATATTACACAGATTTCTTGACCTTGGGACCAACGGACCTCTGGAGCAATGGCATGGCCCCTTCAAGACCACGAAAAGGCCTCGGCACTCACCATCGGACTTTTTCCGCAGGACAAGATTTGCCTCTCCTCCCCCCCCCCCCCCCCCCCCCTCCCCCACCCCCAAATCCCCCCTCCATCCTCCCGCTCCCCCCCCCCCCCCCCCCCTCAACCTCCCACCCAGTAAGCCAGACAGCCAGGGAGTGGAATGGTGGACAGCAGTCCTGGTGAGTCACGTGCTCATTATCGGCTTGCCCACGTCAGCTAGACCTGAAGCCCCAACCACGCACAACTACTGCCAAGGGAAGAAAACAATATAATGATTACCATACTCTTCAAGTGCCGTCTTTGCGGTTTTTCCACCCCCTTGCCCTGCCGCCCTCCACCTCGCCCCTTTCTACCACCCCCCCCCCCCCCCCCCCCCCCCTCTCCCTCCTTGACTACAAACGTATATCAATATTATACAACTAAAATTCCACCTCTCTCTCTCTCTCCGTCCGTCTGTTACAGTACGGTCGTCCCGTTTGTTTCCAGTACCGTAACATTTTTGCCAACTCCAACCCCCCCCCCCCCCCCCCCTCTCTCTCTCTCTCTCTTCTGCGCGCGCCGTAATATTACAGAGGTATGTATCGATGACGTGTGGAATTGTAACGGGTCATACGGCCAACTCCCAACGATATTTTCTCTCTCTCTCTCTCCCCCCTCTTTCTCCCCTCCGTCCTCTCTCTCTCTCTCCTTCTCTCCCTCCCGTGACCTGCCCGATCTCTTCTATCTCTCTCACAAAAAACCACCACTATCACCACACCCCCCCCCCCCCCTCTCCCCCCTTCGAACTGTCTCTCCATCCACACTCACCTCCTCCTCCCATGTCTGGAAAGATAATGAGCGGTTTCTGCCGTGGAAGGAGACTCGGCTCCAACCAAGAAGCACCAGGCTTAGCATTCGCAGTCTGGCCGCCCCCCCCCCCCCCCCCCCCCTCCCCACCGCTCCTTTCTTCCATCACCTCTTTCCACGTGTACCCCCACCCCCCTCCCTCGTCCTCCTGGCTTCCCCCTCTCCCGCTTTCTGTCATGGCGAACAGCATTATGATAATGTTCCACCTTGCCTGCCTGTCTGGGTCGCTGACAAGGGGACAACACGGGGTCACTGACCACTGACCTGTCTACGTCACCTCCCACCACCACCACCACCCTCTCCTCCAACCTTCCCCCTCCATACTCGCTCCTTTGTTACAACACGTCACTGACACCGACTGGTCTGGCAGAAAGGACGAACAAAGGGGGGGGGGGGGGGGGGGGGGGCCCAAAAGAGGTCGGAGGAACGGCGATTGAGGGGAGGGAGGGAGGAAGAAAGAGGGGTGAGGAAGAGGGAAAAGAGAGGGCGAGGAGGGGAGGGAGTGCCAACTGAAAAACAACTGCATTTATCAGAATGATGTTTCAGCTTGTGTGATGTTCGTTCCTTCGTCCGCCAACACTTTCCTGATTTGATGATGATCCTGGTCTCGTTTCTCAGCGACAAACAGTATGCTTACCATTCCTGAGGCCCGTTAAGAAATACAGATCATTCTTTTAAATATAAGAACTATAGATCAGTCTTTAAAAATAAGAACTACGGATCATTCTTTTGAAATGAGAACTACAGATCATTCTTTCAAAATGTAAACAAAATAATAATAATAAAGGGCGGGGGGGGGGGGGGGGGGGGTGAATAGAAATTGAAAATCATCTTGTCAAAATATCATGGGTACATGTCAGTGAACATGCGTCACAGTCATTGGAATGCAACGTAGGATTTGAGAGAGAGAGAGAGAGAGAGAGAGGAGAGAGAGAGAGAGAGAGAGAGAGAGAGAGAGAGAGAGAGAGAGAGACAGACGAGAGAGAGAGAGAGAGAGAGAGAGAGAGAGAGAGAGAGAGAGAGAGAGAGAGAGAGAGAGAGCGAGCGAGCGAACAGCGCTCATCAGGCTGGGGAACTAGCCACGAAAAAAATCTCTGAAAACGGCAATGCGCCCCCCCCCCCCCCCCCCCCCCCCCCCTCCCCCCTGTAGCTGAAGATATTTTGACTCATAATGAGATAGTATCACACTATGTTGACTCATTTGTCACTGCTTTCTTTATTTCTGTCTTCCATGCTCTTTGCCGTCTATATTCCAAACTCTTTTCCTTGCTATTTCCCCTTTTTGGTTAAGTCACTCTGGAAAAAAATATCTGAAAATAGAGAATTCTCTGACAATTCTCCAGCCTGGCTCATTTACATACAGACTGAGGAATACCAGAGAACTTTTCTTTTAAAGTCTACATTAACAAAATCAATTTAACACAAAGACCAGAAGAATCAACTGACGCACGTGTTATGGTAAAAATGAACACACACACACACACACACACACACACACACACACACACACCATAGTCATGGCAAAATGTTCTCAGCAAACATAACAGAAAACGCGCGCAGAATATGCGCGTACACCACCCCCAACAGCAAACCCCCCCCCCCCCCCCCCCCCACCACTTTTTTCTTAACAGACCTGTTCCGGGGCGGGGGTGGGGGGGGGGGATCAATGGAACATACCCCGGTCTCTCCACTGCAAACAGAGTCCCCTTTCCCCCAGCACATGGGAGACTCCAACAGATTTTGAAGATCAATCCTTGGATCTGAAGGGTATGCCATGACAATGGTAGGGATATCAACTACATGCGCACCGTTTCTCTCTCTCTCTCTCTCTCTCTCTCTCTCTCTCTCTCTCTCTCTCTCTCTCTCTCTCTCACACACACACACACACACACAGATACACACACACACACACACATACACATACACATACACATACACACACACACACACACACACACACACATACACACACACACATACACACACACACACACACACACACACACACATACACACACACACACACACACACATACACACACACACACACACACACACACACACACACACACACACCGCCCTCCCCTCCCCCATTTTCTGACTGAACTGGTCAGCACACTGAGGAGGCAAAAGCTACTTAGGCCACGCCCACCAGCGATATCTGTCCCATGAAAACGGCGGAGTCACTCTTGCTGAACGTGAGCTTTTCACACAGATTTACCTACACGCAGCTTTCCGACCGTCCCCTGTTTGTAAACTGGTGAACAGATCCCTTACCCCTGTTAGATTGGGGGAAAAAAAAGAAAAAAAAGTGGAAAAAGGACCTAACCCCTCCCTCCCGCTACTCGCCAAAATGACCCGCCTTCGTAAATCATTACTTGGGGATTGGAACCGTTATAATTATGATGCAGCAGTATGAGTATCACATCTTCCACACTGTCCCTTGTACAGCCACTCAGTATGGGGACCACACCTTCCACATTTCCTTTGTACAGCCACCAGTATGAGGACCACACTTCCCATTGTCCTTTGTACAGCCACCCAGAATGAGGACCACACCTTCCACACTGTCCTTTGTACAGCCACTCAGTATGAGGACCACACCTTCCACACTGTCCTTTGTACAGCCACTCAGTATGAGGACCACACCTTCCACACTGTCCTTTGTACAGCCACTCAGTATGAGGACCACACCTTCCACACTGTCCTTTGTACAGCCACTCAGTATGAGGACCACACCTTCCACACTGTCCTTTGTACAGCCACTCAGCATGAGGACCACACCTTCCACACTGTCTTTGTACAGCCACTCAGTATGAGGACCACACCTTCCACACTGTCCTTTGTACAGCCACTCAGTATGAGGACCACACCTTCCACACTGTTCTTTGTACAGCCAGTCAGTATGAGGACCACACTTCCCATGTCCTTTGACACATCGTTTGGGGCTCCCGTTTGTACAGCCAGTCAGTATGAGGACCACACCTTCCACACTGTTCTTTGTACAGCCACTCAGTATGAGGACCACACCTTCCACACTGTTCTTTGTACAGCCACTCAGTATGAGGACCACACCTTCCACACTGTTCTTTGTACAGCCACTCAATATGAGGACCACACCTTCCACACTGTTCTTTGTACAGCCACTCAGTATGAGGACCACACTGTCCTTTGTACAGCCACTCAATATGAGGACCACATCTTCCACACTGTCCTTTGTACAGCCAGTCAGTATGAGGACCACACCTTCCACTGTCCTTTGTACAGCCACTCAGTATGGGGACCACACCTTCCACATTGTCCTTTGTACAGCCACCCAGTATGAGGACCACACCTTCCACATTGTCCTTTGTACAGCCACCCAGAATGAGGACCACACCTTCCACATTGTCCTTTGTACAGCCACTCAGTATGAGGACCACATCTTCCACACTGTCCTTTGTACAGCCACTCAGTATGAGGACCACATCTTCCACTGTCCTTTGTACAGCCACTCAGTATGAGGACCACACCTTCCACACTGTCCTTTGTACAGCCACTCAGTATGGGGACCACACCTTCCACTGTCCTTTGTACAGCCACTCAATATGAGGACCACACCTTCTACTGTCCTTTGTACAGCCACTCAGTATGGGGACCACACCTTCCACTGTCCTTTGTACAGCCAGTCAATATGAGGACCACACCTTCCACTGTCCTTTGTACAGCCACTCAATATGAGGACCACACATTCCACTGTCCTTTGTACAGCCACTCAATATGAGGACCACACCTTCCACTGTCCTTTGTACAGCCACTCAATATGAGGACCACACCTTCCACTGTCCTTTGTACAGCCACTCAATATGAGGACCACACATTCCACTGTCCTTTGTACAGCCAGTCAGTATGGGGACCACACCTTCCACACTGTCCTTTGTACAGCCAGTCAGTATGGGGACCACACCTTCCACTGTCCTTTGTACAGCCAGTCAGTATGGGGACCACATCTTCCACACTGTCCTTTGTACAACCACTCAGTATGAGGACCACACCTTCCACACTGTCCTTTGTTCAGCCACTCAGTATGAGGACCACACCTTCCACATTGTCCTTTGTACAGCCACTCAGTATGAGGACCACATCTTCCACTGTCCTTTGTACAGCCACTCAGTATGGGGACCACACCTTCCACTGTCCTTTGTACAGCCACTCAGTATGAGTACCACACCTTCCACGCTGGCCTTTGTACAGCCACTCAGTATGGGGACCACACTTTCCACTGTCCTTTGTACAGCCAGTCAGTATGGGGACCACACCTTTCACATTGTCCTTTGTACAGCCACTCAGTATGAGGACCACACCTTCCACGCTGGCCTTTGTACAGCCACTGTAGACCAATCTTCATGAACATAATTATTTAACAGGGACCGACGACGGCGGCCGTTCAGATCTCAGTTTATGGGCGGCAGTCTTGCCAGATAAATTTGCAAGTCACTGAGTTCGGGGTTATACAGCAAAGGTCAAATAGTAAGAACAAATTTTGAACACATGAAAATCGTTCTGGCTCTGTGATAAACAAAAATGTGAAAAAGATTACTTTCTCCTGGAATCTGAGGTCAGTAAATTAGTTCAATACCATAAGTCAGCAAAAACAGCAGAATAATGCTTGGTTTGTGAACTCTATTGGTAGGGCACTAGGATTTGGGGTTCAAAAAGTCTAGTAGACGTCAGGATCGTGCTTACATCGAAAAAGAAACGGACATGAGATCTAAGGTAAGGCAAGGTAATGTTGCTTGTAGACCAGCCGACCGCAAAGGGGCCAGATCAGGGTTGTCACTGCGTTGCAGTCAATCCACAAGACAAATAGAAAGAAAGAAAGAAAGAAAAAAAAGCATCTCATTAACACAACCCTTTAATACACACCTTCTAAAAACAAACTAGAAATTTCGTTCAAAATGGTGTCTCCCTCCGAGTCAGGTATGACATCGGTCGAGGGCTGGACTGTGCGATGAATATGTTTCGGCACTGGCTGATGTGATGAGAAAAAGCCCGGTGCAGCTTTGAATGTACTAGAGACTGTATCCCCGTTCTGGGCCTAATCTGTAACCGTGGACTCGGAACAAAACCTTTCCCCAAGAAAAATTCCAGCCTGGGCATAGGTGTCGGAGATTGATCACAGAGACCATTACGTTAGACGGACTGGTCAGTTTCTCCCTCCAGTTCGGTTTCCAGGGAGTAAGTCCCCCACCCTCCACTTTCGCCCCCGCCCTCAGTCTCCTCCACCCCTCACCCAACCCCCACCCCACCCCCACCCCACCCCGACCCGCTTCATACCCATTCTCCTGACCAAGATCTTATCATTTCCTATTTCTCAAGAGGCACCACTCGCTTTTAAGATGCAACCTCTAATGCAGTGGATTGCACGGACACGATTTCTAGTCATGTCCAATCAATGGAATCGGTATTCTGCACCATCATTCCCATAGTACCGCTGACCGAATGGTACGGTGGTTTTCCGCTTCAGTGACCGTCAACGGACTCAGACGGCACTGAACTTGGTCAGTGATGAAAGTTGCTGTGCCGTAGTCCCCATCAACCATAATCAATGTCTCAGTTATGTTGGATGTGATAGTAACACGTCACTCTGGCAGCAGTCTTCCATCTGTTGCACTATCACCAGCAGGCGGGCAGCCAATCTTCGACAAAAGCGTGCAGCTGTATCTGTAAAATTCAGTCAATGGAACTCGATGGGTTTTTTTCCCTCCGCCGCTAACGGTCAGGAATTACATATTCACCCCGTGTTTCTTGGCTGGTATGTCTGTTAGGGTACGCAGAAACTACTGACACCAATTTTTACCAAAACCCGGATGGAAACACAGACTGCCTGTCTAAAAGACGATCCCATGACTGTTTGCTGCGGATCCGCACCATCCCCATCAAAGGATTGATCCAGGATTTGTTCGACTATGTAACTCAATCACTCATAGTGAGAGAGAGAGGGGAGAGAGAGAGAGAGAGGAGAGAGAGAGAGAGAGAGAGAGAGAGAGAGAGAGAGAGAGAGAGAGAGATGGATCAACAATATAACTCAATCACTCATAGTGAGAGAGAGAGGGAGGAGAGAGAGAGAGAGAGAGAGAGAGAGAGAGAGAGAGAGAGAGAGAGAGAGAGATGGATCAACAATATAACTCAATCACTCATAGTGAGAGAGAGAGAGGGAGAGAGAGAGAGAGAGAGAGAGAGAGAGAGAGAGAGAGAAGGGAGAGAGAGATGGATCAACAATATAACTCAATCACTCATACTCTGAGAGAGACAGACAGACAAGAGAGAGAGAGAGAGAGAGAGAGAGAGAGAGAGAGAGAGAGAGAGAGAGAGAGAGAGACAGAGAGAGAGAGAGACAGCACATGTTAGCGAAAGTTGGTGGAAAGATGGAATGTGTGGTCCAAAACCCAACCCACTACTACAATCTGGTGTGGATGCGCGGGGCAGATCCAGGATCCGTCTGACCCTGGCGGAGGGCTGTGATCCCCCCGAGTGCCCTTCTAGTTTTCCCAACGTCACATCACTGTTGTCACAAATCAATTCATAGTTGTTGTTTTTCACCATTATTATTCCCCCCATGTCACTAACGTAAAAAAAAAAAAACAACACCTGTCAATTCAGTGAAGTTGAGTCATTTGAAGATTTAATCTAGGCCGATAAACAGCCTTCCTTATAAATTCCGTTTCTCTGCATGCTGCGCGCGCGCGTGCACAGCACACACACACACACACACACACACACACACACACACACACACGGAAGCACGCACGTGCGTTCGCACACACTGTTCGCTCTTCAGCGCAATTCCCAGGTTTCTCCCACTGTTAATTAAACAACCTCGTACTCTGCAATCTCCATAAAACATATCTTAAGTTTCCAAGTTACGTCTGCAACGTGTCCATACAGAAAGAAGGAATGGACGACGGCCAGACAGGCAGGCAGAGCAGCCGAGCAGAGGGGAAAGCAAAGAAGAAAACCCTTGTCAACGAAACGCGGAGCGGAGCCAGCCAGCAAGAAACACACAGAACGCTCTCCTGGCAGTCTCCCCTGCCGTTCCTACACCCTAGTTTGTCCGCATCAATTTTTTTTTATTTTTTAATTTCTTTTTTAAAACACTTCTCCCCCTTCCATATTACCCCCCCCCCCTCTCTCTCTCTCTCTCTCTCTCTCTCTCTTCACACACACACACACATGCACACACACACACACACACGCATGCGCGCGCGCACACACACACACACACACACACACTTCATACCATGCCCACGACGTGCACACAGAAACGCGCGCGCAGGTAGGGAATGGGGGAAGGGTAGCCACTTGATGCATAAAGCAGTTCGGCAGCTCCAGCCATTATCTCGTCAAACAAACCTGAAGCACAGTAATGCAGACGAAACAAAGGGAGGTAACAATTACGGGAAACATAACCCACCCTCGTACGTGCCTTCTGGAATGGATGGGGGGGGGGGGGGGGGGGGGGGGGGGGAAGAGGGAGGAGGGGGGGGGTGTGCAGAGGGAGATGGAAGGGAGGGCGCGAGAAAAAAAGGAAAAAAAAAGGGGGAAATGAGAAAAGGCAGACGGAGGGAGGGGAGGAGAGGGGAGGTGGGGTGGTATCTGTGTACTTTCCATTTTCAGGGCACGGAGACTTCATACTTTTTCACCGAGCTAACTTGATCTTACAACAAAACGGACCCCCTTACCCCTCCCCTCTCTCTCTCTCGACTGACCATTCCACTTGACGGGGGTTCTTTATGACATCTTTCTTTTCCTTCTAATGAAAATAAAGTTCCTCTTTTGGAACAAAGAAGAAAAAAGACAATTCAATTAAAGGAAAGGCTGATAAGGGTTGGGGTGGGTCTGTTTATAGATTTTTACCACTGCCGTGGCTTCTGATTAATCTTACTAACCGCAAGTCAAAACTCAAGTCGAGCCAAAATAACAAATGAGCCTCCTCTCTCTCTCTCTCTCTCTCTTACACACACACACACACACACACACACACACACACACACACACACACACACGTTTCTCCCGCCCTTCTTCTCAAAGTCATTTCGTAGAAATCAATAAAAGCAGCATTAAGAGTACTTGTTCCCTCCCCCTTTCTCAGCCCCTACCCTACCCCCCACCCCCCCGACCGCCCGCCCCTCCCCCCTCAACACGATAATCTACAATGAAAAACGATTATCCAATACCACGGAAATCTATTCGCTGTCTAAAATCGTTCAACACAGATCAATCGACAACGAATACTAAACGAACCGACCGACAAACCCTCCCACAATGAAAAACGGATCCACTTCTGAACACGATTCTCCTCCAGATCTGCCGCCACTTCGATCCCCGCCCCCCCCCCCAGTCCGTCAATCTTCACATCCCCCTGCACGCATCCCCCAGGTAGAGTCGCATCAGGTCACTCATCATAGTCCACCTGATGTTCGAGGCTGAGCCAATCTGGGGTACGTGAATCATCGCCAGTCATTCTGCTGAAGGAGGGTGGGGGGGGGGGGGGGGGGGGGGGGTAAATCGTCATTTTCATTCCCATTTAAACAATAAGTTGTGGGAATTCTGCGTCTCAGGGAAGAGAGAGAAGGAGAGAGATGGAGAGAGAGAGAGAGAGGAGAGAGAGAGAGAGAGACAGACAGACAGACAGAGACACACAGACAGAGAGCAACGTCTGCCGTTTTCCTCTCTTTGTCCTTGAACATGCTAGTATTCTATTGTTCCATTCATGACTACCGGCTGTAGCCGAGCACTGATTTGAACATCAGATGGAATTACTCCCATCTGAAATGACATACACTTACACTACAAGCGTGATATTTTTCTCTCTCTCTCTCTCTCTCTCTCTCTCTCTCTCTCTCTCTCTCCTGCGTACGCAGGCTGATACTTCTGCGGACACTCCCTATATGGACAGGCAAGTATTAATCCCATCTACCAACAAAGGGGGTTGAGCTTTGTGTGCATGACCGTTTTTATCCCGCATTAAGGCAGGGCCCTACTCCATCTTCGGGAAGGTGCATGCTATGTGTAACATGTCATCCATACCAACGGCCAAACTGGCCTTCTCTTCCGAAAGTGGTGATGGGATTTTACGTGTGTGCAAGATGTTATGCGTGTGTTCACACACGGAATCTCGGTTTATAGTCTCATTCGAAGGGCTGTATGGGAAATGGAGTCAGAAAAATGTTAACTCCGAGGGAAAAAATCCCCTGTACCGAAACGGCCCGGCGGAGATTCGAACCCGCAACCCTTGGATTACGAGTCCGGCGCTCTACCAACTGAGCTATTCCAGTGTGTGTGTGTGTGTGTGTGTGTGTGTGTGTGTGTGTGTGTGTGTGTGTGTGTGGTGGTGACTGAATCTCGGTGGATGCAGTACTGTTCACAAAATCCCTGGCTTGAAAGCAGCATCCAAGTGTGGATATGTAGTCCGCCTAATCCACAGTGTGATCTTCAGTTTCTGGTCTTTGATGGACAGCATGTCACTTGCCGTCGACAGAGTTTCTACGCTTCCAGACTTCTCTTTGCTCCTGTCATGAGGTTGTGTGGGGCACTGTGTTAGAATGAATACAGAACTAGAACCTTAGCTGACTAAAAAAAAAAAAATAAAAAATAATGTTGCTTAATAGCCCAGCCGACCGCAAAGGGCCACATCAGGGCTGTCACCACGTTAAAATCAACTCCCCAGTCAGTAAAAAAAAAAAAAAAAAAAACACCCCAAAAACCCACACACACACACACACCACACCCCCTTTTTAAAATACCGTTAAAAACGTACCAAAACTTTTTAAAATCTTTTTTCCACAAAATCTTAATCGATGAAAAATGTCAATCTCTCTCAAAAACTCAAGATCACGTTGGGGGGACATCCCTGAACAGGATTTTTCAGGACTCCGCTGAAAAATTTTGTGCCTCACACAGTGCAAGCCCAACCTCCAAAAGAACATTTTCTTTGTGAGTGGTGCATAAATGGAACCCCAGGGGAGCTCTTCACTCTTTAAAAGAAAAAAGGGTAAAATATGAATGGCCGGTTGCACCCACACAGAACCTTTTTCCTCTTTACGACCCCCCACTAGATGGGAGGAAGCCTTTAAAGGGTTTGGAGGGATCTGAAAGAGTTTGTTACTCGTCTGTGTTCCAATTCCTGCCAAGGTCTCTCAATAATCTTTTAATTTTTGGGTTTTTTCACATCTAGCAGGGGGATAAAAGTTTTGGGACAGTTTTTTTGTGGGTTCTTGGCTAAACGATAAACCTTTCGTTCCCCCCGATGCCAACATCCCGGGAACCCAAGCAAGAGAAATTGTTGTAACCGTCCCCCCTTTCAACTTGAAAAAAATTTTTAAAAAAGAAAAAATTTCTGGTTTGCTGAAGGTTGCGGTCAGCTAGGCCCCCAAAGCTGACAGCGAATCGACAGAACCAGAAAGTCCCCTTCGAAAAATGTGAGATTATTTCAAAGCCAAAACCGGGCTGTAAGTTCAAGTAGACAGAAGCATCTGAATAAATATGTTCAAAGTATTGAGAAGGAGCCCCGGGGCAGTAGCCCTGCACGGGCCACTCCACTTCAACTTGGAACCGTCAGTAAAATTTTTGACAGGGGGGGAAAATTTGGAACAGAGGTCACATACAACCCCTTTACCCCAAAGGGTAACTCTTTGCAAAAAGCTAAAAGATCGAAACGAATCCTGGTGTGAAAAAGGTCCACGGGGGTTTTGACCCGGGAAATTTGGGAAAAAATCGGTACTACTCTTGGGTCTAGACCGCATCCGCACGGAGGCGAACAAGACCAAACGGGGAAAATACATTTCGGTTGCTTTCATTCAAAGACATTTTCAGCCTGGGGTTGGACAAGAAGGTTCACCTGCCTCTGCGTACGCGTACACGGGGGTGGTGGGGAAACGCTCCAAGAAGAGACGAAGCCCTTGATGGTGATGGGGTCCAAGGTTTGGGGGAAGACATCTTGCAGGCCGTACACGACAACCGTGTCCTTTTTTGGAAGGGACCAAGGCCGTAGAGGGGCAAACAAAGTTTTTTATAGGCCCCAGTCGGGTGCGCTACACCCGCAGAATATTTCAAGTTTCTGGCAAGAATTTTTGAGGTTTTTGAGGGGCTGAAAAGTTGATTTTTGGTCAAAAAAAAACCCAGGAATTTGCTTCTTTTAAAAACTGGAAGGGGGGACTTCCCCCAGACGAATTTTGGATCAGCAAAGAAACGACGAAAATTGTGGAAATGAATTTAATGAGTTTTGGGAGGGAGAAAGGTAAACCCTTTTTCCCGGCCCCCGTTGGATTCTTTGACACAAATTGGAGTCGACGCTGTACACGGTAAAAGCCCAACTGCATCAGTGCAAAAGTCATCAAAAACAGAGAGGACTCGGGGCCCAGGCTTAACCCATTTTACAAAGTCATTTTTTTTAATGCTGAAAAGGGCGGAGAAAAGGGGCCCCCTGAGGAAAACCCCAACCCGCCCCTGGGGTAGAGAGTGTGGTCCAAACGCACCGAACGCGATCGGGAAAAAAAAATGAATGAACAAGGCAGGTGACCCCCAAAAACCAAGCTGGGAGGCCAGGACCCTGCTTTTCCACGTGGGGTGACCCTTTTGAGGGCGAAAAAGATAGCCCCACATGCTGCTTGTTAACAAAGGCATTGCGGGATGGGTGGTTTTTTCCCAAAGGATTAAAGGGCAACCGTCGGTGGGACTTCCAAACCCCAGTTTTACTGGGCCCAAAAGACCCCGGTTTCCCGCTCCCCCACAACGGGGGTTTACCATCTTTTCCATCAGCTTCAAGCGTGGTCAGAGCGAGGGGGATAGTTGGAAGGGGGGGTAAGGGGCCTTTCCAGGCTTTGGAATGGGAATGAACAGGGCTTCCCCAGGGGGGGCGGGGAAAGGGCCCCCGGGTCCCCGATAAAGTTATAGACATGGAAAAGTCTGGAGACACTTTCTAAAAGTTTCACAACCCGATAATGAATGTCATCCAGACCAGGGGGAGAATCAGTGCAGGTTTGTAAGCAATTTGAGGGCAAAGTTTAAAAAGGAAAATTATGGTTTTAAGTTTCTGACCTTAGTGACGGGCCGTTGTCGTAACCCATTCGGACGTTTGACATGGGTTATAGAATACAGCATACGCCTTTCTGAATTTGCTTTGCACAGCACGAGGGGGAACGCCACGGTTACGGCACCTAGGGGTACTTGGGGGTGGGAGACCCATCCCCCTCCACAATTCTCCATCAGGGGCCCACAGGGGCCAGAACCCCAACCCCTCGGATCCTGTCGTTGCAGACCCACCCCAAAACACAGGAAAAGCCAACCGCGCTGCTCCCTTGTCCCAAAATTTTTAGTGGGGATAAACAAAAAACGTGTTATCTTACCAAATCTTGTAATGGGGCACAACAACTCTGTACTGTCTTGTCCTTATCTTGTTATGGACCACAATCGACTTGCTACTGTCTTGCCAAAGCCTTGTAACGGACCCAGCTGAGCTTTTGAAATACGGAGGGAAAGAGACCACAGAGGATCTAACAATGCTATGTCAGAAGATCTGGACAGAAAAGAAGTGGCTAACAGAGTGGACCCAGTCAATGGTGATTCCCTTACCCAAGAAAGGCAACCTCAAACAATGCCATAACTACAGGACTATACGTCTGATCAGCCACCACAGCAAAGACATGCTTCGCATCATCCTCATTCGACTGAAATCCAAGGCTCAGGAACTGCTATCAGAAAAACAAGCAAGTTTTAGAAGAGGGTGGAGCACTGTGGAACAAATGTTCAACTGCCGAGTCCTGACTGAAAAGCATCTACAACACCAAAAGGATCTCTTCCACAACTTCATCGACTTTAAGAAGGCATTTGACCGGGTGTGGCACAACGGCCTATGGCAGGTTCTGAGAGACTTCAGCATTGATGAGGGGCTCGTCCAAGTCACCCAGGCCCTCTACGAACACACCAGCAGCACAGCACTCCTCAACAGCCAGCAGGCCAGTTCTTCTCTACCACAGTCGGGAGTCTGGCAAGGATGCCTACTATCTCCAGTACTTTTTAACATCTTTCTGAGAGAATCATGCAAGAGACCCTCGAAGAACATCACACCTCCATCAGCACTGGCGGCAGGCCGGTCTGCAACCTTCGTTTCGCAGACGACATCGACCTCATGGGGGGCAGCAACACCGAGCTCCAGGATCTGACAAACAGACTTGTCACAAGAGCAAGTGCCTACGGCATGGAAGTCAGCACCGAGAAGTCAAAGGTCATGGTCATGGTCAACAGCACGACTAACAGCATGCCAACATAACCATGAATGGTGAGCCCCTGAAGAAGTGACCAGCTTCAGGTACCTGGAAGCAACCCTGTCGAAAAATGGCACCTGCACAGCAGAAATCCGAATCAAGATCAACTCCGTATCAGCAGCGATGGCCAGACTGAACAGCGTGTGGAAGAGCAACATCAAATTCCACACAAAATTCCGGCTCTACAAGTCACTAGTGGTCTCCATCCTGTTATATGGCTGCGAGACTTGGACACTGATGCCGAAACATGAAAGAAGAATCCAGGCGTTTGAGACCAGCTGCCTGAGGAAACTACTCCCCATCACCTACAAAGAACACAAGACCAATGATTATGTGCTGAACCTAGTCACCAACCTAGTTGGGCCCCACGAAACCACTTTTGGCAACCGTCAAGATGGCATGGTTTGGCCACGTCATCCATCACAACACCCTCTCCAAAACCATCCTTCAAGTACCGTTGAAGGAGGGCGCAGACGAGGACGGCAGAGAAACAGCTGGTCCGAAAATATAAAGGACTGGACCAAAATGACCATGCTAGATCTTCTCACGACAGCTACAAACAGGGGAACCTGGAGAGAAACGGCGGCTGCCTCATCACGCCCTCCGAACGACCCCAGCGGTCAGGGGAATGACTGACTGACCGACATCTTGCAATGGACCACAATCCACCTGTTGTAACGCCTTACCTACATCTTGTAATGGACCAGATTAAACTGCTTTAATGCCTTGTCTAAATCTTGTAGAGGACCACAATCAACCTATTGTTATGTCTTGCAAAAAATCTTTTAATGGACTACAATCAACCTGCTGTAATGTAAACAAAAATAAATAAACAAATAAAAAGGACACAGATCAACTTGCCGTAATGCCTTGTCTAAATCTTGTACTTGACCACAATTATATCGTGTAATGGACGACAATCGTTTCGCAGGCATGCCTTGTTTCCAGTCCTGCACTGACCACGACCATCTGCCTTAATGCACTGACTAACATCGTCATGGAAATCGACCAACCTGCTATGATATCTATACCAACTTCCAAAAAAACGCGAAAACAAAACAAGCTGAAGGTTGGGGTGAATTTTATTGGTCACAATTGTACTGAGTGGAAGCGAGAATTCAACGTGATTTGATTCATTACACCGGTAATGTGTGAAAATGTCATCAGCAATATGTCTTTTGTGTGGAAAACCCAAAGGGTCACGTGACAAACCACTTGAAGTCCTAATCCCGTGTGTGGCCACCTTTTGCGTTGACAACTGCATGACACCTGCGGCTCATTGAGTGGACCAGGTGGTTGATGCGTCCCCTTGGCACACCAGCCCACACATGGACGATGGCCTGGTGAAGTTGAGCCGCTGTTGCTGGTCGTGGACGCAGGAGGTCCAACCGTCTGCCAAGTTCATCCCAAAAATGTTCTATTGGGTTTAAATCGGGACTGAGGGCTGGCCAGGGCAGCACATTGACGTTGTTATGCTGAAGAAATTGCTGGGTGGCCCTGGGCATGGCATGGCGGTGTGTGGTCTTGCATTGTCCTGTTGGAATGTCCAGTTTGGGTGTTGCGCAAAAAAAGGATCGACATGGGGTCTGAGCACCTGTTGATGTAGCGCTGTGCATTGACACCCTGTCCGCGACCAGGACCAATGTTCTGAAAGATGACTGGTCCTATGGCGTGGTTAATGCCAATTGCACCCCATATCATAACGTTCGGGCCTCCCCAGGGTTCCGCTCTACCACACAGGAGTCAGCATAGCGTTCACCAGGTCGACGCCATAATCTGACACGACCGTCAGCCATGTCAATACATAAACGCTTTCATCTGAGAACAGTATGCGTCCCCACTGCTGCCTGCGCCAGATGATTCGGCTTGTGCCCACTGCAGCCTGTCCTGCCGGTGTCTTGGTGTCAGTACCGGACCTCTGTGAGGACGCCTACATCCCAGCCCGTTCTCCTGAAGATGCCGCCGCATAGTGTTGAGGCCGATTCGTTGCTGAGATTCCCAGGCACCTGTCGAGCAGTGTTAGCGGCTGTTTGCCGCCTGTCCCGCGCCGCAGATGGGTTCGAACAAGATGGCGATCCTGTCTTGGTGTGGTGACCCAAGGACGGCCTGGCCGGGGACGATCATCAGTGGTACCAGTGACTCGCATGCGGTGCTGCAGACGATAGATGGTTGAGATGTGGACGTTAAAGATGTTGGCGACCTGCCTGGCATCCACACCAGCCTCCAGATGGCCTAGGCACGATTGCGTTCCTCTGCTCGTAGTCTTGGCATCTCTGTAGCGCTCAGACGGCAAGTCGTTACCTGAACCTTGTAGCGCGGCTTTATAAAGGCTGCATGCCTGCGTACTTGTCGCTGGTTAACTTTGCTCTGCATGGTGTGCACGTGCCTCACATGCAGCAACCAGTTTGCCATTTTGTTGACCCTCCAATGCCGGGAATGATGTGTTGCTCACACAATTTTTTCACTGCACGCGAGTCTTGGACCCAAACAACTTGCCACAATGGTTCAATATTGTATATTCACCCCCCCTTTTCACCCGAAAAATAGCCTTTCAAATTTTCGCGTTTTTTATGGAAGTCAGTATATGTAACGTCTTGCCCTAATCTTGTAACGGAACACAACCAACCTGCTGTGTCCTCTTGTCCAAGTCTCCTAACAAGCCACAGTCGACCTGCTGTGTGCATCTGTCCAAATCTTCAATCGATCCGCTGCTTGCCCTCGCCTGAACTGGACACAGAATCACAACCTACCCTGCTCTTCCCATCGACCAACTGTTGGCATCGCATGACAACACGATGCTCAACCTGCCGTACGACCCGTGCCGAGTGCCCTCTTCAACCTGTTCAATAAAGACCAATAAGACCCGACAGGGTTTATTACTACTACTACTACCACTACGGCGTATTTATGTAGCGCCTAATCCCAAGTAGAAGGCTCTAAGCGCTTTACAAAACACAGGTCTGGATATATACACACACACACTCACACACACACACACACACACACACACACACCACATATATATATATATATATATATATATATATATATATATAAATATATATATATATATATATATTCATATAATTTATATTCGTAGCCTGGGGACAGAGTAAAACCCAAGAGGCCTGGGAAACTACATCACCTTGTATTATGTATTTGCTAGTCTCCATCCCCTGCGCCAACAACATCTAAGCCAAGCAAGCAATCGCAAGTCTTTAAGATTACTCGACAGGCAAGCCCGCACGTAGCACAAAGGCACGTCGCACAGACGCACGCCGCACAGACGCACGCACACGCACACACACACACACACACACACACACACACACCTCTGCTGTGTGCTCTTGTCCACATCAAGTGGGCAATATCGACTCTACGCAGTGTCGTCTAGCAAACTCAAAGTCGACAGATCCTGTATCCGATACGAGCCCAACCAAGTCTAATTTCCAGCTAACGTACAAGTCATAATGTTTAAAAGCAATATAAAATACTGTCGTCTCGCTGGTTTTCCACTTTGTCCTGTCTATAAACCAAAATGATCGTTTTCGTGACAGGTAAACATTGTTCTAATTCATTGTCCCCTTTCTCTCTCTCTCTCTCTCCTCTCTCTCTCTCTCTTCTCTCTCTCTCTCTCTCTCTCCTCTCTCTCTCACACACA
>CM031609.1:15341941-15344441 GCA_018398815.1 Conus ventricosus | reverse complement strand
AGGAGAAAATAGGGAAGGGAGGGGGGGATTAAACACCACGCAGAGAAAAGAAATGTTAAACAAGGAACAAGGAAGAAAAAGAACGAAAAGGGATCTTCATAAGTATAGAAAACAAAAGAAAACAAATGAGTGAGGGAAAAACCAAGATAAAGAAGGAAAAGATGTGTTAACGAGAAAAGCAAAAAATAAAGGGGTAAACCATGACGTTATTGGGTTCTATTCCAATTCCATCGCAGCCATACATCTGTAGGATTTTAGGACCTTCACTGGCTCCTACGAACAGCTGAGTTGGCTTCGGCTCCAACGGGGAGACTGCCACCAACAGTCGGGTTCATCCACGCCTTGGATGCGTCATTCACACTGCTGCTCACATCGCCTGAACCAACACTGCAGGTGTCAGAGTCTCTCCAGCCTGGTTGACGACAGGGATGTGGGTTTGACGAAAGGCAAGCATGAAGTAAAGTCCTGCCGTGTGTTAGTCTCTGACAGCGATTATTCGATCGCGTCGTCCTAATCCTCCAACGATCAGCGTATCTCTCATCATCCTAATCCTCCAACGATCAGCATATCTCTCATCATCCTAATCCTCCAACGATCAGCGTATCTCTGATCATCCTAATCCTCCAACGATCAGCATATCACTAATCGTCCTAATCCTCCAACCATCAGCATATCTGTGATCATCCTAACCCTCCAACCATCAGCATACCTCTGATCATCCTAACCCTCCAACCATCAGCATGTCTCTAGTCCTAACCCTCCAACCATCAGCATATCTCTAGTCCTAACCCTCCAACCATCAGCATGTCTCTAGTCCTAACCCTCCAACCATCAGCATGTCTCTAGTCCTAACCCTCCAACCATCAGCATGTCTCTAGTCCTAACCCTCCAACCATCAGCATGTCTCTAGTCCTAACCCTCCAACCATCAGCATGTCTCTAGTCCTAACCCTCCAACCATCAGCATATCTCTGATCATCCTAACCCTCCAACCATCAGCATATCTCTCATCATCCCAACCCTCAAACCATCAGCATATCTCTGATCCTCCTAATCCTCCAACCATCAGCATATCTGTGATCATCCTAATCCTCCAACCACCAGCATGTCAAGAGTCTCAGAGCCCTTCCCTTCAAGGGGCCTCCAGTTACCACTTCTCTCCACCTCCATGCCCTTTGTGGAGTTCATGTGCAGGTGGTCTGTGTGGATGGGTTGTTCATAAGGCTATCCGATGATGGACGTGATGGCGCTCTCAGATAAGGGAACTAACTCATACTGGCTCCTTTTATAGGTTACGGCTGTCGTCAGTATGGGGGCTTATTTAGTAAGCGTGTTCTGCGTGAGCCGGACTAAACCAGGCACCAAGTTAACGCCATGGCAAGCGATTCAAGTTAACGCCATGGCAAGCGATTCAAGTTAACGCCACGACAAGCGATTCAAGTTAACGCCATGGCAAGCGATTCAAGTTAACGCCATGGCAAGCGATTCAAGTTAACGCCACGACAAGCGATTCAAGTTAACGCCACGACAAGCGATTCAAGTTAACGCCACGGCAAGCGATTCAAGTTAACGCCACGGCAAGCGATTCAAGTTAACGCCATGGCAAGCGATTCAAGTTAACGCCACGACAAGCGATTCAAGTTAACGCCACGACAAGCGATTCAAGTTAACGCCACGACAAGCGATTCAAGTTAACGCCACGACAAGCGATTCAAGTTTACGCCATGGCAAACGATTCAAGTTAACGCCACGACACGCGATTCAAGTTTACGCCATGGCAAGCGATTCAAGTTAACGCCACGACAAGCGATTCAAGTTAACGCCACGACAAGCGATTCAAGTTAACGCCACGACAAGCGATTCAAGTTAACGCCACGACAAGCGATTCAAGTTTACGCCACGGCAAGCGATTCAAGTTAACGCCATGGCAAGCGATTCAAGTTAACGCCACGACAAGCGATTCAAGTTTACGCCATGGCAAGCGATTCAAGTTAATGCCACGACAAGCGATTCAAGTTTACGCCATGGCAAACGATTCAAGTTAACGCCACGACAAGCGATTCAAGTTTACGCCATGGCAAGCGATTCAAGTTAACGCCACGACAAGCGATTCAAGTTTACGCCATGGCAAGCGATTCAAGTTAACGCCACGACAAGCGATTCAAGTTTACGCCATGGCAAGCGATTCAAGTTAACGCCACGACAAGCGATTCAAGTTTACGCCATGGCAAACGATTCAAGTTAACGCCACGACAAGCGATTCAAGTTTACGCCATGGCAAGCGATTTTAAGTCAACACCATGGCAAACGATTCAACTTAACGCCATGGCAAGCGATTCGCCATCACACCACGTCCAGTGTCTCTGCTGTTGAGTTCCCCACGGATATTCCAAGTTTTCACGCAACAATGCTCCGATTCAACAGCGTTCAACCAAAATAATCGGCACGTAATTTGGGCAGTTCGAAAAAGACTAAAACGATCGGTCACATCACCTTCTCAC
>CM031609.1:15333699-15341841 GCA_018398815.1 Conus ventricosus | reverse complement strand
CTGTACGACTCGGGACAGAAAAGGTATGCTCAGAGCCTTGGTCAAACACGGGATTGCCTAATCACGTTAGTTTCCGTGTTGTATTTACACGTACGTCACTTCAACGGACCAAGATTCTCGACAACCATAGAGGGGATACAAGTCCCCGCTCTGTAGAAATGTAATAACTGTTCGTCAAAATAATATCATTGTACTTTCAACATTTAAAATAATCCACAAACAAGTCTTATTTTCTCTGACTGACTGACTGAAACCATTTACTGTCAAATTAGCACATTCTTGTACTGACATTTAAAAAAAGCTAATAAATCAATGAGAACGAAAATAATACAAACAACATCTGAATGACATAAAAATCACAAAGGAAACTTAACAGGAAAACATTTACAAGTAAAATAAAAAAAATCAGAAATTGTAATAATAAAACAAACTTTATCTCAACTGTACTGAACATTAATAAGCTCTCTCTCTCTCTCTCCTCTCTCTCTTCTCTCTCTCTCTCTCTCTCTCTCTCTCACACACACACACACACACACACACACACACACCACCACCACCACAATAAAAAATAAACAAAAACCCCAAATACACACACAGAAGACCCATCCTTCCCCTTTCCCCTACTCACATGATGTATGCGTGCACGCACATGTACGCACTCACAAACAAATAAAACCAAATCTCTATCTGTCTATGTCTCTGTCTCTGTCTCTCTCTCTCTCTGCGCGTGCGCGCTCACACACACACAAAAGTAAGCAAAAAACAACACGTCCGATTTTTCCACGACAAGAAGCAACTCTAGAAGACACAACTAATTACAAAAGAATCAAACTCTCTCTCTCTCTCTCTCTCTCTCTCTCTCTCTCTCTCTCTCTCTCTCTCTCTCGAATTCTTATGGTTTGGACGCTAAGTTAAGAAGTTTCAGAGTTTTAGCCTGGAAACATATCTCTCTCACACACACACACACACACACACACACACACACACACACAGACACACACGTACGTGCGTATGTACACACACACACACACACACACACACACACACACACACACACACACACACTGACTGACTGAAACCAATTTATTGTCAGATTAACTCAAGGTTGTACTGACATTTAAGAAAACATTATGAACAGAATATGAACGTTTTTCATTCAAAGCAAAGAAGCATAATTAACACACAAAAATACGTGCGCACACACACACCACACACACACACACACACACACACACTCACACGTATACACATACACACACACACACACACACGCACATACACACGCACTTACATAAATACACAAATACACACATCTCAATACAAACACACCCATACCCTCACATATACTCAAACTTACACACTCGCACACACAGACATACACACGCCCCACACACACACACACACCGCGCGCCCACACACACGCACGCACACACACACACACACACACACACACACACACACACACACACACACACACACACACGCACACACACACACACACACACACGCACGCACACACACACATTCATACTCGAGCACTCGTACACACATGCATTCACTCTCACAAACACACTCTTTCACGCACACATACACGCGCGCACGCACATACACACCCACGCTCACACACACACACCACACACACACACACACACACACACACACACACACACACACACGCGCGCGCGCGCGCGCGCGCGCGCGCGCACGCACGCACGCACGCACGCACAGAAAAAAAAAAATTCTGCCAATTATATACAATCCCGTACCTCTTTGCACCTCCCCCCCCCCCCCCCCCCCCCTCCCGCAGCCAGGAGCGACGGGATCAAGAGAGATCGGAGCAGCAGAACGGACGACGTGAACAGGTTGGAGCTGGTCTCGGTACCACTTGTGTCGCGAATGAACTGGCCGTACCTAACACCGAATTGGATGAACATAGTACACAACACAGGAGGAACACATCAAGCCGATTCGAGATGATGATGACACGTCGCATATTCGGGATACGCTTCGGTGTTTGCGTTCCGATCTGTAGGAGTGAAACAGCAGGGGCCCAGAAATCCACCCGTCGGACATCGACACAAGTCTGGAGCAAGCTATAGACAAAATTATCGCTGGTTTTTGACACGGAATGGTTAAGGGTTATGCCGTTACTCTTACAGAGCGACAGGTGCAGAGACGATTCCGAGATCCGCACAGAAATCAAGCTTTTCGGAAGGTCGTGCTCCATCAAACGGATGACGTGGTGTGTGCTGCTGTGTGAATCAGACGACGTCGTTCTAGAATATTCCTGCGATCGTGTTCGGAAGACAACTGCTTATTCTGTTTTGACAAGCAGGAAGAAAGACACATGTCATCGGAGGAATGTGTTAAATTGGCCTGCCTTCGGAAAAGAAGACGCAGCGGCAACACGAAGCATCCAGAGACCCAAGCATGTGCTCTATGGCGCCTGCACGCTGTCCACGGACTGATCCAGTTTTACCTGGGGTGACCGTCGTCTGCAGAACTGACAGTGAATACCAGTGACATGTTCTCGTTCTCAAATTCATCATGTAAAGTGAAAGAAAAGGACATTGCTGTGGTTTCCATGTTAATGAAATCGAAATTGAGTCGCGTTTTGTTGTTGTCCATCGCGTCGATTTGCTTAATGGGTATTACAGCCTAACATCATTAAACTTCGTTCGTTCGTTCGTCCGTCCACAAACATCAAAGCAATATAGCTATAGACGAGATAATTTCTACATACACAAACATAAGCAAACACAACACACACAACACACACACACACACACACACACACACACACACGCGCGCGCGCGCGCGCGCGCGCGCACACACACACACACTAAGAGCCCATATATACTGGTATTCAGAAACACCAATTCTGTGTGATCCTTGATTACCATGTATTGTATACACACACACACACACACACACACACACACACACACACACACTGCAAGTATGGGCTCATTCAAGCTGCTGAATATGTTGCAGTGATCGCAAGCGCTCATTTTATTCCCATCTGAATGAAAATATCCAGAAAGTCAAACAAATATGTGTCTGGCATTATCAACCGCTGTCCTCTCAAATAATGGGCCAGTATCCCGAAGAAGAAGTCATGCATGCTGTTTTTGATTGTGGTCGACCGCGTTCGTTTCCGGTAAACGTTGCTAACTAAACCACCAGTCTGAATGCGGCTTCGTATCCATCGTATGACTCGTTTTCATGGAAACCAGTGAATGACATACAGACAATTCTCTCTCTCCTCTCTCTCTCTCTCTCTCTCCTCTCTCCTCTCTTCTCTCTCTCTCTCTCTCTCTCACACACACACACACACACACACACACACACACACACACACACACACACGGCGCCAACAGAATGGCCCACATTTCTACAATTTCAATAGTTCCACTTTTTTATGCCTTAGTTAATATTGTAGCTGATGACGGTGATGTCTACGCGCTTGTGTCCACAGACCCCGCACAGACCGTACAGAAAAAGTGCGGTTGCGTTCAACACTATATTTTACTACTAGACTTGTCCACAGCAGCCAGTCCGCTACGGCCAGACTTTTTCCTGTTCCGCACAATCTGGGTGGCGTCAAGCATGCCAGACATTTTCTGGTCTGTACGGACAGAAAAGGTCGTGATTTGCGTGCTGTCGTCACTGTACACACACATCCGGCCCTGGCCTACACAACACATTCTTCAAATCTGTGCAGAATGGAGGATGCAAAGCTAATTGAATGTGTGCGAGCAAGACCAGCCCTTTACGATAAAAGAGACAAACGGTATACAGAGATTTTACCCAGAGGCTGTGGGAACAAATTGCTTCAGAACTCAACGAGCAAAGTAGGCATTTTATCCTGATCTCATTGTATGAACAAAAACTTTGCAACACTGAATTTCTGATCTCTCGCTCCCCCCCCCCCCCTCTCTCTCTCTCTCTGCCCCTGTCCCATCTCTCTCTCTCTCTCTCTCTCTCGCGCTTCCTTGTCACCGCCATCTTGCAAAGCGGGCAGAACTATGCGGACCCTGTGGAGACGGGTAACCGCACTTTTCTGTCCATACCTTTTCTGGCCCGCAAAAAGTATGGTGTGTGCGGGTCTGTGGACACAAAGCTTACGTCCATCTAAAGTTTCGCCTCTCAAAGATCGGCGCGTGTTCCCAAACGCCTGCGGGCGGTAATAAATTTCGCGTCGCGACCACTCAGAGTTAAAACAGCTTTGCACTCAGCAACTTGGGTGGTGATGGGTGTTGCACAACTCCACTCTCTCTGCTCCGTCGGCAATCTGAAAGGACTGACCTTTTCACAAACAAACATAAACAAAACGAAAACAAACAAACAAAAAAGAAATCAAACAAACAGACGTCGAAGTTGTTAAAAATCTTGGAGAAAGAAAAAAAAAAAGTTGTTTTGGAGAGGAACTGACCGTCTTCCTGGTCTTTGTGTTGTTTTCACTTTGTGTTGTTTTCACTACTACTGTTCTGTTGGTTTGTGCTTTCCTCTCACGTCACTGGATTTCACACTGACTGGCCTTTGTGTTTTTCACTACTACTGTTCTGTTGGTTTGTGCTTTCCTCTGTCACTGGATTTCACACTGACTGGCCTTTGTGCTGTTTTCACTATTACTGTTCTGTTGGTTTGTGCTTTCCTCTGTCACTGGATTTCACACTGACTGGCCTTTGTGCTGTTTTCACTACTACTGTTCTGTTGCTTTGTGCTTTCCTCTGTCACTGGATTTCACACTGACTGGCCTTTGTGTTGTTTTCACTATTACTGTTCTTTGGTTTGTGCTTTCCTCTGTCACTGGATTTCACACTGACTGGCCTTTGTGTTGTTTTCACTATTACTGTTCTGTTGGTTTGTGCTTACCTCTCACGTCACTGGATTTCACACTGACTGGCCTTCGTGTTGTTGTTTTCACTATTACTGTTCTGTTGGTTTGTACTTTCCTCTCACGTCACTGGATTTTACATTAACTGGTCTTTGTGTTGTTTTTACTACTACTGTTCTGTTGGTCCACATACAACTCCCTTTACAATAAATACAACTCCAAACAAACCTCCTTTACAAAAAATAAACTCCGAACAACTGCACAGTTTCACCCAAAGCAAAACATTTAAAGCGCGCGCGCGCGCGTGTGTGTGTGTGTGTGTGGTGTGTGTGTGCGTGCGTGCGTGCGTGCGTGCGTGCGAAAAGGAGAGAGAGAGAGAGAGAGAGAGAGAGAGTGAATGTGTGTGTGTGCGCGCGCACGCGCGCGCGCGCATGTGTGCGTGCGAGCATGCGTGCGTGCGTGCGTGTGGTGTGTGTGAGCGCACACGCGCGCTTGCACGCCCTCGTAAAGGCTGATGTCCACCTGTGAATAAACTCCAAAAAGTGATAAGTTCATTGAAGGCCCAACAGCCGAATCAAAAGCACAGAGAATGAATTCCAAGCGCACGCAGATCCCCGTCAATATTGTAAAGAAAAATGTTTTAATATTTTTTATAGGTTTTTATTTAATTGTGTTTAGTATAGAAATAGAGGTGCATTTATTTTATTGCAGTGTATAAGTGCACCCAAACTGGTATAAAAGTTTGATATGCTGATGCAGACATGTGTCTAACCCGTGCACAGGTTTTAGAGGGAGATGCATGGTTCTCGTGCAGTTTTTATAACGGTGAGCTTGAAGTCTGTATTTGTGGCCAGTCGATGTTTAGCTGTCTGCTGTGACAGACCGAGAGAGAGAGCGTGAGACGCTAGTAAGTCCTGGGAGAGAGAGAGGCCCGGGTAAGTTGAAGACTTAGTGTTTGTTAAGTTTTTATATTTTATTTTCTTTACAGCTTGTTTTTGTTTATGGTGTATGAATAGTATTAAGATGAATATGTTTGACAAGTATATTAAAATTATTCTTTCCATTGTTTTATAGATTCGAGATGGTTCGAGGCCGTGTGAGGAGACAAGCTGTTGTTTATATAATATTAAAACTGTTGTCTTGTTTGTTGAAGGAATTGGAAATAATATTATTTATTTCTATTTATCTCAGGAATTGCCGGGTGGAGAGAGAAGGGAATGGTGGTTAGTTTTTCGGGTGGAGACGAAGCTGATAGTTAAATTATTATTGAAGTGTTAGGAACTGGGATGGTAATGGTGGTGTTCCCAGACTTTGTAGAGGTGGCATGCTCCGCTACGGGAGTGAAGAAGCTGGAGGAGCTCCCTGCCGTAGGCGTTTGAGGCTGCGCCGGTTGTGAAGACATACAGATGGACGGGTTGTGAAGACATACAGAGGGACCGGTTGTGAAGACATACAGAGGGAAGGTCCCGGGCTACGTTTGTCTAGTCGTGGAGCCAGACCCAGGTTGGGGTCGTTGACGTCGTCCCTGGTGAACTACAGGGAGAGAGGCGACGAGGAAAGACTTGGGAGAATCTTTCGGTGGATTTTAAGCTGAGTGGAAAACCTTTAAGACTATCCCCATTCTTTTCTGTTCTACACCTCGGAATTCTGAGTGTAGAAATTTCTTAGTAATTTAATAAAGAAGGGGTGGTATTTTTTTCAAAAGTCTAAGTGTTATATCCCTGGGTAAGAACGCGTATGGAGTAAGATTGTGTGTGATGTGAGATATTTATTTCTGTCTCGTCTGTGCTTTACAAATATCCTCCCTGGTGGGAAAAAGCAAGTTCCTTGTGAATTACCACTAATGTCAAACCGAGTCACAACTTTCACAGTTTATTTGACGCTGGCATGTGTGCTGACTCGCTACATAATGACGGTGACGCCATTTGGTGACGTCACATCTGTAGACACTTTCTGAAAACTGTGCAGCAGGATTGGGCCGATCCAGGATCCGCCATTTGAAGCGGATATTCGCCACCGCCTCCGCCCATTACAATACGAGTCTGTAGCCCAGGGCAATTCCGTACGTAATTCAAACAAAGCAAAACAAAAAACAAAACAAGAAAAAAAAACAGGAAGGGGAAAAAATTATCATACCGTTTTGTCGTTTTTAACGGAAAATTTTCGTACAATTTTTCCCCCTGTAAAACAACCTTAAATGAGATGAAATTATCTTTCCAGAACTGAAAAATCACATCCGATGGAACATCTCCAAACAGGTTTTGCGGAACCTGCTCTTCTAAGTATTTGTCTGACATCATGTCAGTCTCAACACTCTTTCAAGAACATGCTTGGGAGAGAGAAGCCCAGAGGTACATCACACGGACTTCACCACACAGCTCTTCTGTTAAAGGACAACAAGTGGGGAGTGAAAGGCGTGGCCTATGTGTGATCCGCACAAAACTTTCTATTTCACGGGCACCAGTGGCAGATGATAATGCCTTTTCAGAGTGTGGACGGATTTGCAACAGCAAGGACTCCCTCCCAACCCTCTCTCTCTCTCTCTCATAGGCGATTGGAAATGAGGCAGGGAGACAAAAACATTAAATCATAAAGAAGAAAAATCACTTCCACAAAATGGTGACGCAATGATGCACGTGGCACAAGCAACGCTCTTTGCGGCGCTGCTTCACCTAGCACACTGCCTACATACAAGAGTCACACAGAACAAGGCAACATCCCCTCCTCCTACCCCTTCGACTGTGTGCCAACAAGACGCACACACACACACACACACACACACACACACACAAAAGGGAAAGTCCCAATTCCTCGTGTGTTTGTTTTGTGTACCACCTGCCTGCTGTAGATGAACGAACACTACAATACAACAGCACCGATTCGTTTGGACCCATGAGCATGTAACCCCTTCATTACAGGAAGAAACGTTCCTTATTCACTCACACACACACACACACACACACACACACACACACACACACACACACACACAGTCCACACACACACACACACACACACACACACACACACAGAGTTTTTATTTTAAAAAAAATACAACCTGACAAAGACTATCATTTTCACGGTCGTCATTATCATCATCATCATCATCATCCTCTTATTATCATCATCATAATAAAAAATATCAGTCACAAGAGATCAAAGATCAGTGACGTTATATCTCCTTCCAACGGCTGGACCACAAGAACGAAACGCACCGTAAAGTACCGCAATGATGTGGCAACTGAAGGAAAGCATAAGAAGAATGACAAATGATCTTCACTCAACTTCAAAATAACCCTCAA
>CM031609.1:15308699-15328699 GCA_018398815.1 Conus ventricosus | reverse complement strand
GTCATCATGATCAACGGCCATGTCTGGTTCCTTGTACAACGCGTCATCACACACACACACACACACACACACACACACACACACACACACACACACACACACACCATGACGTCTTCATGATCAACGGCCATGTCTGGTCCCTTGTACAATGAGTCATATCACACACACACACACACACACACACACACACACACACACACACACACACACACACACCCTCACGTCATCATGATCAATGACCATGTCTGGTCCCTTGTACACCGTATCATTTATACGGACATCCTAACAAGCCCCTCCCCCGTCCCTCCCCCCTCCTTTTTTTTCTTTTGGGAAGGAGATCAGAAATTTCAACCGTTTCCTATCAAGAGGAAAAGTTTCTGACTGGAATCTTTTGATTTCTCTTCTTTGTGTCACTAATCACTATTACTATCATCCCAACTAGCATTCGCTTCTATGACAGCCGATTACTTTCCAGAGATATGATGTAAGCCCCCCCCCCCCCCCCCCCCTCAGTTGTTGCTTAACCATAACTCTACTGTCCACACACACACACACACACACACACACACACACACACACACACACACACACACAACTAATCAAGTGCAGAATGATTGTAAAAATTCATAAACATGATTGTAAACAATTTTCTTTTAATCCACTGAGCATGAACGCTGTGAGGCTCATCATGATTATCATTATCGATCTGTATCTACGATGTGAATACATCTTCATGGCAAGATCAACACTATAACGCTGTCTAATCACAGGAAGGCGTCAAAGCCAAAGAAAACCCAACGTTCGTCAGCTGTCAGCAGTGAAAGTCAATCTTGTCAGTTCTATCCGTTTCCAGCAAAGAATCTTTTCATGGGACATAATTATGTGCTGCAACACCTTCAATGCCACTACGCATGAACGCGAGTCTCGATCTAACTTTACCTGTGTCATAATTATCTTTCTTCCACTTATAATGCTGTGTGGTGGGGCCGAAACACAGAAACAGGTAAACACGAAGCAACGGTCTCGTACACAATAACTTTCAATTCATGAAAACAGTGGTCATAATCTACTGATTCTTGGGGGCGAGGGAAGGGGGGGAGGGGGGGGGTAGGAATCTCAACGTACAGAAAGACACCGCTGCTAATAAAATCAAGTCCTCCCGTCCCCTTCTCGATGGCGCGATGCAATGGCTTCTCTCCCTTGCCCTCTCTCCTGGCCAACGAGCTAACTCCCCTCCCCCTACTCCCCCCACCCCACCCAACGCCATCCATCCCCCCCCCCCCCCCCCTCCCCTTCACATCAATAAGACCATCAACACACTGGAAAAGGCAGGCAGACAGATGTTAGATGTAGACGGTCCAGACACACACTCTCTCCCTCTCTCTCTACTACGAAGGACACACAAAACTTCAAGACGGAAATAGATACAGTCTGACAGACTGTATCTCTCTCCCCCCCCCCCCCCCCCCCCCCCTCACCCTCCCCCAACTTCTCTTCTTCACTCGTACCACCGTGGAACCTGCCTGACCGAGTTAATGTCACATTAACCTTCAGATTTCTCCGGACATGTCACTTTGCGACTCGTGCAAAACTTCAGACCACACAAGACACGCTACTGTCAACCCCAGAGAACACCCCCCCCCCCCCCCCCCCCCCTCAACACCTCTGACCAAGTTCTCATCTTCCTCCGCACCCCACGCTCCCTCCCTCCCTCCTTCTGCCCCGCCCCCCCTACCCTCTCCTTTCTCTCCCCCCCCCCCCCCCCCCCTCTTCCCCTGCCCCCCAGCAGACTTGTTCCCGGCACTCAGAATATTCGGTCAAGGACGACAAGAGGTGAAGACGGATGAAGACGAGCAGGGAGACAATGCAGACTGGGCGACAAGCACTCGCTGACTGACCGTCTGGCAACGTCATCCCGGTTCCGCCGGACAGACAGGCCGGCAGGCAGGCCGGCAGGCAGGCAGGCAGGCAGGCCCCACGTGTCCTTGCGGTGCCATGATGAATCACTAGGGCCCACCCTGCCGCCATCACTTCTTCAGACCCCCCCCCCCCTCCCCCCCCCCCCTCCTCAGCACCCTCTGTCTGTGACTTCTACATGTTGACGCCATGGTTTCCTGCTCTGCTTGCTTCGCATCCCTCACATCCCCCACCCCCTCCCTGTCCGTTCTCATCCACCAATCCTTTGCCCCTCAACTTTTCTTCGTTTTATTCTTCCTTTTCCTTCTCATCAACTCCATTACTTACACACACACACAGACACACACACACGCACGCACGCACACACACACAAAGACACGCATATAAGCATAATTCACTCTTTTCTCTCTCTCTCTCTCTCTCTCTCTCTCTCTCTCTCTCTCTCTCTCTCTCTCTCTCTCTCCTTTTCCTGCCCACGCCCCCCGCCTCACCCCCCCCGTCCCCCCCCCCACACACACACACAACACACACACTCTCATCCCTTCTTCCCCTCTCCTCCTCCATCAACATTAACTTACTTTGTGGCACACAAAATCCGTCCCAAGTGCACACAGCAGCTTTCATCCCACTACTGTGGTTTTCAGATGGCTCAGCTCACGGTCTGAAGACTTGCCCATTCCTCAGCTTTCATCCCACTACTGTGGTTTTCAGATGGCTCAGCTCACGGTCTGAAGACTTGCCCATTCCTCTGCTTTCATCCCACTACTGAGGTTTTTAGATGGCTCAGCTCACGGTCTGAAGACTTGCCGATTCCTCAGCTTTCATCCCACTACTGTGGTTTTCAGATGGCTCAGCTCACGGTCTGAAGACTTGCCCATTCCTCAGCTTTCATCCCACTACTGTGGTTTTCAGATGGCTCAGCTCACGGTCTGAAGACTTGCCCATTCCTCAGCTTTCATCCCACTACTGTGGTTTTCAGATGGCTCAGCTCACGGTCTGAAGACTTGCCCATTCCTCTGCTTTCATCCCACTACTGAGGTTTTTAGATGGCTCAGCTCAGGGTCTGAAGACTTGCCCATTCCTCAGCTTTCATCCCACTACTGTGGTTTTCAGATGGCTCAGCTCACGGTCTGAAGACTTGCCCATTCCTCAGCTTTCATCCCACTACTGTGGTTTTCAGATGGCTCAGCTCACGGTCTGAAGACTTGCCCATTCCTCAGCTTTCATCCCACTACTGTGGTTTTCAGATGGCTCAGCTCACGGTCTGACGACTTGCCCATTCCTCAGCTTTCATCCCACTACTGTGGTTTTCAGATGGCTCAGCTCACGGTCTGAAGACTTGCCCATTCCTCAGCTTTCATCCCACTACTGTGGTTTTCAGATGGCTCAGCTTACGGTCTGAAGACGTGCCCATTCCTCAGCTTTCATCCCACTACTGTGGTTTTCAGATGGCTCAGCTCACGGTCTGAAGACTTACCCATTCCTCAGCTTTCATCCCACTACTGTGGTTTTCAGATGGCTCAGCTCACGGTCTGAAGACTTACCCATTCCTCAGCTTTCATCCCACTACTGTGGTTTTCAGATGGCTCAGCTCACGGTCTGAAGACTTGCCCATTCCTCAGTTCTGGTCCTGCAAGAAAACTTGCCCTGCCTGTCTGTCTCATCTTGTATAACATGGGCATCGTGTGTCAGAGAAAAACAGACACGTCAGTCATCAATGAAGCACCGAGGATGACACGGTTACAGGGCAAACTCTCCTAAACCCTCAACATCAACAGGTTACGACTGATTTTAGATCGGATAAAACATTTGACTTAATTCTGTTACATGCCAAATTCTATATTAACAAACGCAAATATGAAAACGATTTGCCATTATTTCAAGTTTTCATCGTGTATTTGAAAGCAAGATATGAAATAGAAAAAGTATGCTGCATGTCTTCAAATGTCCCTCACAAAGTTCGTTACACAGTGGCTCCCATATTCTTTTTTTTTTTTTATTGGATTAACGCTTTTTTTTCTAGCAAGGTTTCCAAATAACATGACAACGGCAAGTTGCTTTGTTTTCCCCGTTTGATTAATTTATTTGCTCGGTTCACTCATTTTGTTTTCATTTATTTAACTATTATCCTTTTTGTGTTTACCCTCTGTGGTTATTAGTGTGTTTATAGATGTCTATGATTAGATTTGAAAAAACGCATACAGTGTTTATTAAGCGACCGTTACCACTTTGATGGTAGTAGAAGTAATAACAGTTGCAGTTGTGGTGGTAGTAGTAGTACTACTGCTGGTATTAGTACTCACAGTAGTAGTAAGGTGATGATGGTTGAAGATGTCGATGATGATAAGGATGATTATGATGATAATGTATATTTTGCTGTTGTTGTTGTTGTCTTACTGCGATAAGTATGCATTTTGCGTTTTGTATTCCTTACTTTTAATTTGTTCTTATGTGTGACCTGTTCTTACAGCTGTCTGTCATTACATGTGCAGACATGCCTACTGGCCCAAAAAAGCCACGCTCGTCACTGCAAAACGTGAAAACTGGATGTTGGTTTGGACGTTACTGCTGGTGTTCGCATATCACCGAAAAACAAAACAAAACCAAAAACAAAACCAAAAACAACCAAACAAACAACCAACCAACCACACAAACAAACAAAAGCCAAGTGGGTGTAGCTTTGTTTCTGAGCTGGACGAAGCCGACAGAAGTTGGGAAGCTGGAAGCCAAACACTGTGCACAGTGCGCCCTGTGTAGAACGCCATGAAGAGACCGACCTCAGCCCAAAATCGCAGAGAGCGTTTGAAAGAAGGGAAGATGAAGGAAGCCAATCACAAGGTGTGGTGCTGATGAAAAAAAGCAGACAGCAAATCCTGCCGCCGAAAAACAAAATGCTGCTAGACTTTCTGAAAACACTACGATGAACTGTATCACTGTTTACACCGAGGACAGACCGGGGAAAACTTGGGACTTGCGCAAGATCAGCATGCATGCCTTCTCAACAGTCCCAGCAGTTCTGGTGGTGCCGATAAACACGAGTGCGGACATGTGTACTTGCACGTCTGGATAGCACCACATTCCTAAGAATACAGCGCTTTCCATAAATTCACTGAAAACCACAGTCTGCTCAAGATTTCGTTGTTGATGGAATGATTCTGGGTATGCAAGTGTGTTAATGTGGGAATGAAAATTATCTTACTTGTTATGGAATGAAAAGTTCTTACTAGTAATGTGCTAAAATGTCGATTCTGGGGTATGCAAGTGTGTCATGTGGAACGAAAATTACCTTACTTGTTATGGAATGAAAAGTTTTTACTAGTAATGTGCTAAAATGTCGATTCTGGGGTATGCAAGTGTGTTATGTGGGAATGAAAATTATCCTACTTGTTATGGAACGAAAAGTTCTTACTAGTAATGTGCTAAAAATGTCGCGGCCAATGTGCGCCTTGGATTATCAAACGCACCCATACCATGTCAGTGAAGGCACCACCCATCACTACTGGTAAGCTTGCATTCATCTCCGATTCAAAGGAAGGAAACGAAAATACGCATGAATTAATGTCCCGTACAGTGTGAAAGTTTTAACCGCAATGAAAACAAAAGAAAAGAACAAAGAAGACAATCAATGAATCACTGATTGGACAAGGTTAGAGCCGCCAGCCAACAACCCAAACTACAGCAGACCAGCGGAGTTCCTTCAGGTTGTGTTTCCTCTGGTAAGAAACCAATGACTGAAACTGTCACCAGCGCGCGTATGCGCATGTGTATGCGCGTGTGTGATCCGGGAGTTGGTGTGAACCTGCTCCTGCATGCATGCCGGCATCCAGGCAAAAGTTCACGAATCTGTGGGAAAGAGGGAGACCTCAAACAGCACAGCCATGTCTACTTCAACAATTTCTTTTAAAGCACACAAGACAGACGAATAAAATTCACGACCAAGCAACCCAGCACTCCCATTCCACAAGGGATCAAAACAGCTAAGCTGTAAATCTCAGTCTTGTTTATTAAACAAACCAAAAGGAGGAAACCCAACAACTGTCCGACAAACGCACGTTGTGCAATGTTCATGTCAAGCAACCTTCTTCATGCAGCGCACCTTTCTGCCGACAGGGCTCACAGCCGGACAAACAAAACAGGACTGGTGACAGAAAACAACAGACGTTGGTCCAATGAAAAACGACAACAGAGAAAGAATGGTCTGTGATCTGCAGGCAAAACAACTTGCACATACACGCACGCGCGCGCGCGCACGCGTACACACACAAACACACATACACAGACACACAAATGCCTGCACGCGCACAGTGGGAAAGAGAGACAGACAGACAGGCGGGCACGAGTGTATTTGAGGAAAGGGGGAAACCTGAACAAAACCCATGTACACTTAAACAATCCTTATTGTTTATACCACACACACACACACACACTGACATGGGACGGAACCACCAGCACATAGAGAGAGGAGCACCACCAACACAACCAGTACCAGCATAACGCCCACCCAACTTTTTCAACCCGAGAAGGCCGCTCCAAAATAATCCGCGGCTAAGCCTGCCTGTCTGCACTAATATTCGGTCAAGGACAAAGGGGAGCAACGGGGAGAGAAGGCGGAGGGAAAAAAAAAAAAAAGGGACCACCACCAGCAGAACGGGGCAGACACCACTCGCTGACCGTCTGGCGACCTGACCCAGGCGGACAGACAGACAGACAGGCAGCTCCTCCCCACCCTCCCCCATGACGGCATGGTGATGTACGGCCGGGCCTGACTCAGCTCTCTCGTTTTCAGACTGCCGTCAGCACTCCTCACCCTGCGCTGTTCGCTGCTGCCACGCGCGCTACACCAGATGGGGGGGGGGGGGGGGGGGGGGGGGGGGGGGGAGAGGAGGTAAGGCTGGGGGTGGGGGGTGGGGGGTGCTGGCACGTGCCCCACCCTCTCTCCGTTGTATTGCGTACTCCTCTAACCTTTCCTACTCATCTTTCCATAATATCTCCCCCCCCCCCCCCCCCCCCTTTTTTTTTCTCCCTTTCCTTTCGTTCCTTCCCCTACCTCTGCTCTCCCCTCCTATCTACCATCCGCTTTTGTCTTGCTGCTTCTGTGATGGCAGATGAATACATGAAATCCTACGTGGAAAATGAACTTTGGGGGTGGGGGTCGCTATTACTGTGGAAACATTTCCGCAGAGAGAGAGAGAGAGAGAGAGAGAGAGAGACAGAGACAGAGAGAGAGAGAGAGAGAGAGAGACAGGCGTGGGGGTGAGGGAGGAGGGAGAAAGGACGTAGAAACGAACAAGAAGTAGAAAAGGGTGAAACCGACATCAACAACAACAGAAGACGAGTTAACAGAAACATACCGAAAATGTGGAGTGGCCAAAAAGCATGCCTGCAGACAACACGGTCTTGCCCACATTCGGAAGGTTGAAAAAAGAAAAGAAAAAAAAAAGAAAAAAACAAAAAAAAACAGACACAACTACAATGTTCACCCTCTCCCTCTCTAGACATTCCGCCCTTTCACCCCACTCCCCTTTCTCCTTCCTCTCCCACCCCCACCCCCTCCTCCCACTGCTCCTCACCGCTGGCTTCCTCCTCTCCTCCCTATTCCTCCTAAACCCAGACAACCTTTTCTTCTTTTTTTCCCCCTCCAAGACAGATAGGTTCTCTCACTCCCACACCAACTGACTTACCGAGTGACTGCAGCGGGGAGGGGGGGGGGGGGGCAGGAAGGGGGAAACAGAACAGATATGGAGGGGTGATGCGAGAACGCAGGGAGAGAGAGAGAGAGAGAGAGAGAGAGAGAGAGAGAGAGAGAGAGAGAGAGAGGGGGGAGGGGGAGGAGGGGACGGCAGGAAGAGGGGGGGGGGTGCAATGATGGGGCGGTGGGAATGGGGTAGGGAGGTAAAGAGCGTAGAAAAAAAGGAAGGGGGGGGGGGGGGTAACAGAGGGAGGGGGGAGGGAGGGGGGAGAAAGGAAGGTGGGGGAGGGGGTGGAGGCAGGGACGCCGTTGTGTTTCGGTAGGGGGCCGACACACAGTTTAGTCTACCTTGCCGCCGCCAGACCATCCGAACTGCGGCTTTCACAACACGACCTGTCGGGCCCCGCCGGCAGCTTATATCATCATCCAGCTCCCCACCGACCCCCCTCTACTCCCTACCCCTTCGTCTGCCGTGTGTCGGCCCCTAGGTAGCGCATTTTATAACTGCGCATTCTGTTCAGTGCCCGATCTGTTTAGACGTTCCCAGGGCAGCAGCGCCAGCGACAGATGCTAGGTGGGAGGAGGCAGGCGATTGGGGGAGGTGGTAGGTGGGGTGCAGGGGGGGGGGGGTGGAGAATGGCGCGCCCAAAGGAAGGTGGTGGTGGTGATCGTGGTGGTGCTGGGATTGAGGGAGGGATGGGGGAGGGGAGAAGAGTGGGGGTGAGGGTGGAGGGGGGTGCCAGAGTGGGGGGTGGGGGGTGGGGAGAGAGAATCCCGGGTAATATCGCGGGTAGAGAGAGAGAGTGGAGAGGATGAGGACAGTCGGAAAGAGCAGCAGGAACACAGAGCGAAGGTCTGCATGACTAGGACCTGAAATTCTCTCTCTCTCTCTCTCTCTCTCTCTCTCTCTCTCCTCTCTCTCTCTCTCTCTCTAAACAACACACACACACATATCTGCAAGGGGGGCGGGGGGAGGGGCGGAGGGGGAGGAGAGAGGAGGGAAAAGGGGAGGGGAGAGAAACAGAGAGAGGGGAGAGAGGGGGAGGAGAAAGAGAGAGAGAGAGAGAGAGAGAGAGAGAGAGAGAGAGAGAGAGATGGTAGAGAAAGAGAGACGAGTGGGAAGGAGGGAGAGAGATGGAGCGGAGGGAGACAGGGTGGGATGGAGGGTGGAACAGATGCCGGAAGGGAGATGGCAGAAGAGAAGAAACAGCTGTAAGACAATTTTACGCAATGAAATGAAAGATACGAAGCAGTTAGACATGGACACATACGTACCCATAAAGAAAGTATTGTATGTACGTCAAGAATGAATAAAAACCCGTTACGCATCAAGAAACAGGAAAGAGAGAGGGAAGGGGAAGGGGAGAAAAGGGGGGGTGGTGGAAGGTAAGGAGAGAGAGCGAGAGAAAGAAAGAGAGAGAGAGAGAGAGAGAGAGAGAGAGAGAGAGAGAGAGAGAGAGCGAATTTTTATGATGAGGAGAAGAATAAGCACAATACAGGCTTTTTGTACATTTTTGCCCTCGATGAAGTAGAAAAAATAGGATATATGTGACTTCAAAACTAAATGAATTTGAGAGCAAGAGACAGACAGAGACAGACACAGAGAGAGAGAGAGAGAGAGAGAGAGAGAGAGAGAGAGAGAGAGAGAGAGAGAGAGAAACGAATCTTTCATAATGAGGAAAAGAATAAGCACAACACAGGCTTTTGTACATTTTAACCCTCGATGAATAGTAAAAATAGAATATATGACTCAAAACTAAATGAGAGAGAGAGAAGAGAGAGAGAGAGAGAGAGAGAGAGAGAGAGAGAGAGAGAACGAATCTTTTTTTTAATGAGGGAAAAAAATAAGCACAATACAGGCTTTTGTACATCTTGACCTCGATGAAGTAGGAAAAAATAAGGATAATATGTGACTTCAAAACTAAATGAATGAGAGAGAGAGAGAGAGAGAGAGAGAGAGAGAGAGGAGAGAGAGAGAGAGAGAGAGAACGAATCTTTTTTTTTAATGAGGGAAAAGATAACCACAATACAGGCTTTTGTACATCTTGACCTCGATGAAGTAAAAAAAATAAGGATAATATGTGACTTCAAAACTAAATGAATGAGAGAGAGAGAGAGAGAGAAGAGAGGAGAGAGGAGAGAGAGAGAGAGAGAGATGAAGAGGAGAGAGAAAAAACGAACGAACGAACCTTTTTTAATGAGGGAAAAGAATAAGCACAATACAGGCTTTTGTACATCCTGACCTCGATGAAGTAGAAAAAATAAGGATAATTAATATGTGATTTAAAAACTAAATGAATGAGAGAGAGAGAGAGGGAGAGAGGGAGGGAGAGAGAGAGAGAGGGAGAGGGAGAGAGATGGAGGGAGAGAGAATATCTGGGAGAGAGCAGGGGGTGCGATGGACGGGGGGGGGGGGGGGGGGGAGCGAGAGAGGAGGTATAGTTGAAAGGAGAGGGGGGGGGGGTAGTGGCGATGGGAGACAGAGACTGACAGACTGACTCACTCGTTGTATTCATGAAGGCCATAGCCCTCTACAGTTAGAATTTGGAACTAAAAACTACAATCTACAGTTAGAATATGGAACTAAAAACAACAATCTAAAGTCTCGGAATCGGATCATTGCATAACGCTTGCTTCGTCTGCTAGATGCTTTTGTCAAAATTAATTGCGAAGTTTATTTGCAATTTAAAAAAAAAAAAAAAAAAAAACTTTGATTCATTTACAACTTCAACGTGACTCAGAATTTACACACACACACACACACACACACACAACACACACACACACACACACGGCATCTAACACTGGATACATTTCAGTTTAGATCCGAATATATCACATGAACGTATTTGTCTCCCTGTAAACACGATCAATCGGGTGGGGATGAGAGAGAGAGAGAGAGAGAGAGGAGAGGGGGGGGGAGGGAGAGAAGGCACGGAGGAAGAGGGGAAGAGTGAGGAGATGGAAGAGACAGAAGTGGAGGAGGTGGAGGTAAAAAGAAGAACAAGATAATGACGACGTTGATGATGAATGATGATGATGATGAAGGTAAAGACGAAGATGAAGAAGAAACGGATGAGAGAGAGACACAAGAGGTGAGTGAGTGAGTGAGTGAGTGAGTGTGTGTGTGTGTGTGTGTGTGTGTGTGTGTGTGTGTGTGTGTGTGTGTGTGTGTGTGTGTGTGTGCGTGCGTGCGTGTGTGTGTGTGTGGAATGGACTGGAGAGGGGGGGGTCTGCATGGACCAACACGCGCTGCCCAAGGGGACGCCTGGAGACGAGGAGTGTCCCGCAGCTCCTCAAGGCACCACGGGGTCAGACAGTTCCATTGACTCCGCCCTTCACTTCACCCGTCTCCCCACACCACCTCCACCCCCCACCCACTCTGCTTCCCTCCCGCGCCGCCCCCCCCCCCCCCCCCCCCCCCCCCCCCCCCCTCCGCGCCCCCCTTGGGAAGACCAGCGAAAAACCTTTCGGACATCAATCCGACGCACTCACGCACGCACATACACACACTAACGCATACTCGTCCGTGTTCACACACACACACACACACACACACACACACACACCTTGACCGAAACACAATCTCGTGCTTGAAAGAACTAGTATGGAAGCTACACAATTCACGTTGAACGTGTTCGTTCCCCTACCCTCCCCCTTCCTCATTAATATTCTTTGCCCTCCCCCCTTCCCATCCCTATCCCCCACCACTTCACCCTTCCCATCACCCCCCTCCCCTCCTTCCCCACCCCTCCGAGATGAAGGGCTCAGCAGCAAGGGAGACGGTCTAAACGCAGTCAGGGAAGCAGGTAAAGGTGTGACGCCGACAGCTCGATTGTAATCCCGGGCACCCCCACTCCGCCATTAGGCCGTCTGGCCACTCGTGCAGATGGCACGTGGCGCCCACCCTGCATACATACCCCGCACACCCTGCGTACCCTGACAGTCTGCCCCGGGCAGGGGGGGGGGGGGGGGGGGGACGGGAGATGGGGAGGGGGGTTCTGATTTATCACCCCACCACCCACTTGGTGACACTGGTCTCATTTACAAATCGCACAGCCAGAGCATTTTTGCATTCTTTCACAGGCCTTGCGATGGAATTTTTTCATGTAAAAAAAACCCCTGCGTCAACAGAAAAAAAACACACGTGGGGTTGGGGGTGCGAGGGGGTGGGTGTGGGGGTGGGGGTGGGAGGAGGGCTGGGGACAGGAAGTCCCCAAACCAAGCGGTTTTTCACGATGTTTTGTCAAGGATTTTCGAGGTGCCACACCACACAAAATTAACATGCTGCAAATACGAGTACGGACATTCTTTGGACGTTTTACTAACTAATGATCCGTTCCTCATGCAAGCCAATCAACTACTGTGAAACGCACAGCCAACACTTGACATAACTGAAACACTGTTCACCCCACAATGTAAACACAGCCAACAGTTCACATCACTGAAACACTGATCACCCCACAATGTAAACACAGCCAACAGTTGACATCACTGAAACACTGATCCCCCCCCCCCCCCCCCCCCCAATGTAAACATAGCCAACAGTTCACATCACTGAAACACTGATCCCCCACAATGTAAACACACAGCCAACTATTGACATGACTGAAACACTGACCCCCCCTCCCCCCCCCCCCCCCCCCCCACACACACACACACACACAATGCAAACACAGCCAACAGTTCACATCACTGAAACACTGACCCCCCACCCCCCCACCCCCACACAATGCAAACACAGCCAACAGTTCACATCACTGAAACACTGATCCCCCAAAATGTAAACACAGCCAACAGTTCACATCACTGAAACACTGATCACCTCACAATGTAAACACAGCCAACAGTTCACATCACTGAAACACTGACACCCCACAATGTAAACACAGCCAACAGTTCACATCACTGAAACACTGATCACCTCACAATGTAAACACAGCCAACAGTTCACATCACTGAAACACTGATCACCTCACAATGTAAACACAGCCAACAGTTCACATCACTGAAACACTGATCACCCCACAATGTAAACACAGCCAACAGTTCACATCACTGAAACACTGATCCCCCAACAATGTAAACACAGCCAACAGTTCACATCATTGAAACACTGATCACCCCACAATGTAAACACAGCCAACAGTTGACATCACTGAAACACTGAACACCCCACAATGTAAACATAGCCAACAGTTCACATCACTGAAACACTTATCCCCCCCCCCCCCCCCCCCCCCAATGTAAACACAGCCACCAGTTCACATCACTGAAACACTGATCCCCCCACAATGTAAACACAGCCAACAGTTCACATCACTGAAACACTGATCCCCCCACAATGTAAACACAGCCAACAGTTCACATCACTGAAACACTTATCCCCCCACAATGTAAACACAGCCAACAGTTGACGTCACTGAAACACTGATCCCCCCACAATGTAAACGCAGCGAACAGTTGACATCACTGAAACACTGATCCCCCACAGTGTATCCCTCTCCCCCATCCAGCCGACATCTTGCAACCAGCGAGATGCATTCCGATCCTCATCAGGTGCAGAGAGCCTTGATCGACACTGGAAGGCATCCAAGTGCTGTGAAGTGTCTGTCTGACAGCGGTGAAGAAATCCTTCAACTCGCAGACTGAGATCCGACACGTCGCCGGCCACTCCCCTCCAGCTTCCAGCACGTGACCTTCGTATGGGTCCTAAGCAAGACACCCCAGTCCCCTGCCTCGCTACGCTTCCAGGCGTGCAGACCCCCCCCCCCCCCCCCCCCCCCCCCCCCCCCTCCCCGTGTCTCAAATGCCATGTTCGATACCACTCGGTCTGCAAGGCCACGCTAGATTCTATTGTAAACGGTTAAGAAAAAAGTTGAAGGAAAAATTCGCAAAGTGCCAGTGGCTCTCTCACTTCAACGGCACCGTGCAGCGACAATCAGCTTCAGCTTCAAAGCGAGGAGACGGCGGGTGGAAACGGATTTGAACTGGTTGCCATTCCCACGTCCATTCTGCACCCAATTGGAGGGGATAAGAGACCGTCTGTTCGTTTCTTCGTTCTCACTGTCTTGAACGTTGTTTGTCTCGCCTGAAGAACACCAAAGAGGTCGTAACTGAGGACACAGCCAACACACCCAACTTACCACTCCATCAGTGCTCACCTTACACGACCAGACTACTGAATCACAGAGGACACAGCCACTCCATTAGTGATCACCTTACACGACCAGACCACAGAATCACAGAGGACACAGCCAACACACCCAACTTACCACTCCATTAGTGCTCACCTTACACGACCAGACCACAGAATCACAGAGGACACAGCCAACACACCCAACTTACCACTCCATTAGTGCTCACCTTACACGACCAGACCACAGAATCACAGAGGACACAGCCAACACACCCAACTTACCACTCCATCAGTGCTCACCTTACACGACCAGACCACAGAATCACAGAGGACACAGCCAACTTACCACTCCATTAGTGATCACCTTACACGACCAGACTACAGAATCACAGAGGACACAGCCAACACACCCCACTTACCACTCCATTAGTGCTCACCTTACACGACCAGACTACAGAATCACAGAGGACACAGCCACCCCATTAGTGCTCACCTTACACGACCAGACTACAGAATCACAGAGGACACAGCCACTCCATTAGTGATCACCTTACACGACCAGACTACAGAATCACAGAGGACACAGCCAACACACCCAACTTACCACTCCATTAGTGATCATCTTACACGACCAGACTACAGAATCACAGAGGACACAGCCACTCCATTAGTGATCACCTTACACGACCAGACTACAGAATCACAGAGGACACAGCCAACACACCCAACTTACCACTCCATTAGTGATCATCTTACACGACCAGACTACAGAATCACAGAGGACACAGCCACTCCATTAGTGATCACCTTACACGACCAGACTACAGAATCACAGAGGACACAGCCAACACGCCCAACTTTTCCTCTTCACCCATAATTCACCATTACCATTAACACTATCACAGTGCCAGCACTTGTGCTGCAGACAATGAGATCGGAACATGGGTCAAGATCCAGACCAGGGGTGTGTACATCAGACCTGTCCACCCAAGCCAGACCACACGTCCGGGCCACTTGGGAGAAAAATCCCAGGAACGCGAAGCGCCGGACATTCTAACTACCGTACTTGGTGCTCACCTTACACGACACGACTAGAGATTCACAGCGGACACAGCCACCACACCACACCTACTCCTCACCAACAATTTGTCATTGTCATTTACCCTATCACAACACCAGCACTAGTATCGCAGACAACGAGATTCTCCGGTTAGATATCAGCTACCCTCTTGCCCTTTCAATACAAATGGCCACGTTGACGAAAGAACTGCAATATAATACAAATGGCTACGTAGAGGAAAGAACTGCAATATAATACCAATGGCTACGTAGAGGAAACAACTGCAATATAATACAAATGGCCACGTTGAGGAAACAACTGCAACGTAATACAAATGGCCACGTTGAGGAAAGAACTGCAATATAATACAAATGGCCACGTTGAGGAAAGAACTGCAATATAATACAAATGGCCACGTTGAGGAAAGAACTGCAATATAACACAAATGGCCACGTTGAGGAAAGAACTGCAATATAACACAAATGGCCACGTTGACGAAAGAACTGCAATATAACACAAATGGCCACGTTGAGGAAAGAACTGCAATATAACACAAATGGCCACGTTGACGAAAGAACTGCAATATAACACAAATGGCCACGTTGAGGAAAGAACTGCAATATAATACAAATGGCCACGTTGAGGAAAGAACTGCAATATAACACAAATGGCCACGTTGAGGAAAGAACTGCAACGTAATACCAATGGCCACGTTGAGGAAAGAACTGCAATATAATACAAATGGCCACGTTGAGGAAAGAACTGCAATATGATACAAATGGCCACGTTGAGGAAAGAACTGCAATGTAATACAAATGGCCACGTTGAGGAAAGAACTGCAACGTAATACAAATGGCCACGTTGAGGAAAGAACTGCAACGTAATACAAATGGCCACGTTGACGAAAGAACTGCAATGTAATACAAATGGCCACGTTGAGGAAAGAACTGCAACGTAATACCAATGGCCACGTTGAGGAAAGAACTGCAATATAATACAAATGGCCACGTTGAGGAAAGAACTGCAATATAATACAAATGGCCACGTTGAGGAAAGAACTGCAATATAATACCAATGGCCACGTTGAGGAAAGAACTGCAATATAATACAAATGGCCACGTTGAGGAAAGAACTGCAATGTAATACAAATGGCCACGTTGAGGAAACAACTGCAACGTAATACAAATGGCCACGTTGACGAAAGAACTGCAACGTAATACAAATGGCCACGATGAGGAAAGAACTGCAACGTAATACCAATGGCCACGTTGAGGAAAGAACTGCAATATAATACAAATGGCCACGTTGAGGAAAGAACTGCAACATAATATAAATGGCCACGTTGAGGAACGAACTGCAATGTAATACAAATGGCCACGTTGAGGAACTGCAACATAATACAAATGGCCACGTTGAGGAAAGAACTGCAACATAATATACTGACTTCCATAAAAAACGCGAAAAATTGAAAGGCTATTTTTCGGGTGAAAAGGGGTGAATATACAATATTGAACCATTGTGGCAAGTTGTTTGGGTCCAAGACTCACGTGCAGTGAAAAACGTGTGTGAGCAACACATCATTCCCGGCATTGGAGGGTCAACAAAAATGGCAAACTGGTTGCTGCATGTGAGGCACGTGCACACCATGCAGAGCAAAGTTAACCAGCGACAAGTACGCAGGCATGCAGCCTTTATAAAGCCGCGCTACAAGGTTCAGATAACGACTTGCCGTCTGAGCGCTAAAGAGATGCCAAGACTACGAGCAGAGGAACGCAATCGTGCCCTAGGCCATCTGGAGGCTGGTGTGGATGCCAGGCAGGTCGCCAACATCTTTAACGTCCACATCTCAACCATCTATCGTCTGCAGCACCGCATGCGAGTCACTGGTACCACTGATGATCGTCCCCGGCCAGGCCGTCCTCGGGTCACCACACCAAGAGAGGATCGCCATTTTGTTCGAACCCATCTGCGGGACAGGCGGCAAACAGCCGCTAACACTGCTCGACAGGTGCCTGGGAATCTCCAGCAACGAATCAGCCTCAACACTGTGCGGCGGCGTCTTCAGGAGAACGGGCTGGCATGTAGGCGTCCTCACAGAGGTCCGGTACTGACACCAAGAGACGGGCAGGACAGGCTGCAGTGGGCACAAGCCCGAATCAACTGGCGCAGGCAGCAGTGGGGATGCACACTGTTCTCAGATGAGAGCCGTTTTTGTATTGACATGGCTGACGGTCGTGTCAGAATATGGCGTCGACCTGGTGAACGCTATGCTGACTCCTGTGTGGTAGAGCGGAACCCCTGGGGAGGCCCGAACGTGATGATATGGGGTGCAATTGGCATTAATCACGCCATAGGACCAGTCATCTTTCAGAACATTGGTCCTGGTCGCGGACAGGGTGTCAATGCACAGCGCTACATCCACCAGGTGCTCAGACCCCATGTCGTTCCTTTTTTTGCGCAACACCCAAACTGGACATTCCAACAGGACAATGCAAGACCACACACAGCCAGGGCCACCCAGCAATTTCTTCAGCATAACAACGTCAATGTGCTGCCCTGTCCAGCCCTCAGTCCCGATTTAAACCCAATAGAACATTTTTGGGATGAACTTAGCAGACGGTTGGACCTCCTGCGTCCACGACCAGCAACAGCGGCTCAACTTCACCAGGCCATCGTCCATGTGTGGGCTGGTGTGCCAAGGGGATGCATCAACCACCTGGTCCACTCAATGAGCCGCAGGTGTCAAGCAGTTGTCCATGCAAATGGTGGCCACACACGGTATTAGGACTTCAAGCTGGTTTGTCACGTGACCTTGGATTTTCCACACAAAGACATATTGCTGATGACATTTTCACACATTACCGGTGTAATGAATCAAATCACGTTGAATTCTCGCTTCCACTCTGTACAATTGTGACCAATAAAATTCGCCCCTAACCTTCAGCTTGTTTTGCTTTCGCGTTTTTTATGGAAGTCAGTATACAAATGGCCATGTTGAGGAAACAACTGCAATATAATACAAATGGCCACGTTGAGAAAAGAACGGCAATATAATACAAATGGCCACGTTGAGGAAGGAAGGAACTGCAATATAATACAAATGGCTACGTTGAGGAAAAAACTGCAATACAGAAAAAAAAGCAAAAAAAGCCAACTACGAAGCTGTTGTGAGGAAACTACTAAACCCTTCATCAGAATTAGACGTAAAATGGCATCTTGATCAAGATTAATAATCAGTCATCAACGACCTATAGTGATCAAAACGATGAACTTGCTCTTCAGTCTCATGAAGGGTCATACAATTGCAGTGCCAAAAACAGCAAACCCCGACTTCAGATCCAAGAACCACAATCTGTGGGGGAAAAACTCCAGGATTTTTCCCCTTTTTTTCTTTCTTTTTTTCAAATTTAGGCAGAAGGAACAGTACAAACGATTCAGTCCTCAGTAGACCCGAACTATGAACCAGAATCCTGACAGAGAGTTCAGCACCAAAGACTTCCATCTCCTACTGAGTAAACTGCGCACACTAATCACAATGAGACGAGGCGTGTGTGTGTGTGTGTGTGTGTGTGTGTGTGTGTGTGTGTGTGTGTGTGTGTGTGTGTGTGTGTGTGTGCGCGCGCGTGCGTGCGTGTGCGCGCGCGCATGTGTGTACAGAATAATACACCTGCCTTTGCACATAATCCCCCCCCCCCCTCCCCATTCCAGAAGTGGTTAGCGTCGCGGACTCCTGGCTGGGAGACCGTGGGTTCGATTCCCATCAGAGTCATGTGGGATTTTTCTGCCCCGACCGGCTCCTAACCAGAACTGAGTTTGCTACGGGCTCAGTTGGGAAGACTGGGACCATACAGTCGACTTTCATCCACTTAATGGATCGCGACTCTGAGAGTGTTGCTCAAATTTCCTGACCAACACTGCTGGTGTCTGTTTGTCTCAGGCCTGGTTGACGCCGAGACATATTACGAAAGAAAGCGTCGAGTACAGCCTGTTATGCAGTCCCAGGCCGAAATGGGAATCCGTAGCATCATCTTCACCATCCTCATTCTCATCGATCCGTATTAAAAAAGTCCCACATTCTGTGGCCCTTCATGCTCTGCTCTCATGGTGACCTCAGTTTCGATGTCCTCTCCACACCTGTGACCTTGGTTTGATTCTATCGTGGTCAAAATTATTGGCGACTCCATGGGGGCTGTTGTTTGACCGACTGTGGCAGCGCCCTCCGGAGGGAGAGCTCACTCACGCCGGATCTGCGACTAAGCAATTACTGTCGTCAGTTGGGGGCTTAGTAACTGGTGTCCTGCCTATGTTAGATCAGAACAGGCGCCACTGAACACCACCGAAGTGACTCGGTAGCAGTGCAGCATCTCCTCTGGTGGGTTGCCTCTTGACGACTTGACATAGACTGCTCCCTGTGGATTGCCGGGGCCGAGGCTGTGGCGGGACTGACCAGGCTGTTGCTGTGGATGGGGTGTTGGAATGAGCGGCGTGGGTGCACTGCCACTGAGGTGGCACAGAAGACAACACAGCAAAAAAAAAACACCACATACACAGAAAAGAATGTACTTCCTAACAAACTAGCATGTTGTTTTTCTTCTCTTTAAAAGATGGATTTTTTAAAAATTCAAATACTGTGTGTGCTTACCCGTGTAAATCATGCTACTCAACATTTTTCTTTTTTCTTTTCTGTGTGTACCCACCACCTGTTAAAAAGAGGGACAGACCTGAAAAGTAAGATAAAAATCTGGTTTTACCAACATGTAACGATTATAATGCAGCTGTTGCTTTAAAGCTCTGGATTACTTTCATCATTATGATTGCTTACAAAATGTTTAACACTTTCACTGATGATTAAAAAAACAATCATCAAAAAAACAACTGACCTGCATACATACATTTCTTCATTCTCTGTGCCTCTCTTTCATTCAACCCAATTTCAATTTTGATCCAGCGCTGAATATAAGAAGATAAACGGTTTCTCATTCTTCGTTTTCACTGTCCTAAATGTTATTTGCTTAACCCCTTTTGCCTGAAGAAGACCCAAGAGGTCGAAATGCATTGCGTCTTGTCCTGTACTTTGTTTACCTATGTCCTTGGTGGTAACTAACCCTCTCTCTTTCTAAATTTTGCTCCAATTTCAATTCTCAAGTCTTCCAAAAGAGCAGAATTCATTACCTATTTTTCCCACAGTTACCTGC
>CM031609.1:15286199-15303699 GCA_018398815.1 Conus ventricosus | reverse complement strand
AAAGAGAGGGGCGACGGAGCGAGCGAGCGAGCGAGAGAGAGAGAGAGAGAGGGAGAGAGAGAGAAGCCAAGAGGTAGGGGTGCAGAGGAGAACGGAAGGGGAAAAAAAAAAACAAAGGAAGAAGAAGGAGAAGGAGGAGGAGGAGGAGGAGACGGATAAAGAAGACAGAAAGAAGAGTAAGAAGAGAGGGGTAAGGGACAATGAAGGGGAGAGGGGCCCGGGTAGGGGATGCTAGAGGAAGTCTAAAGGAGCAGGAGGGGGTGTAAAGGTCAAATCGAGAGAAACATGGAAAACGAGGATAGACAACAAGAAAGAGATGGGGAGGAGGAATGAGAGAGAGAGAGAGAGAGAGAGAGAGAGGAGAGAGAGAGAGAGAGAGACAGACAGACAGACAGACAGATAGAGACAGAGAAAGAGAGATAGAGACAGAGAGAGGAGGGGGAGGGAGAGGAGGGGGAGCATACAGCAAGGAAAAAGAATACAGGTGCGGAGAAAAAAAGAAATGAAAGAAAATAGCATAGGCAAAGACAGCAAAGAAAGAAAGACAAAGGGGAGGGAGGAGGGATGAAGGGCGTGGGAGGAGAAAGGAAGAGAAGTTTTATAGCTGTGACACAGAAAAAAAGGATTGGTACAAGAATTGGGGATGGGGATGAGGAAGAAGGGGTCGAGGAGGGGGGTGGGGGTGACGTAGTGGTGGAAAGATAATCCAAGGAAAAATTTTCTCCAAAAGAATGAATAAAGAAAGAACACAGAGAAAACGTAGAACATGGGAAAAAAGAGGAATGTCAATGGCCTGGCATCAATCAGGCTCGAGATTTATAGAAACCTGTAGTGTTGGTCAGGAAGTTTGAGCAACACTCCTAATGCGCATCCATTAAGTGGACTATACGTCTTCCCATTGAGCCATAGCATGCACAGTTACTGGTGCTGGCCGTGATCGAAAATCCCAAAAATGTTTAATTTTTAGCCTTACTTGTCTTTAAGTGCCCAGGCGGTGATATGACGTTAATATTGTCTTTTACCATTCGTTCTGTATGTTGTTGGTATATAAATGTATGCAATATTTCTGATAACTGATAGAAATATTTTAGTCACACAACGATCTAACTCTTAATAATTGATGTGCTTAACCGATTAAACTTTGTGAGTGTGTAACTGTACTTTGGTTTCTTTTCCTTTTTTTCGTGTGGCTAAAAAAAAAAGAAAGCTAAAATAAAATCAAACAAGTAAACCACCGATGCTCCTACAAGAGTGGTGCTGTTTACACTTTTCGTTGTGTCACACATAATATGGGATCAACAGAAATTATTTCATATCCGAGCTCAACAAAGTCATCAACAATGCAGTTCAAGTACATGCATTTTTTTCCATTGCAACGGTTACTTAACGGATATAAAATGTCATATTGAGAGTAAAAATGACTTTTAGCACATTTGATTTAACCATAGTGTTTCACAGGACGTCTACTATCATAATGTATACAAAACACAGATATAAATTTCCCGCCATTTTTGTCGATATCCATCCAAATCAATAGAAATACATTTTTTTGCATAAAAACAGGCAAGAACACGAAGTTCATGACGTTACCGAGCTCTTCTTTACATAATATGCACAGCAAATATTCCTATGACAAGTTTTATTTCTACCCAAATGAATGTTCAAAATCACACACAATCGAGAACCTTGCTTTTTTTTCCGTTACAATGGTTACTTAACAGATATAAAATGTCATATACTGAGAGGAAAAACGATTTTTTTTGCAAATTTGATTTAACCATCGTGTGTCAGGACGTCTACGATCAGAATGTACCAAAAAACAAAATTTGAATTTCCCGCCATTTTTTAAAAATCCATCAGAATCAATAATAATACATTTTATAACATAAAAACAGGCAACAACACGAAGCTCATGTCATAAACGAGTTTTTCTGTTCATAATGTGCACAGCAAATATTCCCGTGACACCTTTAATTCCCACAAAATGAATGTTCAAAATCTAACACAAACGAGATGCTCACTTCTTTTCCATTACAATGGTTACTTAACAAACATAAAATTACATGTTGCCAAGCTTGTGAACACCCATCCTAAAATATAATAACTGCCACTGAAAACAGAGTGGCATTAAGATACAACAAAATATTCATGGTAATTGAAATTTGTTTATCTCACCGATGCTGACACAATGCAAACCGTGGGTACAAAACTGACTTGGATTTGGTTGCCTAAGGAACACGTTAGCATCAATTGAGGAAAATATTGATACCCATAAAGGAATGTGATATTGCATGTCGTTTTGTCAAGTTGACATCTGCTTGTCTGTTTTGGACAAAAAAAGCATGGGTGTAAGATCACAGTACAATTTCAATGTTTCTTAAGTGACCATCCAAGCTCATTACCACGAAGATTCAAGGCAATTATAAAACATGACAAAAAAGGCACTTTCAGGCAATTTTATGACAAAAAACATTTAAGGGATGATTTATCAGTGTCCAAAGATCGTGCTGACAAAAAAGATTTCTTTTATCTGTTTTCTAATAGGAGCACGGTCTATTTTTTAAACTTTTTGTGAATGTTCGTTTTCTGAGCTCAAGGCGAGTACACGATCGTATGTCATCACACCGATTATTTTGTTCCCACCAAAAATTCGTGGTAATGAAACCAAAACTTGAAATAGCCATTATTTCCAAATTCCAGTCAATGTTTACGACCCATTTGGCTTTAGTTTCTCGGTGCCAAAAGATCATATCGTTTGTGCACGATTTCAATTTTAAGTCACCAAATTTTGGAAAGCTGTTGTCAAGCTCAGAATTAAGTAAATGAGCTAAACAGACGTTTTCGCCACCCATTTTAGTTGCAGATCGACGTAAAGTCTTAGAACATGATGCATGTTTATATTTTTGGGGCCGCGTGGTAATACAATTTTTTTAGGCAACCATTTCCCAAAACCCGGTGTGTGTGTGTGTGTGTGTGTGTGTGCGCGCGTATGTGTGTACAAGCCTGTGGGGCATGAGTGTGAGTGAGTATTTATGTCCTTGTGCATATAAATTTAATGAAAAATGTAAGACATTAAAATGTAATACGTAATTTGTAAAGCTGAATATGCTTGAAAGCTTACAACTAGATCAACATACTGACATAAATGATGCAAATATACAATTTTTCCAGTTTAATTAAGCAGTTATTTGTGATCACTGGATACTGAGAGGAACACTGTTTCAAGCCAGTGAGTGAACAAGAGAGAGAGAGAGGAAACTGAGAAGAAAGAGAGACAGACTGAGAGAGAGCAAAACGGTGGTAACTGTTTATTAAAAAGGCCACTGCATGCCTGAGAGAGGTCGAATCCAGAAACTGAGGAAGTATGAATAGCAATGTTACATTAGAATCCAAATCATCGTGAAACAGAATACTTAACTGTGTAAATTTACACACAGGCCCTCTTGACCGTCTGAGTGACAGCCAAAGAGGGAGTGAGAGAGAGCATTTTATGCCTGTGTGCAGCTTGCATGTTCTCACATATAGCTGTCTTTGGATACTCTGAAGTGTGGTGTGTGTGTGTGTGTGTGTGTGTGTGTGTGTGTGTGTGTGTGTGTGTGTGTGTGTGTGTGTGGTGTGTGTGTGCATGTGTGTGTGCGTGCGTGCATGTGTGTGCATGACTGTGGGTATCTATATATATGTGTGTGTATGTGTGTGTGCCTGTGTGTGAGGGAAGGTGGGAGATAGTGTGATATTTGTGTGACTAGTGAAAATTTCAGCATATATCATAATTCATGCTCTCTCCCGTGCTATCATTTGCACAAATCCTCTGAGTGAGCTATTGGATGAGCGAGCGAGTGGTTGAGAGACAAAGACTGTGTACGTGTGTATGTGTGTGTGTGTGTGCTTGTGTGTGCGTGTGTGTGTGTGTGTGTGTGTGTGTGTGTGTGTGTTGTGTGTGTGTGTGTGTGTGTGAGTGAGTGAGTGAGTGAGTGAGTGAGTGAGTGAGTGATGAGTGAGTGAGTGTGTGTGTGTGTGTGTGTGTGTGTGTGTGTGTGTGTGTGTGTGTGTGTAAGTGTGGGTGTATATGTGCGCATGTATGAGTTGAGTGCATGCATGCAAAAGTGCAAGTGCAGGTGGCTCTCAAAAGTGCTTGTTTTTTAGTGTGTCTGTGTGTAGGCATCTCTCTCTCCCTCTCTCTGTTTCTTTCTTTCTCTCTCTTTTCTCTCTGTCTGTATGTGTTCACAAGTAAAATTATACATGTATACAGTCTGGCTGCTGACTGCGTAAATCTGCATCTCTGACACTTCAAAAATTCAAGGATACCTGGCAACTTCCTGGGAAGCACCACAAATTTCAGAACAAAGATTTTAATTTAAAAGAGAGAGAGAGAGAGAGAGAGAGAGAGAGAGAGAGAGAGAGAGAGAGAGAGAAGAGAGAGAGAGAAATGTGACCAAGCTGAACTACATGAAGCGAGCATTGTCTATGAAGGAGAGTGGTTCCCCTCAGCTACTAAAGCCACCTCTCCTCTCCCATCCAAATCAATCGCACTTTTCTTTTTGGTGAAACCCCAGGCAACACCTCTCCTATAGCATGGCTGACAAGCGGTGAAAAAAGAAATCCAAAGCTGCCGATATCAGGACCCAGAACAAGCCAATACCATCAGGATCCATTTGAACTGAAAATGAAAAAATACAACAAAATAGCCCATTCAACACTTCCTCACAGGAGAGAGAAACAGAACTGCCTTTGCTTGAGCTCAGCAAGTCAGACAATAAAATGCACAATGAGAGTGCAAACACTGCCACAAAAACAATTCAGCAAGTCAGACAATAAAACGCGCACTGAGAGTAAAAACACGGCCACGAAACAATTCAGCAAGTCCGACAATAAAACGCGCACTGAGAGTACAAACACTGCCACAAAAACAATTCTGCCAGTCCCTGGAGAACTAGTTGTTCCTTTAGAAGCATGCTGGCAGATGAAACTGCAACTATAAGGAAAAGCGGCCGATTACAAACACACTTCAACATGCCCGCTTTATGGCCCAGAAAGCCAGACCGACCCGTAAGTGCCTGCCTGCCTTGGACACTACAGCAGTACAGATCTGACTTCAATGTGCAGCCTGAGTGACCTCTGATGGCAGTCTGAGACTCCTTTGAAAAAGTGATGATCAACAAGTTCCTGAGACCCCCCCCCCCTCCCGTCCTCCCAAGACTTCCAGGTTCTTAGACACCATGCCAATGCATGTGCACATGTATATGATGCTGTGTGTGGCCTATCAAACACTGACACAAGCCGTTCTACTTCCAGACACTTATGTAATGGCACACTCCCGTTATCACCTGGCTACGTCCTCACTATCTGCACATCCAGACAGACTGAAGTGCCCCGTCTCACATGTCTTTTCAGCTCAGGATGTTATCCAGGTCAACACATTATATCACAGCAATGTCTGAAGTTTAAGGGCACGTGCACCATGCAGTGAAGGTTCATTTTGAGCCAAGACAAAAGACCTGAACGAATTTCAAGGCATACACTCATGTATACTGAGAGGAATCATCCACAGATGGTAAACCACTTCCAGAGAGATTTCTGGTCTGGGACTTTCTTTTTTTTATCCCAGACAGTGTGTTGGATTTTTCACTACTCTATTTCATACTCTATATAAGGAGGTATGTACTGTGTGTGTGTGTGTGTGTGTGTGTGTGTGTGTGTGTGTGTGTGTGTGTGTGTGTGTGTGTGCATGCTCACGTACATGAATCTTTGTAGAATGTGCTCATTCTTTGCTCTTTAATGACTGTTCACCAGAACTGCCATTATTAGATGGGGGAAGGATGCGGGAGGAGAGATCGCTTGTAGGGGCAGTGAGTGCATTGACAGGTGAAAGGGGTGTGTGTAGGTGTGTGTATAGGTGTGAGTGTAGGTGTGTGTGTGTGTGTGTGTGTGTGTGTGTGTGTGTGTGTGTGTGTGTGTGTGTGTGTGTGTGTTGTGCATACATATGGCTAAAACCTTGCCATCTTTCAGCAACATGTTAATAAAACTTGCATACATCCACAAAGTGATGACAATGATTCTACCACCAGACATGAGACTTCCTCATATTTTGTGTGTGTGTGTGTGTGGCTACAATTATGGTTATGACATACATTCATCAACTTACGTAACAATACCGGTTCTAAAAATCAGACACGATTACACTTCTTATATAAATTCTGTTTGGCTACAATCAAAACAAAATTTTGGTTTTATATTTTGTGAGTACTAAACCGTGGTAACATGGGAGTATTTCAGTCACTATGGGAAACGAAATCAAATCTCGAGAGTAAAAATGAAGTCTATTTGCCAAAAGGAGAGTACACAACAACAATAAAAATGATCCACACCTCTCACAACTCCATCTCACCAGTTTTCTATGGTATGATCACCGACATTTACCACTGGCTGTAAACATCAAACAAAAAACAAAACACAAAACGCACCATCACCTGAATTCCCTAAACTTCTACTACTTCCCCTCAACAAATAGAGTTTTCGTGGTGAAATCCCTTAAAAAAAATTATTAAAAAAAAAAGATCTAAGACAGAAATTTCTAAACAAAATATCCAACAGATGTCTGATAGAAGTGGGAGAACTTAAAAATCATAACATATTATAATACATAATCTGAATTAAGTACTGATGGTATAAATCCATCAACAGACACAGAATTGATTATTTTCCCCTTCCATTAAAAGAAACTGCTACTTACAGTCAATGCCTTTTGAGTGTTTTGCTTTTTTTCCCCTTTACCCTCCTTAATTGTCCTTCACTCCTTTCTTTGTTTAAACAAAAGTATGTTTATGTTGTTTAATAAAACCAGTTGTCTCTCCTGCTTTTGTTTCAAATGAACTAGTTGGTCTGCTCTTCTGTTTCCCTTGCTTTTCTTTAGCCTGTAAATGTAACTATGTGTACAAAACAGACTGCATCACCTTTTCAGAAATGACTCTTTGCATGTTTTAGTCCTAACTGTAGAGTAAAATCCTTTCTTACTGAAGTACCTAAAACAAGGGAAAGGTATTCAAACTTGACAGAAAGCAAAGCACCCAGTTTACTTCTTCATCTACAGTCTCTTTTAGTCTTATATCAAGATGTAATGACCATTATGCTTACTGAACAACATCACTTGACAGGTGTGTTGGCCTAAAATATGTTCATGACACTGATTTTCTTTTTTCTTCTTCTTTTTTGGGGTGTAATTTCTCATTCTGTACAACAAACTGATTTTGCTCAGCTCGCAAAGCAAATCCTTGACTGTTCTCTCAGCGGATTGTAATACTTTAGAGTTTGATTTTATAATCCTTTTTACTTGCTTGATAATAAAATGTGAAATCACTGCTAAACAGGCCTGCAAACAAGCAGGACCCAAAAAGACTGAAATGTTTTGTGCTGAAAGGTCCTGGGCACTGTGCAGCCTCGATGGTACCATCTCTGTGACAGGTCAGGGGCAAAACCCCCTCAAACTGATTTTTGCAATTTGTGAGCTTTATACCGACTCTTCCTGGAACATAATTTCAACAGAAGAAATCTACAACTGTGAAAGCAAACCTTTAAATAAAATAAAATAATTTAACCCCTGAATTACTTTGGAAGGCATTTTTTTGTCTTTTATTAAAGCTGATTTATGATTTTAAAATGGCTGAAATCTTACAGGCCTGTGGTTCTTCTCTATCTGCCACCGTTTGTGTTGCTTTGGCTGGTAAATTTAAACATAAGGTCAAGAAAATTTTGGCATTACTTGCCAAAGTTCAGTTCAGTTCAGTTCACTTGGGACTTTGACAGCCTCACGGCTTTTAGTGTCCCAGTCATCTTATTTATATAAATAAGATGATAAATAAAGAGGAGTATGTAGAAACAGATACTTTCCGGGTTGATTCAAGTTACTATTATAGTGCCAAAAGACAGTCTGCAAATCCCACCTGACAGACCAAGCCACCAATCTCGTGAAGACGGCACAGTGGTGCCAGCGCATGCAGCATGGTCAACCTCTGTCAGCCAATGTCACTATCTTCAGCACTGCAGAGATTAAATTAGCTGTGTGCGCTAACATTAGAATAGATATCACACACACACACACACACACACACACACAAACACACAGGCGCGCGCGCGCCTGTGCACGCTCGAACACACACCCTACTCGTAAACGCAATCAAGAAACCTAATCTTCCGCATGTCTCGGTCGAAATAAAATCCATAATCCCTGCGATCAAAACAATATACCGTTGCTGACACAAGTCTGTTCCGCCCACGACCGACACCAATCATTTTCGGTGAACAGACATCGAGACAAGCCTGCCGTCATCCTACAAGAACCACCAGACACGCATCGTCAGTGTCGCAGACTAGCCCAGACAGAAAGTAGAAGGAAAGTTAAAAAGTACGTAAAAGGAATGGGGCAGTGTCAGACTGACACGCAACATGACCATTTCACAAAGTACGATCACTCACCGTTGGCGACCACCGTGTTATATAGCAGCAAGGCTGAAACAGAAAAAACCCAGGTTATGAACATGCCAGCATATTTGGGCAGGTTAGTTTCCAATCTGGCCGGAAGTTTCGAATAAAAAATCCCCTCCCTCCCCCTCTACCCCCACCCCTGCCACCACCCCACCCCCTCTTCCACTCTCCCCGCTGTGCATAAATCATACCGAATGGAGGAATAATACGGCGAAACCAACTTACCAAAGAGTCCAAAACAAAATAGCATATCGAGCTGATGGGAAACTCGCCCCAATGCCGCTGTTGATGCATACAGTCCCGACTGTCCGTACACTGTTCATAAATAAAGTATTTACAATTCAACTCCTCGCACAACTGTTCATTCGTCCGCCATCACTTCAGTGTGAAGTGCGCACTGCACTGTCTGCGCAAGTCTCGGCCCAGCCGTTCACATGCAGACAGTGTTGTATGCTTGAGGCCTTGTCGAGGGGCCAGACAGGCGAATTGTTTGACATTTCATCTTGAAAAGCTCTACTCCGAACTCTCGATGACCGGTCGTGCTGAAAATTGTGCGTTTTGCAATGTCCAAAGGTCAAACGAACATCGTCTGTCACTCTTTGACGGTGTTCTGTAACTAATCAACGCCTGTTTGGTCGTCAAATCACCCGTGAGCTCCTCTTGCAAGGAAAAGCACACGGCGGATTGTTGGTGTCTGCGGTGGGGGACGAAACGAGGCCAAGGGTACAGTAGGTATGATAGTGGCCGTGCCCAGACGCCACAAAAAAGCAGACGACAATGTTACAGCCTCGCTTGCCACCACCAGCTTGACGGACGTTTCACTTTGGACTTCAGTTCCAAAACTTTTTTTCCTTTTCAGCGAAGTCGACAGTTATTCATTGAATGGAGAGAGAGGGGGGGGGGGGTGAAGGGGAGGAAGAGGGCAGCAAGCGTACGGAGTCCGTGAGACGTAAATCCCGTCTCTTCCAAGACTCGCCAGAAGGAACAACAGCAAGCCCGTGCACACACACTCACACACACACGCATACAGCAGAGCACTGAAGGAGAAAAAGGCCGTGCAAGAATGTAACTGGCCTCTGTAGTCCGGTCACGGAACGAGTAAAATTAACGAAGTTAGGAACTAATTGCAACAGTTTGAAAAACAACTGCGTTCGATTCTAAAAATGTTTAGTAACAACATATCCAAAATCGAGAAAAAAAGAGTTGCGGGAAAGTGCATTAAAAACAATTAAAAGATATATAATTTTGTTAAGATCAGCATTTCAGCGACGCCTGTTAGCCATACTAGGCACACAATCGAAACGAGCTACGAGGCGAAAAGCAAAGGAAGCGCGTTGTCTGTGGTCTGCGCGTGTGGATATTTCTGTCATCAGCTGCGTGTCGGCGGTCGCTTGTGTATGGTTCCCACTTTTGGTCAGAAACAGATTTTTTTCCGTGTTGATGGTATTTCGCTCGCAGTCATCACTTTCTCTTCTCTCTCTCTCTCTCTCTCTCTCTCTCTCTCTCTGTGTGTGTGTGTGTGTGTGTGTGTGTGTGTGTGTGTGTGGAGAGAGGGACGGGGTATTGTATCGCAAAGGATTACCTCCCCTCCCCCCCCCCCCCCCCCCCAATCCCCTCCCCGAATAAAATCATTAAAAAAAAAAAAGAAAAACCCAAAATAAAACAAAAAGAGGAAAACAAAAACCCGGAACACATCTAGCCAAATCTTTTCTCATTTTGCTTTAGAATATGCGAGTATAAACACAGTCAATATTTCATTTACACTTCATGCACAGTCAACATTTAACAGTTACATGTTAGGTTTTGTCATGCACATGCACGACTCACCTATCAGAATTTCCATCCCCCGAACCACATCCATGAACCGGTTTACTTCAGGAAGTTTGAAAGGTCACCAAGATCAGGCAAATTAGCACCACTATCATCCAATGACTCTCCTGCGTCTTCAAAGTTCGGCGAGTTATAACAACTCAAGCCTTTGCATTCACCACATGCCAGAGAGCACTCCAGGCCATGCTTTCTGCATGTACACAACTTTGACCTGCAGTCTGTTTTGCAGTTACATCGCACAATCGAAGGAGGAAATCTGGTGCTGGTGGAAGGTCTGTTGTCCTTGCTTCGAATCGTCCAGAGCTGATCTGCCATCCCCAAAGCTGAGGATCAAGGTCTTGGTGTAGCTGGATCCATTCCTGGAAGTAGATTTTACATAGCATCATGACTTTCGTTTCAAAATGATGCAAGTTGTACATTAACTCTGAGAGTTGTTCCATTTAGTAAATTCGAAAATAAAGCATTATTCTTTTGAGTATTGCATACAATCAAGGTTGAAAACTGTGCCTCATGAGCTGTACAAATATAGAAACGCATGTTAACTACAAATGCTCTGTTTAACTGCTGACAAAGAGCTTTGAAAAAATCAACACACATGATATTGGATGATTTATAATAACATTTATATGGTTTTATTTTCTTTGAAGAATGATGACGTGTAAATATTCTTGCAGACAGACAAGCAGGCTGTCTTCGTTGTCATTTGATGTTGTCAGTTAATCAACAAACACTAATAATACACTGGTTGTTGTATAAAGTCACAGTTTAACATTCAAAGCCTGGGCTTTGACCTGGCTGTAATATGAAATTCATAGTAATCATAAACACTCTGTAAAACTCGGCTGGAATAATGCACTGACAAATTATTTAAAAGGGGCATAATGTAACAACATCAATAATAAATGAATATGTTTTAACTTAAAAATGTCTAACTTTACCTGTACTTGCAGATAGACACGTAGGCTGTGGTATTTTGCAGCAGCTGAGGTGGGGGGAAGGCTTTGGACTGGATTGCTGTGACACAGGTTGCTGCCTTCTCACAGAAGCGATGGTAGCTAAGGGTGTCTAGAGTGACACCAGGCTGGCCATTGTACAAAGAGACCAGTGCTTTCTCACCTTCAGAAATGACTGTGTCAGGATTTTGATCCTTAGTACAGAAGATACTGCTTGCAGCCATAAAGATGGGGTCATCCATTTTCTTGACAGGAATTGTCTTACCAATTCCATACAGACGGGATGTTGTATCACAGCCGTTGATAGCATGCAGGAATGGTAAGGCTTTCACTATCTGTGGCTTCAAGCACTGTTGCACTTGTTGGATATGCCACATTCGCTGCTTGGTTCCACTTCGCTTGTCAGACCTGAAGAACACAGCCTTATCTGAAGGTTTGACATGAAAACACAGAAGTACAAGAAGGTCTGTGTCCTCTCCAATAACACATGTGTTTTTGATGGCTGAACACTTCAGTGCTGTCTTCACTATCAAAGTGTCTGCATCTCCTTGGGCATGTACGATGCGACATCCATAGCTTTCCAGTATCTCACCTAGCATGGATACAAAAGCCTGTTTGTTATTCTGGTTTGAGAGAAAAATGTGTTTCTTCGTACATAACTGCGTGGATTGTGTAAGTCCACGCACTTCTTGGCCTGTACCTCCAGATCGCCGAAGGTGAGCAGTGTCTTTTGTAGATGGCTCACAACTGTAGCTGTCAAATACTACGATGGGCCTTCTTTTACTGCCTGACGACGTACTCTGCATAGACTTGACAAATGCGTCCGAACGTGTCACCCTTCTTCCAGGACAGTCTATGCAGCAGTGAACCACCATCTAGCACATATTCCGTGCCGTCTTTCTCGTGTTGTTTTGAACTGTCTTCTTCCAGTGATGGAAACAGTCCAAAAGTTTGGATTTGGTGGCTTCTCGCATAAGTCATGTTGAATCAAACAGAGAGGCAGGTGGTGTGTTTAGTTCAAATTCAAAGATAGAACTGATCTCGAAGTCCTCAGTCTGACTGTTCATTGCTGCTGTTACTAATCGCTGGAACAGCAGCTGAGGATCTACCTGGATGGAGTCATCGTCAATTCTGACACAACGTTTGAGATCCATCGAAATCACTTGTTCTTTCTTCTTGAATTTGAAATCAGTCACCTTTTTCCTACCATGTCTTGGATGATGGCCTCTCCTGTTTCTTTTGCAGAATCAGCATTCACTGAAGGATCAGCTACCACGCCTGTGCAGATATTCCGCAACGATGGATCAGAGCTAGAAAACGGATTGTGTAGAAGAAGGAAACCAAGAACAGCCCTCATGTCTTTGTCGTCTTTCTTCTTCCGTGACTCAGTTGAGTCTGTATGCTGATCACTGGTGAAGAACCCATCCCTGTGACTTCCTGCATGGGACTGTTCATATCTGCACATGCTGGCATTGACAAAAGCCACTGTGCACGCTGTGACTCATCCATGCCTCTCCCTCGAGTCAGCCCACCAACAGACTTGACACTCCTCATGAGGAGCTGTTCAATCGCCAGGTCAGTAGATAAACCAGCCCAATAACGGTCACTTCTTCTGATGACATGATGTCCTTTCAAGAAGTCCTGTAAAACGTCAGGGTGTTGTTGCTGGAGCTGTTGCATGTCTTGTAAGTAGATGTACACTGACTTGGTGTACAGGTTATGGCCAGTAGCTGCAAGGTAAGGTAGCATTTCCTGCAGTGCTTGAAGATGATGCAGCCAGTTACCTGTTCTTTCAGCTCTCAAAAAACGCCGAAGGACGTCAACCATGTCCATGTATTGTAGCCAAAGGCCAGAAGTGCGACTCTTTTTCAGTTCATTTTTTGTCTGAACCATTTCTTCTTGTAGTCTCTGTAGTTCAGAGTAGGTTTCTAAGTTTTCAGCTTCAATGGTTTTGTCCATGACCTGATCATACAATAGGAGAGCTAACTTCAGATCTTCATTGTCTCCAATATCAACTTCTGCTTCCTCATTGTACAGTTCTACGATGTTCTCCAGGGAATAGTTGAAAGTCATGGACGCAATAATGGCATTCAAAACAGCATCCACGATGAAATGCCCTCGAACAGCTCTGGCCACTGACTTTCCTGTCAGCATATGAATGATGGCATTTGGTGCAAATGCCACTTCCAGTAGTTGCTGAAGGCCAGATCCTGCCATCAGACGTCCTATGGAACCCAGGAAGCTCATCTCTGTGTGAAAGCCGCCCAGTCGAAGGACAATGGAGCGAAGTGGGCTGTCATCTGTTTCATTGGAGACAATGATCCTGGCCTTCCACCAGAGTGGCTGATCAAATGTGACCACAGGAGTTACATGGTATTCCTTTGCCAATGCTGACAAGAAGTGCAGAGTTGTAAACATGCAGCTCATGTCGGTGGGGTCCATGTCAATCATGGGCAGGAATGTGAAGCAGCTTTGCCCTGGATAGTGGCCATCACAGACAGCTTGCATGGTTCCTGACCAGCCTGGTCGTGGAGAGCGAAGAGACCACGAAATTTTCCACAGAAGATCAATAAAGGCATTGGCAGAGTTGTGGTTGCTTTGAAGAATACCATAATCCAATTTCAACAAAGAGTTTGACGAACTTAATAGTTTGACTGGAATCCTTCCGATATTTTTCACCAGCTCAGCTGTTGCAGTTACATCTCGTTTGATGGACCTGCCACTTCTAAGGGCAGGGGTGACAGCAGCAATCATTCCCATGCCATGGAATGTTCCAGTTCCATCTAGAGTTTGGATGTTGTGATCTACATTATCAGCTACAAATTGCACACAGCTTGCTGGAGTCACACCTTGTATGCCAATACCTTGGGTCAGTGCAGCAGACTGTTCATATTTCTTGACCTCAGAATAAGATGAAGAAAATCCCATTTTGCTTAAATGGTCAACTAGATACTTTGAGCCAGAGAGGTGATGAATCTCAACTCCAAGACCCAACTGCAGTGGTGCCATCAAGACTTTTGGTCTTACTGCTTGGACCAGAGCCTGACCAATTGAAGCAATCTTAAGTTTGTGACCTTTTTTGTCATGAAACAAAGTACTTAGGAGCAATGTGACGGACGAGGGAAGGAATTCTAAGTTTTTGTCCAGGTTAGCGACATCAGAATTTGCTGGATAGTCCTCTTTTGATGTATCCATAGCCTTGATGTCCGAGAGAAGGAGTAGTGCAGCTGTTTTGATTATACAAAGTTTTTCTCTTTCACTATCGTTCTCTATTTCTTTGGAAAGTCCTTGAGAATTTTCTCAGCAGTTGATCTGAAGCTTTTTTCACAGCCAAAAGAACGAATTGCAAAAACTTCTGGATTGCTGTTCCTATGTTTGTCATATTTTGCTGGTTGCCCACAAAGAAAGCAATCTGTCTGATAGTCAAATGGCTTGTCAAAAGTGCTGCGCAATTTGGTGGGCGAACACATGGCTGATTGTTCTGCAGAACATCCTTTTCGCTTTAGGTCACGTTTGATTGCATTTTCGTTTGTATAGTCACGTCGACATTTCTGGTGAAGTTTTTGTCCGACATAAAATGTGTAGGGATCTTGTCTCTTGGCACATGCCTTCCGAAGCCCCTGTAGCCCCCTTTTCTGATTGGATACATTGTACTGTGTTACAACCATCATGCAGAAGTTTTCCACATAAAGTGCAGGATTCATCCTCGTCTACAAATGAAAAAGAGACAGACGGAATAAAAATTAGAGGACAATATTTCACACACACACACACACACACACACACACACACACACACAATCAAATCCCGATTATTTATGATAACAAAGATTAAAAAAAAAAAGAACCAGTTACAGTTGGATCATCTTTTGCACCAAGGCCACATTCATCTCTCTCTCTCTCTGTCCCAGACAAATGCACGCGCACGTAAGCATGCACGGACGCACGCACGCGCGCGCACACACACACACACACACACACACACACACACACACACACACATACACACACACACGCTGCCAAATAAAAGTCGCTCATAACACATTATCAATTATTGACTAGAAGAGTTCACCATACAAAATTATTGCCTCAGCACAAAAAATACCCAGTACTAATGCTTCCTCTTTTTCCTTCATGTTACTTTTTGTCACTGCTTAACTTTGCATCAAATTCAATCACATGCACTTGTTTTTGGGGGGTATATTCACCAAAATACCACTTTTACATACCTAAAGCGTGAGTAGCAGACGACTCTTCCTCCATTGTACGTGCCAAAGCAAGTGCAGTTGTTGCGTAGAATGTGTACCACGGCGGGAGATCAGCGCGCTGAAATTGTACGGCTTACTACTGGCGCTAAAACTCTCGTCTTTTTCAAAAGAATAAATGTTTATTTAATTTTTACAAATTTTCCCGGGGCTCGATTTTTCTCGATTTTGGATATGATGTTACTAATGATTTATAGAACCGAATGCAAGAGGTTTCAAAACTGTTGCAATTTTTTCCTTATGAAAACCGTTCCTTGACTGGACTACTGCCGAGCTGCATTCGACAACCGACCTCCACCCCCCACCCCCCACTCTCCGCGCCGGCAGGTAGGCGTGTCCACGAGTGCACGCCAAAGCCAAGAATAAATTCGTTGACTGGCTGATCAGTCTGCAGACTGGAAAAGGGAAGGAAGGGTGGGGAGGGGAGGGGGGGAGGTACGGGAGTGAAGAGGGTAGTTGTAGTGGTGGGGCGGGGCGGACGAATGGGGACGGGAAGGGGGGGGGGGGGGGTGAGCGAAGGTTGCCGGCAACAGACGAACAAACAAGTTTTGACAACATAACCTAGTGCTCGTTTTGGTGCGACTTGTGACAGCTGTCAATCCTGTCTGTCTGTGGTTGCCACTGCCATTTTTCTTTTTCTTTCTCATTTTTAATTTTGCCCGAGACTCTGTCGAGGGGTCAAATCGACATGGGATTCACCTTTCCGAACCCGATCCCATTGGAGCCAGGATTGAATCCTGTCTTCCTTTGGCAGTTGGTGTCTGGCAGTTGTCGCGCGTGCATGGCGATTCGAGCACGGCGCGCGCGGGTTGACGGCTGCAGTACGTCATAAGCATACCCCACTGCATAACAGGGAGTTCAGAACGATAAACTGAGCAAGTTCAATTCTACGTGAACCAAAGTCCGTTTACAATCTTTGCGGCACTTCAAGTGGCAAAGGAGAACGCGCATGCGTGCATTGCCTTTTTTTCTGTGTGTGTGTTATTTCTTTCAAATCAGGGAAAAGCCACGAAACATTCCTAGTTCGCCGTCGACGGAATAAGATGGCCAGCTCGACACGATAATCGCGTTTGCTTAGTCCGTCCCGACACTCGGCAAATCCCCTTCGCAGTTACCACCCCTCTCCTTCATCCCCCAACCTCCTCCACTTTCCTCTCCCGGTCTGCCCTATCCTCACCCCTCACCCCCCCCCCCCCCCCCCCCCCCCCCGCACCCATCCTCTCCACTTCCTATCTATCCCCCCCTTCTCGCCCTCAAAACACGCCAACCCCAGAACGGAATCCCATCCTGGCCACTTCCCCCTCACCCATTTCGGCGAAAGTACCCAGATTGGTATTTCCCCTTCTCTGATAAGTAAGGGCTTCATAACCCAAAAAATAACGACCTACAAACACAACATACGTTAGGGTTACCGTTTCAATACTAATTACTAAACTTTCAGATTCAGTTTTTGTTTATCCTGTTTTTCCTGATCATTTTCAATAACATCACTTCACGCAAACATTCTTCAATGGTCCTGTCTTTCATGAAATAAAACTCAGTCTTTAATGTTCTTAATTTTTAAAATCCGAGTTTTTTCTGCATAAATCACACACTTATCCCAGCATGTCTTCCAAATGAAAGCTAGTTTTTGGCAAATGATCTTCTCTTTTAATATGTCTCTTCTCTGAACAGTCATCTATAAAAATATTTTGCTCCATAAACAATCTATAAAGCTGTTCTAACACTCACTAGTTTTGCAAGGATCACTAAATATATTTACATCATGTCTACCTTCTATCATGAACTGTTCATTTAAGTGTTGCGTTTCCACAATTGATAAAATTTAACATACTAGTTTTGTCAGGTTTAATAAATATATTTATTTCCAAACCCTAGTTTGTCCATAAGTTAAAACACATGATTTTTGATAAGTTTAACTGTATATTTTAAATGAATTAATAACATAGTTTTTATATACTCTCAAATTGTTCAG
>CM031609.1:15263197-15286099 GCA_018398815.1 Conus ventricosus | reverse complement strand
GCCCCTTCAAGCAAGTGTTCGGCCCTTATCTCTGACACTCTAGGGGGTTGGGCCACACCGGTTCATGACTCGGATGCCCCTCTGCTGCCCCTTTTTTTTTTTTCCCCCATCTTGGGACGAGCCATGGCTGGGATTCGAACCCATGACCCTCTGGACATGCTCATTTCTACTTAATGACTCGCGCTTTAACCACTGAGCCACAGGGACACCTGATATTTGTAGGGAAATTAAGCCTTATGAAGTTCACTTTTGTTCCTCCTTGACCAGATCCAGCTTGAACACCTCTCTGCCGCTTCTGCCATTGCTTTCAGGGCTCTGGTTTTTTTCCTTCCCTGCAACTGAGAGCTGTTTTCATGAGGCTGTATGCAGACGTTCCTACAAATCCCCTAGCTCCAATTTCTGCAGTGAGGACTTTGACCTGATAGCCTTCTCTCCTCAGGCTGTTTGCCAGATCAGCATACTTTTCAGTCTTGTAGATTTGAGCTGCCTCCATTCTGTTCTCATATGGCACTGTGAGCTCGATCATGATCAGCTGCTTGGTTGACTTAGAGTGGACTACTATGTCTGGTCATCATGCCACTCTTGCTGATGATCTCTGGGTGACTCTTCCATTCTGGGAGTCTGCAGTGCACTCCCAGTCATCTGCCCCATCCAGCAGACTCTGCCTGCATGTTTCGAGTGGCACTGTTGTTCTTGGCCATGATTTGCTGCCTCCTGCCGTGAAGAATGTTGCGGGTGCTTTTGGAGTCCTGATTCTCCCTTTTGTGGTGTTGGTACTAGCCCAGACTACTTGTACAATTTCTTTGAGCACTTGGTTGTGCCTCCATGTGTACCTTCCCTTGAGACAGGGCTACTTTACATGAGCTTAGAACATGCTCCACTGTTTGTTTTTCAGGGCAGAGGGGGCATGCAGGATCGTCTGTTTTCCCCCACTTCACCAGGTGACATTGAAATAATATACTTTACAGATTAGGATAAGAAGAGAAAGAGTGCTGCTGAGACAAAAGATGTGATGCCATTTTCAATAATTGTTCAGCATAAGGGTGAACAGGGTTTGGAGTGCTGAAATTGGTCATTCCAGGCGACCGGTTTGGTTGGGAGGTGGATGGTTACGTGCGGGGTTTTGATGACAGAAAGAATGTGAAGGAATGTTGTGAACATTTTCTGCAGGGAGGGGGTTACTATGGACAACGTGCATTGGGAGAGGGTTGCTGACACCATGGGCCGGGCTGGTCGGGCGTCATGGGTAGACAGTGTTGGGAAGGGTTGACAGTGGGTATGATTGGGTGGTAGGGTCACTCTGAAATCCCATGGAAACTGATCTTCGAGGTAAAGGGGGGAAATGTTGAAGGGAAGAGGCTGGCGGAAAATCTTCAGAGGCTAAGTGATAGTTGGTGTGTTCCTGACTGCTTGGGACATTTGAAAAATTAGAGTGATCGAATGACGATGAGTTGGAGACTGACAAGGGGGTATAATTTAATTGCCTTCGTTGTGAAGTTCTTGCAGAGGCTTTTGGATGACTGACCTGAACAGGAGGAAAATGTTCAGCATGATGTCCATTTCGCCACAGGCTTTTCAAGTTGTTTGCAAGCCTTCCAGTACCTCGAATGTTGGGGTGAATTGTATCACTATACAAAGTTTTATCAGCTGCAAAAGTGGGAAATTATCAATAAGAGTAACTTCATACTGGTCACACGCTTCTTTTAGATTACGATTTGACGGTAAAATGGAGTTGTTGAAGGAATGTTTGCCTCTGGCTGGTAGGATGGAGCTAAGACTCACACGTGCAGAAGGAAACTTGTGTTTACATAAGATAATGATGTTAGACCATGCACTGACTGACACTGGACCTGATGGACATGAATTAATGCCAACATGTAATATAACATTTTTCACATTTGAACAAACAGACAGAGAAGACAGCCATGAATGAATATCTTCAATGGACACTCCAGGAACACAAATCTTGAATGGTCTTTCATAACTAGGAAATAAACGTTTGGGATTAATGAGAGAGAGAGAGAGAGAGAGAGAGAGAGAGGAGAGAGAGAGAGAGAGAGAGAGAGAGAGAGAGAGAGAGAGAACTGAACGCAATACCCTAGGCTCCGCAGCGATCCCAGCCTGCTTGTAAGACAGAGAACATTAACTCATCAGCACGCGAGGCGCGTGTCGTCTTTCCATCGTGGCTCGGCCTGCTTAACTCTTACACAACCAACCGTCCCCTCAGCTTTAAGCGACGTCTGACATTCACGCACCTACTAACCCTGACAGGCATGTCCCCATGTTGCGATCACCTCAGCTTAGCTGCCGTCCAAAGAGAGCAGCGCTGCGACCTCTCCGCTGTCAGTTTCAGGGGTCAGTTGCATCACGGAGTTGTCACTCAGAGCGGATCGGTCCTATACGCTGACACCATACATGCTAAGTGTTGAGACGACAATGCCGCAAGGGATACGATCAGATCGACGAATGGGTGAACATTATCAAAGAGAAAAGGAAGAGTGTTTCGTATGACCCACGTGTGAACCCAACGTGCTCGTCACGCTCGCAAGCTAAAAAATAGCATGGTGTGCGCCACTGCTACGCTGTGCGTGCGGCGTGCGTGCGTGAGTGCGTGCGTGCGTGCGGCGAAAGATGCAGTTAAAAAATATCAATGACAACTTAAATTTTGGAACAGTTTTTGGGCTGGAGCAAAAACCTTTCCCCCCCCCCCCCCGCCCCCCACAACACACACACACACACACACACACACACACACACCCCACCCACCCAAAACCATGACACACACACACACACACACGCATCACCACCGCCCCAAACACAACCACGCCGCGCACCAAGCACGCACGCCGCACGCAGGCCCCCCCCGACTTATACTAAAGAAAGAAGAGAGAGAGAGAGAGAGAGAGAGAGAGAAAAGAAAGACTTTGATGATTTGGTCTTTCCCCCCCCGAATCAAGGGGGAATGAAGTAAGGTCGGAAAGGAACGGGGAGGGGGGGGGGGGGGCTCTCCCCTATCATGATCATAAGTGAAAAATTTTAATTATTAAGTAAAATTTCATAGAAAGTGACTGCTGTTTCACACACGGCGAAGGGGTTCCACATTCTGTATGTAACAGGGGGGGGATCGCCGGGGTGAGAATGATTAACACGGGGGGGGGGGGGGGGGGGGGGGGGGGGGGGGGGGGGGCAGGTCAAGCGGGGAGTGGGGGGGGGGGAGGGTGTTAGAGTAAAGTTCTCGCCTGAATCTTCCATACTTGGACAAAACGTACAGCTAGTGTTTCCTCCTTCATTACAGTGTGTGGACCCGCGAGGATTCAGCTGTTTGTACACGGAGTTGTGATTATTGTCAATTTTTTCAAGAGCTGGATTTTTTACATAAAGAGAGAGGGGGGGAGAAGGGAGGGAGGAACGGAAACTGAGAGAGAGGGGGGAGAAGTGATGGGGCTGGGAGAGAGGGGGGAGCGAGGAAGCGAGCGAGAGCGAGAGAGAGGAAGGGAGGCAGGCAGGGAAGGAGAGAGACGGAGAGAGAGAGAGAAAAGAGGTACACAATTTGGACACACACACAGAGGCACACTCCCGCTCTCTCTCTCTCTCTCTCTCTCTCTCTCTCTCTCTCTCTCTCTCTCTCTCTCCTCCTCACACACACACACCACCACACACACACACACACACACACCACACACACACACTCACTCTCTCCTCTCTCTCTCTCTCCCACTCTCTCTCTCTCTCTATCTCCCCCACTCACACACACACGCACGCATACACACACACACACACACACACACACTCGCACACACACACACACACACACACACACACACACACACACACATACACACACACACACACACACACACACACACACACACACACACACACACACACACGCCATGCATCCGCGTTCGTTTGAGCGAAAAAAGGAGTGAGGGATATATCTATGAATCAGTCAATCACTTCATACCATCTTCTGCCATTGGACATGATCATGATTACAATGACAGTAATCGTAATAACAATGACGACGACGATAATGTGATCCTGGCTCATGGCACGACCATATACTAAGGGAAATAACACTGTTGCTCGCAATTCCGAATCCAGTCATGGGAAGAAACAGGTTATTTCCCTTTGACTCTTTCCGGCCGCCCGTTCCTGCCAGTGGTGGGGGGAATCAAATAACAGTCTCGTGTCGCAGAGGTCTGCGATCTCTTAATTACCCGCCTTGTTGGGGTGATGACATTTCTACCAGGAAGAATTTTCGGACATTTACTGTCCCAGTCTTTCTCTGAAATGAAAGGCCTCAGATCCGGGAACTTCTCTCTTCTTCTTTGTTTGAGTGTCCACCTTCATTGAGTTGAAGATTCTGACACTTTTGTGTGTATGACCGTTTTTTTTTTTTATCCCGCCATTAAGGCAGCCATACTTCAGCTTCGGGGAAGGTGCATGCTATGTGTAACGTGTCATCCATACCAACGGCCAAACTGGCCTTCTCTTCCGAAAGTTGGTGAATAGAATTTTACGTGTGTGTGTCAACCTCGGGGTACGTCAGTGGAGGAAGGACTAGCGCACAGCCCAAACACACTCACAGCTTGCTTACAATCTCATTCATATATCATGCATTCGTCAAATCAAACCACTAGTAAAGTCTATAACTTTACTACACATAATCATAGAAAACATCAATGCGCATGGAGTCAAACAAAATAAACATTCTCTTTTCCTTGAACTTCACAAAAACATTTATCTAAATCATCATAACTAACCCGGGTATAAATAGACTTTCTACTTTACCTGGCCAGGTGATCTTAAACTATTTACGATTCACTGTCTTTCCTTTTCTTCTCCTTTTTTTCTTTTCACTGTCACTTTCACAAACACCAGTCACGACACAACTGCTGGCACTGGTCAGGTTGGACCGCCGGCACTGGTCAGGTTGGACTGCTGGCACTGGTCAGGTTACTGGCGTTGGCCTGTGGTTCTGCCTGATGAAAGTGGCGCTGCCAGGTATGAGGTCGAACCCCGGGTTTAAATTGAACAGTGACTACCAGGCATCGATCTGTTCTCCTTTCTTCCCTTTCCCGCACTAACGCATTGCACTCTCTCTCTCTCTTCTGGTCTGTTCTATCAAATGGACATGGTTGCTTTTTTTTTTTTTTTATTTTTTTTTCTCTTCACAATTAGCAACTCTCTCTCTCTCTCACATCTCTCCTTAGTCCTTCCTCTGCAGACTCTATATGGTGCTAATGCTTCAACTCGGTTCTCTTCACTCCTCCTCTCATCTCTCTGCATGCTTTTCTCTCGTGCAGAGCCTACTCCCAGAACCTCTCTCTCTCTCTCTCTCTTCCTTTCTTTCTTCTCCCCTTCTCTCCTTCTCTCACTCCCCTAGCTTTCTTATTCTGTTCCTACTTGTCAAAAGGGTGAGTACCATTGGTCAGTATTTTTCCCGCCTTGTACCGAGTTACCTCCCCTTCTTCTGCTGGGTCTCCTCACCTCCATCAATGATTGCTGCGCGCCTATGTGCTGAGTCTCACGCTAAATAATTTGCGGAGAAAATTTCGCAGGAAAATTTTTGGGTTTTCCCATTCACTTTCAATTCGGTAATCCTGATCTACTTTTTCAATGATGGTGAATGGTCCTTTCCAATGCATCACACTTGTTGTGATCCGTGGAAGCAGTAACAGGACTTGATCTCCCACCTTGAGGATTGCTTCCTCACCTTCCTGTCATATAGCTTCTTCTGCACGACCCTAGCCTCCTGCAAACTTTCCCTTGCAACCTTACATGTCTCCTCTACCTATTGCGTAGGTCCACCACATACTGATAAGTGGTTTTTTACCTCTTCTGACTCCTTTTTCCTCCGGACCATAGCTCTTTGAGAATACACACTGGTCCCCTGACTGTCCGCCCATACAGTGTGCAAGATTTGGGGCGTGCGTTCCCACAGGGAAAACCTCGGTTTATAGTCTCGTTCGAAGGACTGTATGGGGAATGGAGTCAGAACCAATGTTTTCTCCGAGAGAAAAATCCCCCTGTACCGAAATTCGAACCCGTGACCTCAGGATCACGATTCCGGCGATCTACCAACTGGCAATTCCGGCCCCCCATTCACACAACTTTTTAAAAACACATCTTCAAAAACCCACCCGAAATTTTGTTAATGCGTATGGCTGGCATCATTGGGCATGCCTCAAATTTTTTTGAATTTTTTAAATCAGGCTTAAAGGGGTGGTCACAACATTGTTTCGGCTTGGTTCCCGTCACGTTGGCATCGGAGGGAATGAAATGGCTGACCTTTTTGGCCAAGAATGCCACAACAGGAAACTATCTAACATTATTATCCCCTGCACAGATCTGAAATCAAAAGGTAATGATTATGTCAGAAACCTCTGGCAGGAGGATTGGAATACACACACGGATAACAAACTCTTTCAGATCTGTCCAAACCTACAAAAGTTCCTCTCATCCACCTCAGGTGGTCGCAAAGAAGAAACTGTTCTATGCCGGCTGTACGCCGGCCATTCGTATTTTACTCATTCATACCTTTTAAAGAGTGAAGAAGCTCCGTGGTGCATTCCATGTCAAGCGCCACTCACTATGAAACATTCTTTTTTTAGAGTGTTGGGACTCGATGCAATCTTGAATTCTTGAAAGAGATTAACATTTTTCATCGGACCTGAGATTTTACAGTGGAAAGTTTTTTTAACAAAATTTCGGGTTTTTAGAAGATTATCTTAAAGTGTGTGTGTGCGTGTGTGTGTGTGTGCGCGCGCGTGTGCGTGTGCGTGCGCGTGCGTGCGTGTATCTAAATGTCTCCACTTAGCGAGAGAGAGAGAGAGAGAGAGAGAGAGAGAGAGAGAGAGAGGAGAGAGAGAGAGAAGAAAAAAGAAAACTTTAAAGGAGTACGAAGCGCGCTCGGGAACAAGCAAGCAAGCACACACACACACACACACACACACACAACACACACACACACACACTCACTCATTTCACTCACTCACTCACACACACTCACACACACACATATTTAAATGAAGCATAAGGAATCTACCTTTTTTGGGAAATAAAGTTAATATCACCATTTTTCTCTATGCATTCCTGAACAAATTTTCCTCTCTCTCCCAGTGTGTGTGTGTGTGTGTGTTTGTGTGTGTGTGGTGTGTGTGTGTGTGTGTGTGTGTGTGTGGGGTGAAGAGATATAAGAGAGATAGAGAGGAGTGTGTGTGTGTGTGTGTATGTGTGTGTCTTGTGTATGTGTGTGTGTGTGGAGCGAGAGAGAGAGAGAGTGTGTGTGTGTTTTGTGTGCATTGTGTGAGAGTGTGTGCGAGAGAGAGAGAGAAAGAGAGAGAGAAAGAGAGAGAGAGAGAGAGTGTGTGTGTGTGTGTGTGTGGTGTATGTGTGCGTGCGTGCGTGCGTGCGTGCGTGCGTGCGTGCGTGCGTGCGTGCGTGAGAGAGGGGAGAGAGAGAGAGAGAGAGAGAGAGAGAGAGAGAGAGAGTTATCTATTTGTAATTTTTGGGGCGGAAACCAAAAAATTTTGGGCACTTACTTTGGCGCAAGCGCGCCTTTCTCTCTCTGTCTGTCCTGTGTTTTGTGTCCAGAGAGAAAAGAGAGAAAAGGGAGAAAAGAGAAGAGAGAGAGAGAGAGAGAGAGAGAGAGAGAGAGAATGTTCTATTGCCGTTTGTGGCTATAAGGTTGTTGTGTTCTAGTTGGTGTGTAGAATAACAAAGACAGACTGGACGACGGGGCACTGCTGAGAGTGGGTGTCCTTGAGCAGTTTCTGAGTCTCTTTTTTTTACGCCATATCTGTCCTGCTCTGAACACACACAGACACAGGCACAGGGGAAGGGGGGGGGGGGGCTGGGAGAGTGAAAGAGACATGGAGGGAGTGGGGGAGGGAGGGAGAGGGAGGGAGGGGGAGAGGAAAGAGAGAGAGAGAGAGAGAGTGAGTGAAAGAGACAGGGAGGGTGGAGAGAGGGGGAAAAGCGACAGATGGAGTGAGGGGGGGGGGGGGGCGAAGAGAGAGAGAGAGAGAGGAGAGAGGAGAGAGAGAGAGAGAGAGAGAGAGAGAGAGAGAACAGACAGACAGACAGACAGACAGCGAGACAGACAGACAGACAGATCGTGGGGATAAGACAAGGTAAGGAATGGAGAGGCGCGGGATGCTGGGGAGGGAGGCAGGATGGGGGGAGGGGAAGGGGAGCACAGACGAACAGCGCGAGAGGACGGACGGAGCGATCGGCGACAAGGGAGCAAACTCTTTATTTCTCGCAAGACGAAAGCTTTCCACGTTGCCCCTTTACCTGTTCCACAGCATATGTTCAGATCCTCGCTCTGTCACTACTGCCTCCCCCCTAAAATAATCAGGCGACTGGCAAAGAAAACAGTCTTGACCGAGTAGCTCAATGGATCAGGCTCCGTAGCTGTTTTCGGCCCTGAAAGGAAAGAAGTGTTCATCAAGTCTGCGAACCGGCCCTAGTTCATAGCCATCACACGAGAACCACTTCCCACCGTCCCCCCAAAGCGACTGGGCAAGACACAATGTCAGTCACGAGGCCAATGTCTCTACAAACACAGACGCGAACACGTGGTGAACAAAAAGAGCGTGTGTCGTTTACGTCTGTCAAGGTGGTTTGCACTTTTCACTCTCGTCCATGGTTGGTTGGAAGATCGAACAAAGAAAGTCCCCAAGATTACCGGTGCCCAAACTACCGTGAAGCCAATAAGATTTCCGGCGCCCGAACCACCGTTGAGTCAATAAGATTACCGGCGCCAAAACTACCGGAAAGTCAGTAAGATTACCGGTCAGTAAGATTACCGGGCCCAAACTACCGGAAAGTCACTAAGATTACCGGTGCCAAAACTACCGGGAAAATCCTAAGATTACCGGTGCCAAAACTACCGGGAAAGTCACTAAGATTACCGGTGCCAAAACTACCGAAAGTCACTAAGATTTCTGGTGCCAAAAATACCGGAAAGTCACTAAGATTACCCGGGGCCCAAACTACCGAAAGTCAATAAGATTGGGGTGGGAGACACCGCGGGGACAGACGGCGACCGGTCCCACGACTGTCACAGAGGACAGGACCATCCACCCACCGGGTGGGCCCCGGGGGGCCTCAGGCTACATACACTCTCCTCTCTCCTCCCCCCCCCCCCCCCCCTCCTTCGCCTGGAGAACCCGCCTCGTCACCGCTCGGGGAAACCCGAACGTTGCAGATCCAAGGAAGTCCAGGTCCCAGAGAGAGAGAGCGGGGGAAAGGGGGAAATAGGGTACTGAAGGTAGAGGTATGTAAATCTCACCGTCAAGTTCCTCAAGGAAACACCGAGGTGAGCCCGGGTAACGATCATGGGGCAGATGCTACTGCCTCCTCCCAGAGACGGTTCTCCGCCACACCCGATTACAACGGACATGGATTACAGAATTTCCCCGATGTAATGTGTTATGGATTTACATTTTTCGACGGTTGAACAACCCAGGACTATTTCTTCTTTGGATGTTAGAGGGCCGAAACACACATTTGAAAGAACCGCCAATTTTGCAATTCAAAAGGTGATAAAACTGATATCGTTTGTTTTACAAGACGTTCGTGTAGTAGAGAATGACGAGCAGTTGTGGGAAAAAAAAGTGGCGAGGAAGATTTCAAATGAAGGTCCAAGGTCAAGGAGAGGTCATTGTAGTAAAAACAAAATGTGTTGAAAGAAGATTTTGAGCTGGCTTTAAAGAGAACCTTAGCTGTGGCCCGTCAAAAGTGAACACTTTGAATCTTAATTAGTAAATATCTATGCTCCTAATAATACGAAGATACATTAAACTTGTAAAAAATCACTGGAAACATACACTAAACGAATCTTCGTAACAAAATTACTTGAAACATACACTTAATACAGTCAGCAATATTTTCGTTATCTGGGGATTTTCGTTGTGTAATGAACAACACAACCTTTACATGTCAGGACAATCTCATCGGGAATTTGAAATCAGGGTTAAAACAACGCACATGAAACACAAAAATCAGACCGATATCAGGGGAGCTTTTCATGATGAAGCGAAAGACTTCTCACGAAGCAGAGTGGACCTTTCATTGCTCACCGTCGGAGTCTGTTTTGGACTGTGAGGAATGTTCACATTCTGGGTTTCGGAGGAATCTCACGACGGCCCTTCATTCAGACCACGAAGGTCCTTACCCAAGTGACTGAGGTTTAACGACCGCTTTTTTTTTTCTTTTTTTAAAAGGGTATTAACCTTGCTAAAGAATAAGTGACTCAGTACTTAAATAATGTTTCTGATGTTTTTTTTTTTCGATAGGCATAGGTGGGTCTTCCATTTTCTCAAACATCTTATTTTTGTCACAAACAGGAGGGAAAAAACAGGAACACCACACATTAGCATACTGCTGAACAGACACGGTCTGTCAAAACTCAAAATATTCAAGTCTACATGAAAGCAAGTCCTTCATGATAGAACCAATCTGTATGGCGAGTGAGAGTCCCGAAGCAAAGAAAGAAAACAGAGAGAGAGAGAGAGAGAGAGAGAGAGAGAGAGAGAGAGAGAGAGAGAGAGAGAGAGACAGGGCAGACAGACAAACAGACAGACAGACAGACAGACGACAGACAGACAGACAGACACACACACACACACAACACAACACACAAAACACACACACACACACAGAGAAGGGGGGGATGGGAGAGGCAAATACAAGGATGAAGGCCCCCACCTTAAAAAAGAAAAAAAAAGGGAAAGAAAAGAGGATGGAGCGCCACAATAGTTTTTTTTTTTAAAGGAAAAAAAAAAGAAAAAAAAAGGAAGAAAAGACAATTAAACTATTAATGGTTGACGCGCACCGTCTTTCGTTTTTCAGCACAGAGCTTAAACACTCTCAAATTCCCAATGCAGTGACAGAATACGGAACTGTAATGGGGGTGTTCTATGGAAGACAAGGAGAAACCCCGGTTATGGAACAATATATTTAAAGACTCAGACTGGCGTTGATTTTTACTACCACATTTCTTTTTAGTCCTTAATATATTCATTCTAAGCACGACAACAGACAGGCCGGTGTCGTATATAAAAACTGTCGCCGTGGAATTGTATCGCAGCGATAGCATTCACGTGAAAATATTGTTGCAGGCGACAATAATTGCTGGGAAAAAATGTCCGCGCGAAACTTTTCACGAAAAATGTCCATAGAATATTGTAGCTGTCCATAAAATGCAGTATTTTCCCGGAAATACTGTCGCTGCGACAGATTTTATAGCGACATTAATCGCCCCCCCCCCCCCCCCCCCCACTATCTTGCTCCACTAGCCTACACAAAAAGCAAAACAAAAAAAAAGGTAAAAGCTAAGTGCGGAGTTGCTAGCAGGCTACCACGGTCACTTTTCATCCATCACTATGGACTAGCTGGCCCCAGGCTGCAGTAGGCAGCTCAGGCCCGCAACATCCTTCCACTCATCCATGCACACAACAAGACAGCTTTATGTAGAAATCTACTGAAGATGCCTGTTCACCCGTCACACAAATGTGTCAGGGGGTTTGCCATCAACAGTATCCTGGGGGAGGGAGTTCCAGTCCACAATTGTTCTTGGGAGGAACGACATCAGCCGGTAGTCGGTGTCTGCAGCTAGTTGATTAAACTGCTGATCATGACTTCGTCGCTCTCTTTTCTTGGGAGGAAGGAGCTGCTGTTCCAACCTCGGGCAGCTGACTAAGTTGTTCTTGATTTTATAGAACATGGAGAGCCTTGCTTTTTTCCTTCTGCCTCAAGGGGCATCCAGCCTAGAGTCTGCGGTATGTTGGTAACGCTGGCAGTACGTTGGTAGCGGTTAAGCACCGGCGGGGGAAAAAAGTTTTGGAGAGAACACACAAAATGGACAAGAAGGAAGTTGGAAATGAAATAAAACAAAGCAAAATACTGTCAGACTGGGGTCACGCCTGAAACGACTATAGCAAGAAAATGAAGAAAAAATGTATTGGTTTTGTTGTTGTTGTTGTTGAATGAATCTCTGCGAATGCGTTCAATTAATGAAAACAAATGAACTGTTTAACGCCAGGGCCAGAGCCCTGACGGAATCGTCTCCTGCCTAACTAGATAATAAAGACATTAAGGAAAAGTCCTCAGTGATCACAGAATAATACTGAAATACAGAGAACAGCACACACATACTACTCACCCACCTCTTTCCTTCCCGTCGTCAGTCATGCTGTTCGTCTTCACATGCGTCTTTGCGGGACTTTGCGCCCATTCCAACAACAGACACAGCCTACTGTATTGGTGACCAACATCCACCATCAAGGCTTCACAACCACTGATCCCACTGTCAACAGATGCCCACGGCCAACGAATTCATTTCAGTAGAGAAGAATGCGAACAAGCAAGCTAGTCCGAGTGCTGGGTAACACGATACGTCTGCCATAGGCTTAAGCACGTGTGTCTATCAGCAACGCTGCCCATTGGTCAAAGACGCGAAGTGCAAGGAACGCATCGTGCCAAGCTGGAAGCACAGTGTTAAAAGAGTCCACTGGCGAACAGCTTCGACATCTGTCAAGCGTAAAAGCATGAAACACCTCACTGCACGCCCTTCCGTGTGGCCTTGCCCTATGCATGGGGCACGGGGTTGTCTGTGTGTCCCTCTGATACACATTTTGAACTGCAGGTTTTGAAGCGGTTACGCGCGTGAACTCAGTTGATCACAGGTTCTTTTCTGGTAAAATCATTTCTGGCGTTTGGTATCGTCAGCCAATGAAGGGGCGTTGTTCTCAGACACGTGACTATGCCCTTGGGACTCAAACGGCAGAATAGAAATCCCATTTGAAATTCTTGGCAAAAAGAAAAATGGGGTTGACCTATTCTTGTGGGATGCAACATGGAAAACTAAAGGAAACAGGCACCCCCTCCCCCTCTCCCCCCCCAAAAAAAAACGGAAAAAAAAGGAAAAGAAAAAAGGAAAAAGAAAAAAAAAAAACAAGCTGCTGGATTTTAATGATAATTCATCCTGAGCATCATATGGCACTTTGTTTTTCACCGTCTTTCCATGGCTGCTCTAAGATGTTTTGAACCAGCCAAATTGGGTGGACAGGTAGAAATAGTTCTGGTTATGTCTCCACTTGCCCCCGTCAGAGAAAATAGTCTTGGGACAGAGAAAATCTCAATCAGTCATTCAGGAAGCCGTTTCCGTCAATAGATTATCTTTTCCTACAGGGATAACTACGGAGATAGCCGTCGTTTTCTTTGTATAGTCTGTTCTCTCCGGAGGATGAGAAATAGTGCCGTCAGTCATTGTATTTCCCAAAGAACAAAAAGCAATAGTTTTCAAACTTGTACCTACGGCTAGAGAAAAATATGACAAATAACATATAAAAAAGTAGAAGAAAGTAAACGTCGCGAGGTACCGAAAACTTCGAAATTAATCATTTTTGACGCATTATTTTGCACTCCGACGCCGACCGTCTGCTGTAGCCGGATTCTGCTGCTCGCGCTGCGCGCGCTACGTCATCTTCCTTACAGGGCGTGGCGCCACCCACATTTTCAACTGCGAAGTGATGGCGGCAACTGTTTCCGACACCGGCGAATCCCACTTTGGTGAATAGAACTGATTTCGATGTGTAAGTTTCACATATAACAACATACATAACAAAGCGAGTACATACAAGACTGTTTGTCATCTGTGTCTTGTATATCAGTGGTTTTTATATTTCGTCCTACTGCATCAACACAACTTTCCCTCCACGCAGTCCTCACTGGAATGTATGGTCAGCAACCATCGTCAAAACACACACACACACACACACACACACACACACACACACACACACACACACACACACACACACACACAAAACGTACATCAGATGAGAATAAAACTTAAGAAATATTTACGTAGAAGTTACAACTTAGGTAGTCTATCTTTCTTTTCCGCAGTTACAAGTTGTGAGTCCGCGTGTGTGCTGTGTGGAGAAGCACTTCATCATAACTGTCAAGAAACAGTGAAGCAGACTGAAAAAGGTGTTGCAGGTTTCCTTAATGCATGCCGTTTGAAAATTGAGAAGAAAAAAAAAACATTTTTACGTTGGACAAACTGTACATAAAGTGTGTCGTCAGGCGTATTGCAAACTCGAACGTTATCAAGCGAGATTTAAAACGACAGAGAGAGGCTTTGGACATTGAAGATCCAAATAACCCAGTACTTAGATCCAAACAGATGAAGTTTGATATTTCCAGTGATGGCCTCTTTTGTGCACAGCCTGTTAAAGATGAAAGAAAGGAAACATCTCCGTTTACTAGATCAGGACATTTAGTTTCCAGTAAAATGTTGAAGACATTTGTTTGCAACGAGGACCAGAAGACCAGTGGGCTCACACTGCACTTGGAAGAATAAAAGCTGTCATTGATCTTCATGCTGCAGATGTTGTATATCATAAGCAGTGCAGTGTAAATTTCAGAACACTGAAAGAAATCCCACAGGCGTTCCTGAGTTCTTCAGAGGAAGAAACCGCAGATACTGCATGTGCCAACAAAGGGAGACCTGGAGATACACATCGTGTCGAAGCCTTCACACGTGTCATTCTCTTTTTTTTTTAAAGAAAATGATGATGAGCAGATCACAATCACTGACTTGTGTAAATAGATGGAAGGGCACTTTATAGATGGGGGCACTTCTTACACAGACATAAATACATGCGGCAGAAAATCACAAACCACTTTGGAGATGAAGCAATAATTATCTGCATCAGAGGTAAACAAAATGTCGTCACCTTAAGATCAACTTAGGGGGAAATCCTTGCGCAGTTTGCAAAGTCTAACAGAGAAAAAGACACTGAGAAAGAATGAGAAAGAAAAAAAAACCAGAATAATCAAAACAGCAGCAAGATTACTTCTGTCAGGTATAAAAAAAATACCGCTGACACCTCAAAAACAGAATATCCATCAGCATCAGAGATTTCAGACATTACAAGAAATTTAGACTATCTACCATCCTCATCGCTTCTTTTTCTTAGAACCGTGCTGGAAAGGGAAAAAGATCCTAACTTGAAAATTGTTTCTCTAGGTCAGGCACTGATGCAAGCAGCTCGGCCAAAGTCCTCATCCCACCCCTTCAGACTGCACTTGGAGTTGCCATGCACCACCTGTGGTCACCCCTTCAGATTGCACTTGGAGTTGCCATGCACCACCTGGGGTCACCCCTTCAGATTGCACTTGGAGTTGCCATGCACCACCTGACTAGCTCCAGAGACGTTGCTGAACGAATTCACAGACTTGGTTTTGGTTCTTCATACACCGAGATTAATTTGCTTGAAATCTGTGCTGCTGCCGAGCAGAGAAGAGATTTGGGGGCGTCAACCCTAACAGCTTAATCCAGTTTGTGGCTGATAATGTGGACCATCAGGTCAGGACGCTTGATGGCACTAGTACCTTTCATGGAATGGGCATTATTGGCGCCGTGACCCCTGGTACAAACAAAGCAAAGCTGTCCATCGTGATGTAACATATCGCCAGAAAATATTTCAGCAATTGGCAAAATTCCCATTCGCTATTTTGAAGCCTCTGCGCCTAGTCTTCATTGGCATATGAAGTATTACAAAACTTCGGTACTGACGACAGAACCAGGCAACTGGATTTCTGTGGAAAATTTCCTAGTCTCTCCGTTCCCCACGTCCAGGTTGGTCTGGGATGATGCAAACCGTAAGTAACGGAAACTACCCTGGTCAGAGCAGCTTCATATTTCACCTGATTATAGACACGGACCAACAAATACGAGCTGCACATTCTCCACACTGCACTTGGTCTCATCACTGGCTAGCGTTTACAACTGCACACCAGTTCTGACCTTCGGCCAACCACTCTGGTGGAAATCAACGATGATCACTGATCATGAGCCAGCTAGCAGTGCACTGCATTCCATCGTCCTTCGCCTGGGAGGATTCCACTGCGAAATGAGTTGCCTTGGTTGCATTGGAAAACTCATGGCAGGATCTGGACTTGAGCAAGTTTTGGAAGTGGTGTATGCTCAAAACTCGGTCATCCATATGGTAAGCGGCAAGTCTGTTTCAAGAGCTGTCTGTGGACACTTCCTCGTAGATGCTGTGCTCAACGCACTGATTCTATCTAGAACCTTCAACTTACCCTTGAACACACTCAGTGTCAGCAGCACTGAAGACGCAAACAATGGAGAAATACCTTCATTGGCATCACCAATCCATGACGATGACTCACCACAGGAACAAGAAGATAAAGAACTGCAACAATGAAAGAAGGACCCCGTAGCAGCATTTCAGAGCACCAAGGCCTTCATAGTGTCTTGTCTTTGTATGACCGTGTCACCAAGAAGGAACATACTGCAGAGACGAAAAAGAAAGTGCTGACATAAAAGCAGTGGAAAACAAACTCCTTGATACAAAAGCTGACCTTGAAGGAAGCCGCCTGTCCCGCCTTTGGCTTCAGTATATGCATATGATGGACACAGTCCGGCAGTTTTTGAAGGCAGAAAGGACAGGCAATTGTATGCTGCATCTCCATGTCTTAAAAAGAATGCTGCCCTACCTGGCTGCGGCAGGTCACTCTCAGTATACCACATCAGTGAACATATACCTTCAGCAAATGCAGCAACTGAGAGATCGCCATCCAGATGTCCACCATGCCTTTCAGTATGGAAAGAATGTCCTGCGCAGGAGTGACAGGTACTGGGCTGGGCTGAGCACTGATATGGTCATTGAGCAAGTCCTGATGAAGTGTGCTGATTACACGGGCTGATCGGACTTGCAAGACTACCCAAGTTGGATTACATCTGAAGGTGTTCATTTCTTCCTGGATTTTTAAAATCAGTTTGTGGTGATTTCACTGTCTAGAACTGACCGCTGTGTCTATGTGTCTAGGGCAATGCAGCGGTAAGTGATCACTTGTGTTCACGTCCAGGCAAAATGATGCATGTGACTGCAGATGTTCGTAAGCTGTAAAACCCAAAACCGCTTCCAGGTTCAGTACATTTTCAGCAACATTTGCTCAGCCTTGCTTCTCTCTATGATTTTCTTATCTAAACTTCATTCAGTACCTTGAGATATTTCAAATGATATGCTACATGACTATATTTTACGAATTTGTGAAGAAATGCTAAAAATAGATTTATGATGACGTCATAACCTTATGAAACGTGACCTCGCGACATTTTGATCGTTGTACTTTTTTGATATGTTAAAAGTTCACTATTTCCCTACCCATTCCACATGAAATCATTACTATTGCAATTAGTTCCTTTCTTCACTCTTTTTTTTACATTGGCTTACCGCACTAAAATGGAGGACACCATTATTATTGTTTGTTGTTGTTGATTGGTCTGGGAGCGGGCAAGGGTTGAAATTCACATCTTTGAGGATCACGTGAGACGTAGCCGTGTAACAGTGTGAAAGGTCAAGTATGATCTCGCCGGTAATATTCAATAATATTTTTCAAGTCCGCCAAATACAAATCATGTATGTTTTACGTACGTGGAATGTAATCTGAGGATTCTCACGTAGATGAAATGCGCTCCGCGCATCATGCACATTCTCTCCTTATTTAAATCTGTCAACTGGAACGGAAATGATATGGGGTTGGGGAGTTCACCCGTGCGGTTTCACTCCCCCCCCCCCCCCACCCACACACATCCTTTCATCCCTCTCTCTCTTTCTCTCTTTCGCTCGCTCGCTCTCTCACTCTGTCTGTCTGTCTGTCTGTCTTTCGCTCGTTCGCTCGCTCACTCTATCACTCTGTCTGTCTGTCTGTCTGTCTGTCTGCCTCTCTCTCTCTCTCTCTCTCTCTCTCTCTCTCTCTCTCTCTCTCTCTCTCTCTCTCTCTCTCTCTCTCTCTCTCTCTTTCTTGTATCTGCAAATGTGTGTCTGATGTTATCATACTCTGTGAACTTTGTACCAAGATGAAAATCAGTAAGGTTGAAGTAAAACAAATTGTTGATATACAACATTTTATACCGCTTCTATCTTTGGTCGTTCCATGAACCAGAGCAAATGATTGCCTGTGAGTGTTCAAAATCCATTTGACAGAAGTGTGTGTGTGTGTGTGACAAGACTGGAACGACCAGTCGTCAAACCTGAGATTTTTGAAACCAATGGTATGTTCAGCATTTCATGCACACCAATTTGTGTCTACCCTTGGGAACGCTTCCGTGGAGGTTCTGTCGTGTCACATCCAGTGGCCATTACACAATGGCATCAGCCAGAGAGCAATGATGTCCCTTGAAGTCTTCATCGAATGCCTTGTGCGAACCTACACCCTATGTGAAATAACGCAGCGCAGGCTTCCAAGGGTGATGCAGGATTGCTCCCAGCTGGGGTTGGTCTGGCAGTGGAGGACAGCACTTCTCTGGGTCCTACCCGCACCTTCTCTGGGTCCTACCCGCACCTTCTCTGGGTCCTACCCGCACCTTCTCTGGGTCCTACCCGCACCTTCTCTGGGTCCTACCCGCACCTTCTCTGGTCCTACCCGCACCTTCTCTGGGTCCTACCCGCACCTTCTCTGGGTCCTACCCGCACCTTCGGTCTGGCAGTGAGGACAGCACTTCTCTGGGTCCTACCCGCACCTTCTCTGGGTCCTACCCGCACCTTCGGTCTGGCAGTGAGGACAGCACTTCTCTGGGTCCTACCCGCACCTTCTCTGGGTCCTACCCGCACCTTCGGTCTGGCAGTGAGGACAGCACTTCTCTGGGTCCTACCCGCACCTTCGGTCTGGCAGTGAGGACAGCACTTCTCTGGGTCCTACCCGCACCTTCTCTGGGTCCTACCCGCACCTTCGGGTGTATCTTTTTCTTGCAGAGACACAGGGAGATATTCAAAGATCATCATCAGCAGATTAGTCTGTTTTCAGGGGGTAACTGAGAGTTCGACCATTTGGTCCAGTCACGTCAAGACAGATACACAAGAAATGGGATTCTGCTCGTTGTGTAAAGAAGCTCCAGAGGACTACGATGGGATTACAATGAGAAGCACACTGTGAGGAAACGGTTCCGCACATAACGGTGTGAACAGGTGACTACCATCCACACTCGCACAACATTAAACACTACTTTCCACCCACACTGCCAGGTGTACCAACAATAATTTGAATAAAAAGAAAACAAAAGAGATTTTTTTTTTTACCGTTGTAAAGAAGCTGAAACCGGATTTTTTGACGAAGCGTCGACTATGAAATTAACGAGCAAGCACGAGCTGTAAATATTCCTGAATAATACACATCAAGTTCAAAGATGTCGGTGAACAAGTAGGGTTTGGTTGTGGGTACGCCTGCGTCTGGAATAGATGACATCTCTCTCTCTCTCTCTCTCTCTCTCTCTCTCTCTCTCTCTCTCTCTCTCTCTCTCTCTCTCCCTTAGTTCCTGTTCTCAGTGTGTGTGTGTGTGTGTGTGTGTGTGCGTGCGTGCGTGCGTGCGTGCGTGCGTGCGTGCGTGCGTGCGTGCGTGGTGTGTGCTCTCTCTCTCTCTCTCTCTTCCTCTCTCTCTCTTCTTCTCTCTCTCTCTCTCTCTCTCTCTCTCTCTCTCTGCGGGTCTCTCTCGCCGCTGCTGTCCTCCCGTCTCTCTCTCTCTCTCTTCTCTCTCTCTCTCTCTCTCTCTCTCTCTCTCTCTCTCTCTCTCTCTCTCCTCTGTAGTCTCTCTCGCCGCTGCTGTCCTCCGTCTCTCTCTCTCTCTCTCTCTCTCTCTCTTCTCTCTCTCTCTCTCTCTCTCTCTCTCTCTCTGTAGCTATTTCACACACAAACGCGCACGCGCGCGCATACGAAGGGAAAGAGAGATAGAAAAAGAGACACACAGACAGACAGACAGACAGAGAGACAGACAGAGAGACAGAGACAGAAAGAGACCCTTCCTCCTATTCTCATCTGTCTTTCTGGAGGGAGACATGCCATGTCAAAATAAAAATAAAAAAAGACGAAGAAACAACAGAAAAAAAAGAAAGAAAGAAAGAATTTTAAAAAAAAGGACAGAAAGAAATTTAGCCGAGCTTCGCAGCCATGTATGGGCAGGCAAAGAAACAAGCGTTCCTGTTGTTACCAACTCAAATCTGCAGCGCCGCGCTCCGCGGTGGACGGGTGCGGGGTGTGTGTGTTGGGGGGGGGGGGGGGGGGGGCAGTAGAGGAGAACAGGAGTAGAGGAGCAGAGTGGAGGAGAAAGCCCACCTTGGCTGCCAGGTCTCAGGATATCACCCAACCATCAATGGCAGCGACTGATAACTATTCTGGGCGAGCAGACGACAATTCCATCAGCGACAGGAATGGCAACACCGTAACGAGTGTCTTTTGTCCCATGAGCCCCCTCCCCCCATCTCCCTCGCTCCCCTCTCCCGTCTCCTCTCTCTTCTTCCTGCCACCTTGCCGTTCCTGACCCCGCCCACCATCCTACCTCCCACCCCTCCCCCCACCACACCTCCCCGCTCCCGCTTTCTCCTGCTCCTCCCTCATGTTGCCTCCCGCATCCCTCATACATCCCTACACACACACACACACACACACACAACACACACACACACACACACACACACACACACACACACACACACCAGAGACACACATGTACACAACAGAAGAGAGAGAGAGAGAGAGAGAGAGAGAGAGAGAGAGAGAGAGAGAGAGAGAGAGAGAGAGAAGAGAGAGAGAGAGAGAGAGAAGGCTTTTGGTGTAGTGGTGTTGTCGAGCGACGCGGTTGGCATAAACCAAGGTGCCCTGAAAGTAACGCTTTCCACCACATCGATCGGTTCCTCTGTCTGTCTGTCAGCATGGCCAGGCAAAACAAACAAACAAACAAAAAACAAACACAAAAAAAACCAATGGACACAATTTGGACACGGTTTGGTGAACAGACGGAACATGACCACAGGACGAATTCAGTCACCTGTTGGTCAGGATCCGGCGGAAAGGACGGAGACTGAAACCGCCAGCAGGAACTTGGGAACCGACAGACAACAAGTAAGGTGTGGAGACGGGATGTATGAGGCCTTGGGGATCCACCCGTTAAAGGTTGAATCCAGGGTGAATCCAGGATTCGTTTGAGCATGGCAGGGGTCTGCATTCTCCTCCGTGCCCTCGAAGGGTTCCGTTCGTTTGTTTGTTTGCTTTTTTTTGTTTGTTTGTTTTAAATTTTGGTAAAAAGAAGGAACAATGGGAAGAAAGGGAAAAGAAAAGGAAGAGACAGAAGACACGAAAATAGAAGACGACAAACCCAAGAAGAAGAAGAAGAAGAAGAAGAAGAAGAAGAAGAAGACGAAGACGAAGACGAAGAAGAAGAAGAAGAAGAAGAAGAAGAAGAAAATGCTGACAAAGACGACTGAGAAGACAATGCTGAGATCGACCAAGAATAGCAAAATCACGAAGGAGACAACGAGAAAGACAAAGCACAGCAATAACATCTAGAACAAGATGAACAGTATCAAACAGTGAAGAAGACAACTAAGAGAATGGAGAAAGAGGTGGAGGAGGAGGAGGAGGAGGAAGAGGAGGAACAAAACGACAAGAAAATAAATGAAGGGGGAGGAGGAGGAAGAGGAGGAGGAGGGAGACGAGGAGACGAAGAAGAGAGAGGAAGAGGAGAAGATGGAGGAAAAGGAGGGGGAGGAGGAGGAGGAGGAGGAGGAGGAGGAGGAGGAGGAGGAGGAATAGGAGGAGGAGGAAGCTGAGGAGACGACGAAGAGGGAGGAAGAGGAGAAGGGTGAGGAAGAGGAGGAGGAGAACGAGGAGGAAGAGAAAAAGAGGAAGAATCAACAACAACAACAAACAACAAGCAAGAAGATACGAAAATGAGGGGTGGAAAGAGAAAGATGAGAAGAAAGGGGAAGAAAAATGAAGGGGGAACAAGCTGATGCCAATCAGTCATGACAATAAGAATTATATCACTGCTATGAATGCCTAAACCTATGAATTGTCTGAAGAATTGTACGCAAATCTTACAGAAGGCCTGGAAAAAATTAGACCAGCAACAACATAAACGACAGCAAAGGCGTGATCTCGAAAATGCACCATCAATTACGAATTCTCCACAGTTCTTCTGCTTTGAAATGTATACCAACCAAGGCGCAAGCTGTGTTTCAGGAAACAAGAATAGTTTTGATCAATAGATTTTTTTTCTTTAGTAGAAGAGAAAGCCAAGACCTTCTGCATTTATTTCAATAGCAACATCCCAGCTTCCTGCATTGAAGAAAACCAAACAATTAGAAATGAATGAATTATATGAAATAAACGTATTCTATTGCAAGAGTAAACAAGAAAGAGGACCTGCCATTTCAATTCACGTGGCATGAATACACGTCACAGTGGTTAGTAATTCAAATATGACATCGAATAGGTTTTCTTTTTTTTTTCTTTTTTTTTTTAATTTAGTTTCGTAATGACTGTATCAGCAGCAAAACTCTCTTGGCATGGGCCCCATCTTTTCATTTTTTTTTTCATGGGCTTGATTTGATGCGAAGCATCATTCTAGGAAGTGGAGTGAAGGACCAGCCTAAGCTCTCTCTCTGTCTTTGTCTGTCTCTCTGTCTAAGTCGTTCTGTCTGTCTTTCTGTCTGTCTGTCTGCCTGCTGTCTGTCTGTCTGTCTGTCTGTCTCTCTCTCTCTCTCTCTCTCTCTCTCTCTCTCTCTCTCTCTCTCTTGTAACTCATTAGTGTTTTTACTTAGTTGTTTGACTCACAAGTTCAGTCGATTTTGCAGTATGGAGCTGAGATCTGGGCTTTCGAAACTGGTGTAATTATAGAGAAAGCTCATTTATATGCATTAAAGTGGTTCTTAAATGTTGACATCTGAACTCCAAAAGACACGATTTATTGAGAACAAGGAAGTTATTCCATTTATCTGAACTCGTATGTGAAATGCATTAAAATCAATATTGGCTGAAGCTGACTAGTTTGGATGAATGTAGGATATCTTTTAAAGCGTG
>CM031609.1:15235697-15243197 GCA_018398815.1 Conus ventricosus | reverse complement strand
TGTAGACTCCGTTCTGGTGACTACTTTGTGGACTGTACGTCGAAATTCAGCAAGAACGTCTTCTGTCCATCACCAAATCTTTGTGGTATTTCTATCACAGCCGTGTGCCCTCAGTTCAAACGGTCGGTGTTGTGTTTTGGCAGAATCAGCGAAAACCAAATTTGGGAAAAGTGTTCATGGTTTTGTCAAAGTGGAAAACATTGAACAAGAATGGTCATTGTGCTCTGACCAAGCTAACTTTTAGTCTGTGCCCGTCTACCTGAGAAAGTTCAGGTAAACGGAAAGTCGTTCATTGTTCATCCCTACTCTCCGCCATTTCAGACAGTGTACGTTTTGCCCAACGTCTTGCCCCACAGCAGAAAGCTCGTTATGGTAGGTGCAGCCGATGTGGGGACAGTTCTCACAACAAGGACAATGACAGCGAGACCCCTCACTGTGTAAACTGTAAAGGTCAACACTCGGCTGCATACGACACTGTGAGCAAAACGTGAGGCCAAGACAGCGGCAATGTTGGGGAGCCAGCAGTACATCATTAATTCCCTTGCTGAGCTACTGCCAAGAAAAAAAGTGTGACAGATAATGCATCTTCTAGTGTATCTTTTTCCCAACATCAACATTTTCAGCTAAAAAAATCGTACGCCGATGTGGTAAGTCAAATCTGAATTGCCCCCCAGTCTTTTGGAACATTTCTGTCATCTGTAGTGTTCCCTTCTGTCACAGCACTTCGCGGCATGAAGATCCTTCACAGCTCTTCATGCCCTTCATAACCACTTACTCTTCTTCCGTGGCAACATCACCTTCCCCCCCTCCCATCAAGTGGGGCAGGCAAGCTGTCTTGAACACAGAATTATTCATTTCTACTTCATCATCATCCCCGCTCGTCTCGCTTACTAGGGTTTGCGACGCCACAATCAAGGGGCCCCCGAAATGTCAGGAAAATGTGATCTTTGAAAACAAACGACCAGTCCCAAGGAGCAGGAAGAGCACAAGGGCGGCCCAAGAAGCAGAAAGATGAACAGTGCGGCCCAGGCCCTAGGGAGCAGAAAGATGAACATGAGGATCAGAGAACCCAAAGATGAACATGCAGCTCAGAGAACCCAGACAGTTTAACAGTGCGGATCAGAGAAGCAGAAAGATGAACAGGGGCCCCAGAGAGCAGAAAGAATGAACAGTGCAGCTCAGAGGAGCAGAAAGATGATCAGTGCGGACTAGAGAGCAAAAGATGAACAGCTTGGACTAGAGGAGCAGAAAGATGAACAGTGTGGACTGGAGGAGCAGAAAGATGATCAGTGCGGACTGAGGACCCAGAACGATGATCAGTGTTGACAAAGAGAAGCAGAAAGATGAATCATGTGGACTAAGGAGCAAAAAGATGAACAGTGCGGACTAGAGGAGCAGAAAGGTGATCAGTGCGGACTAGAGGAGCATAAAGATGATCAAGTGGACTAGGGGAGGCGAAAGATGATCAATCGGTCTAGAGGAGCAGAAAGGTGAACAATGCGGACTAAGGACAGAATGATGAACAGAGCGGACAAGAGGAGCAAAAGATGAACAGTGGGGTTCTAGAGGAGGAGAAAAGATGAACAGTGCGGTCTAGAGGACAGAAAAAATGAACAGGGGCGGTCTAGAGGAGGAGAAAGATGAACAAAGTGGCCAAAGAGCGGGAAGTTAAAACAATGCGTCCCAAGAGGAGCAGCTGCTTGACGAAACAATATCCTTAAGTGCTTTACTACATCATTACTCAATCTTCATAACACACAAATCTAGTTTAAAATGGTAGCTTCTTCAAACATTGACATTTTACAATGGAACTGTCGCTCCATTATCAAAACATTAAATCAACCTGTACAACATATTGCTTCAAATAATTTTAAAGTTATATTACTGCAGTCGTTAAAATCGGTCAAAAGTAAACTACCACACCTATCTAATTATTATTACCCCCCCATCTTCCAACAAGATCAAACAGTAAAATCAACACAGCCATTTACATTACCGATACTTGATTTCATCCCGCTCAAATCGCCAGCCCTCAAAATTTTCCATTCTTGAATTTTTGTGCCGCAAACTGTTAAATTTAATCAAGATCTTATCATTAATATGGTTTCTGTATACCTCCAAAGGGACCAAATAAGAAAGTACGGAAGGGTTTTGCGTTCTCTTCCAAATAATGAAAAAGGGGTCATAGGGGGGGTTTTTAATGCTCATTCCCACTGTGGGAGAAAGATGGTAATAAGATCACAAGTCACCGTTTTGTTGAAAATGTTGTAGATTCGATATGCATCTGCTAAATGATGGCAGTATAACCAGAATACCTGACAGAGAAGATCCCAAACCATCAGCAACAGACATATCTCTCATATCTCCTCAACTTGACTGTGTTTGGGAATGTGATTCGGATCCTTTAGGTAGTGACCATTTTCCAATCAAAATAACATTAAATGAAAAGCTAGACCCTGTTGTTCCTTGGACGATAAAATCCGCAACTATAACTACAACCGAGCAGATTGAATAAATTTGAAACATTCTTAATTCATCCAATATGATCCCTCCATATGAAAGCATCAATTGTGCATATATCATTTTGGCAGATCAGAATTATTTCTGCTGACAATTCCATTCCTAAATGTTTCATCTCATATCTCCATAAATATGCAGAAACATCTGGGGGACTGATGAATGTGCACCGGCAAAGAAGAAAAGAAACTGAAATACAAAATATAACTTGATAACTAGATCTCCTTCAAAACCACAGAGAAATGAAAAAGCAAAGTCAGCTTTTAACAGAAAAATAGCCCGTGCCCAAACGATTATATTGGGCAGATTACAGTTCAATAAAATCACCTCATCAAAAGATCTCCAGAAGGTATGGAAGAAAATACGTAAATTATGAAACATGGTGCAAATTCTCAAAATGTCGTATATCAATTGATAACAACAGACTGCCGACTGCTGCTCAAAAGCTGAAAATTTGCAGATTTGTTCTCTTTTAACAGCAGGGTAGAAATTCTCTCACCCAAATGCAAACTGTATAGGGAAAACAGGAAACCAAAATAGAGTATAAGATCCAGATCCCGATAATAGTCCCCCAAAATGCCCCCATTACACTCGCTGAAGTTTAGGAAACTATTTCGTCATTGAGTACTAAAAAAAGTCTGTCGGCCTCATGAAGTTTCAAATGAAATGTTGAAACACTTGCCAGAGAGAAGTGGGTTCAGTATCTATTTAAATTGTTTTCGCATTGTGGAAATGATGGAGTTATGCCAGATTTATGGAAACAGTCAATAGTTGTTCCATACATAAAAACCCGGAAAACCAAGAACAGATCCGCATAGTTATAGCCAATTGCTTTTCACTTCTCTTACTGGGAAACTGATGGAAAAATCATAACTGTAAGATTAGTTCCCTTACTGTGGGTAAGAATGATATAATTCCAAACAATCCGGCAGGATTTCACTCTGGTAGGTCTAAAATTGATCACTTACTAAAACTTTCAACAAATATCAAACGACAATTCGCTCGCCGACAAAATGTTCTGCTACTTTCTTTGAAATAAAAACGAGCGTACGATCAAGTATAGCATTCACAACTACTGCTGAAACTAAAACCAATGGAGTTTGGGGGCGTAAGTTCAAGTTTATTAAAGATTTTTCTAGTAATAGGTCAATACAAACAAATATGGATCACTCATATTTCACTTCAAAGAAAACTACATATGAGAATTCCTCAGGGCTCACTTTTTGCTTCCCCTTCTTTTCAATTTACTGATACATGACCTGCCTCAAGTACTGTCAAAACATACAGTTGTAGTACAGTATGCAGAGAATATGTATGTGGACGGATGCGAAATAAAGAACAGTACTTTCCCGTTAGAAAACTCAAGCACATTCAAACCCTGTACCCAAAGCGAATTAGACAAAACAGGTCATTATATGACCCAGAATGGTCTAAGTTTCTCTGTTGATAAAACCCACATGATGTTTTTCAGTGCTGGTAATTCTCCCAGAAAATTGCTGAACTTTCATATTGATGGAAACGAACTTCAATTTAAAGATACAGTAAAATTCCTAGGTGTATTTTTCACTGCAAAACTTTCGTGGAAAAAATTCATATAGAAAATACTTTAACAAAAGCTAGAAAGTGTTTAAAAATTCTCAAAATTGTTAGTAGGCACTATTGGGGTCAAGACACTCCATGTTTGATTCACCTCACGAAAACCCCTAGTCCCGGTCAAAACTGACATATGCACAGGAAATATATTTTACGGCTCCAAATTTATTTACTGAAAGAAATTGCAATGTGGACTCAAAGGCGTATAAATTAGCAAATTTGGGGTTTCCTGTTCATGCTCCAACTCTAGCTACATATAAAAGAAGCAGGAGTTATACCTCTAGATGATTATCACAGGCTAGCTACTGCTAAGTATGTTCTAAGAAGTAGCTCTGTTGACCATTTTAAAAGAAATAGAAAGAACATTAAGAATCCGAATATTCACTTTCCGAAAAGGGCAAGAGAAATAAAATCACTGACAACAATTGGGCCACTTACACTTCAGACATTCAAAGCAAATCAGGGTTAAACGATAAAGATGTATGTAGGTGCCTGCCATTCTCTCCCATTCCTTCATGGGAATTAATGAAGCAAATTTTGAAGTTGGACTATGGGTTTTGAAAAAAGAAAATAGCCCTCACTATGTTTGCGTTTTCTTTTCGATCGCATGTTTGAAGCTCTGGGATCCGAATCATTTGGAGGTATATACAGATGGTTCAGTGATAAATGATGGAAATGCTGGTGCTGGAATTATTTTTCCTGGCTTAAAGAAGAACAAGCTTATCATGTTGGAAAAGGCCATTCCTTTCCTCTGCAGAGCTGGTAGCTATCTCATGGCCTTAAGGTATATTACAAAACCTTCCCATGATTATATTACGAAATTTTTTTGGGTGTTAATTCAAGATCTGTTTTAAATGTCCTAACTCAACAAGCTAAAGGAAAGAGCTGACATTATAATTGAAATAAGGCATCTTTTATCTTCTAACAAAAGTTCTGATGTAACTTTTTGTTGGGTCCCTTCTCATTGTGTGTCCAAGCAAATGATTGGGCAGATAGAATGGCAAGGAAAGGTGCAAAGAATGCAAATGGCTGCACAACTGTAAAGATTCCATTATCTGTAAAAGAGGGATATCACTTTTGGAGCAGTCTATAAAAAGCCAGCCACATGTCACAACTTTTGACAGTAAAAGACTCCTTATTGCAAAACGTTATTAATAATGAGCCACGAGAAGTTAACTCTTTATGTTACAGACTAAAACTCAATGCGTTTTAAAAACCAAACATAATAAACGACATTAGGTGTCCCTGTACTGTGGAGAAGAATGTTAACGTTCCATGTTTTATTCTATTTTCCGTTCACAAAGCAATATTTGCCCGATATCGGGAGTCAAAAACAATTTCTAAAGATGACGATCTCAAGCCATTATTGATGATCAATAACTTCTTGTCACTGCAGCTAAATCTCTTATTTGGAGTCCTCTAGGAACAGCTGTGTAGTTTGCTCGTTTTGAAATTAAAAAAAATTATTTTGTAGGATTGTTTATTGATGTTTATTCTGTCAAAAGGTATTACTTTTTGATGGGCATATGAAATGACGGGGTATTCCTATTTGTGAAATAATACTTAGTCCCTCAGATGATTTCAACATCCTTCTAAAAACAATATTTTGTGAAAAGATGCTAAATCAAACAAAACAAAACAAAACAAAACACACTCTGTGTGTGTGTTGTGTGGTGTGTGTGGTGTGTGTGTGTGTGTGTGGTGTGTGGTGTTGTGTGGTGGTGTGTGTGTTGTGTGTGTGTGTGTGTGTGTGTGTGTGTGTGTGTGTGTGTGTGCGTGCGTGCGTGCGTGTACACGCACGATCGTTCATACACGCTAAGTTGAAAGGTTAAAGTTAAGGTATATGGTAGTATGTCCATCTGTTGGTCTGTCTGTCTGTCTGTGTGTTTGTTCGTGTGGCTGCCTCTGTCTGCCCCCCCCCCCCCCCCCTCTCTCTATCTCTCTCTCTTTCTTTCTCTCATTCGCTAGCTTTCTCTCTCTCTCTCTCTCTCTCTCTCTCTCTCTCTCTCTCTCTCTCTCTCTCTCTCTCTCTCTCTCTCTCTTCTCCTCTCTCTCTCTCTGTGAAATCAATGAATGAAATATGACTTGTGCCGTCTGATGGGGAGTCAGACGCGCGGAACGTGAAATGAAGGGGCTTCAATGTGTTCCTTGACATCCATAAAACAACTGAAGGATGAAAAACACTGTCTAGACACACGCAGCGCATTGTCATATTCTGGAACTGCGCGTGTTACAGGTGACAGAGAGAGAGAGAGAGAGAGAGAGAGAGAGAGAGAGAGAGAGAGAGAGAGAGAGAGAGAGAGAGAGACAGACAGACAGACAGACAGACAGACAGACAGACAGAGACAGACACAGACAGACAGACAAAGAGAGGGGGTGGAGAAGATGCAGACGATGTTATTCCATTTTACCGGGTATAAAAATGGAGAGAGAGAGAGAGAGAGAGAGAGAGAGAGAGAGAGAGAGAGAGAGAGAGAGAGAGAGAGAGAGAGAGAGAGATTCAGACAATATTATTGATTATTTTACTTGGTATGAATTATTCCTTGTTTTTTTTCTGTTTCTTCTCTTGTATGAATTATTCCTTGTTTCTTTTTTTCTGTTTCTTTTCTTGGAAGAAAATCTGGATCGTTGTAGCACTGTAGGATACAGAACCCATCGCACCTCTTCATTTTACCCTCCTCTCTCTCTCTCTCTCTCTCTCTCTCTCTCTCTCTCTCTCTCTCTCTCTCTCTCTCTCTCTCTCTCATCCCCGCTTCTCTTTCTCTCTGTATGCGTGTGTGTACGGGCTTAAGTGCTTGCGTGTTTGTGTGCATGCATGCCTGCGTACCTGCGTGCGTCTGTATGTGAGTATGTGTCTCTCTGTCTTGTGCGAGGGAAGGAGAGACACTTTGACACTTTGATATTTTTGGTATATTTATTGTTATTACAAAAGTGTCTTATTAAGGTGTGGGGAAAGGAGGTAACAGAATAACAACAACACCTTTTTTCTTTAATTTTGAGCAGCATCATCCAGTTATTCCCAATGATCAATAAAACCAAAACTAACAGTACACGTAGGGACAAAAAATCCTCCGGATAACATTACAAAGAAACAAACAAATGGAAAATGGAACAATATAGATTGACTCGACCATCCACTCAGTTCAGCGATGACGATGTTGTTGAATTTCTCCACACACTTTTATTCGTATTTGCCGGATAAGATTACTTGTATACAGCATTATTACAGATACTTCTGAACTGAATTTAGCAACTGATTTGATTGTACGGTCGGCCATCAGATGGTAATACAGAAGCAACGCCTTGCTTTTTTTTTAAAAACATCCTACGTGAAAAATAAACATTTTGCACGCACCTCACTGTATGCAGTTTATAGAAAGTGCTGTTCGT
>CM031609.1:15225697-15230697 GCA_018398815.1 Conus ventricosus | reverse complement strand
AGCTTGCTCTTATGTCTTAGATTGAAGAAATAGGGGGAGATACGCATTCATATCTGCAGTGGTAGATGATTCTGCCTAACAGTATGTGCTTGAGTGGGTGAATGGGGAAAAATAAAATAAAATGCTTCTCAAAATGAGCCTTCAGCAAGCTTATATTCTCCAAGGGGAGACATCCTCCAATAGGGAGGGAAACTCACTAACATATAACTCCTGGTCATATACCGATATCTCGAAACTTGGTGGTTTCTCCTCAGTGACCGCGGAAAGTGGTAATTTGACTCCTCTGCCTTTTCAGTTTTAAGAAGAATGCAATCCCAGAAAAGGTTGGTGTGCAATACCGTAGTATGTTTGTTGAGTTTTTCAAAAAACCAACTAAAGGTGCCATCTAAGAAGCAAAAGAAAATCATAAAAGAGCAAAACAAGCTACATTTTCTACAAGAAAATGTAGCTTGTTTTGCTCTTTATGATTTTCTTTTGCTTCTTAGATGGCACCTTTAGTTGGTTTTTTGAAAAACTCAACAAACATACTACGGTATTGCACACCAACCTTTTCTGGGATTGCATTCTTCTTAAAACTGAAAAGGCAGAGGAGTCAAATTACCACTTTCCGCGGTCACTGAGGAGAAACCACCAAGTTTCGAAATATCGGTATATGACCAGGAGTTATATGTTAGTGAGTTTCCCTCCCTATTGGAGGATGTCTCCCCCTTGGAGAATATAAGCTTGCTGAAGGCTCATTTGAGAAGCATTTTATTTTATTTTTCCCCATTCACCCACTCAAGCACATACTGTTAGGCAGAATCATCTACCACTGCAGATATGAATGCGTATCTCCCCCTATTTCTTCAATCTAAGACATAAGAGCAAGCTTTGTTTATAATTCAATATATATATATATATATATATATATATATATATATGTGCACGCGAGCGCACACACACACACACACACACACACACACACACACACACACGCACGCATGCACGCACGCACGCACGCACATACACATACAAACACAATAAATAGAGAAATATAGATCAGGGGCCAGCGAATAGTAAAAAAAAAAAAAAAGAAGAAGAAACGTAAAGACAATTAGAGTGGTTAAGTGTAGGAAGACAATAAATGTCATTAAGGCAAATTCAGACAAATAAATCAGCGCACAAAATGGGATTTAAAAAAAAACCCATAGACAACGCAATCAGTCAATCAAATGGAAAGGCACCCAGGAGACTGTCGACTTCTGCCAAGGTCGAACATACAGCGGGAAGACAAACCATCCCTTACATCAGGGGAGATAGTAATAGGTTCGGACTGGAAGACTTACTTCCCGTGGACTCTTTTTGTGACAAGACGTGGAAAGTACAATACGACGATAACCATGTCACTAGAAAGTTTCAATACCTCATCAAAACAACTTCGTAGACACTTATCAGCTCCTGGACAGTAACTTCACAGTCTACCGGCTCAGCGCAGAATTTGTTATGATCTTGCTAAACGGATCGTGGATAAGGTTTTAATCAGGATCCGCACCCCACGGATCCTCGCTTGAAGTCAATGGCTTCGTCCTGGAGTCACGCTCCATGTCCCCACAAAGCCTGGTTCAAATCGGTTAGCTGATAGAAAGCAAGCATGCTAACGAATCAACCAGCAAACGAACGCGGATTAAAAAAAAATGACCTGCTCGGCAGAGCCAATTACTTATGTTTTTTTAGGACAATGTGGGTGGTGGTGAGTCAGACAAGGGCAGATGGAGATGGAGGGGGAGCTGTTTTCAGATCGTAAATCACTGACCGGGGTTAAAGCGCCGTCTAGACGACATTCAGGTCTGTACTGGTCCATTGTCAGGACCATTAGGTCCTCGTCTGCAAAACAAACAAGAGAGAGAGAGAGAGAGAGAGAGAGAGAGAGAGAGAGAGAGAGAGAGAGAGAGAGAGAGAGGCAGACAGACAGACAGACAGACAGACCGAGAGACAGAGAGACGGACGGACAGAGTGACAAAGAGAGGAAGAAAACGCTGAACATTTTAGTCATTAGTTGTACAGTCTTACGTGACACGGTGGTGGTGTTGGGAGGTTGGAAAATACAAGAATAATAACGAAAAGCAAAAAACAAAAAACAAAAACGCGAATCCATCAAACATCAAAACAGCAGAAATCAACCAAAAAACAAAAACAAAAACAAAAAACAATCACGACCATGCAATGTAATGTTTCTTAGAAGTCGACATGTATAACTAGCAAAGCAAAGCAAAACAAAACAAAACCATACAAGAAGAAGAAGAAGAAGACGAAGAAGAAGACGAAGAAGAAGAAGACGAAGAAGAAGAAGAAGAAGAAGAAGAAGAAGAAGAAGAAGAAGAAGAAGAAGAAGAAGAGACGAAGAAGAAGAAGAAGAGAAGAAGAAGAAGAAGAAGAAGAAGAAGAAGAAGAAGAAGAAGAAGAAGAAGAAGAACTCTGCTTTTCTGTCTCCTCTGTAACTTGCTTTCTTTTTCATTTGGTTAGTTTGTTTCTCCATTGTTTGCTCGCATACATGATGCCTCTGCTGTATGTCTTGCGAGTGATTACATAGAATCATCATCATAATGCATTCTTAACACTCCAGCTGTGGACAGACAGACAGAGAGGATGGGCGGAGGGAGGGAGGGAGGGAGAGAGAGAGAAAGAGAGAGAAAGGGGGGACTGAGAGAGAGAGAGCGAGAGAGAGAGAGAGAGAGAGACATAGACAGAGAGAGGAGAGAGAGAGAGAGAGAGAGAGAGAGAGAGAGAGAGAGAGAGAGAGAGAGAGAGAGACGGACAGACAAGCAGGCGGACAGACATACGAAGCACCTGAAATGATTTGTAAGTATAAAAAGCCAAGCGTAATATTATGGGTTAATTATTTGAAGCTAGAAAAAGTGAAAGCTTGAAACTCGATAGACTATTAAAATATTTCCTAAGAACACAATGTTCTCGAGTTTCCGTGGTTTAGGACATTTGAGTATGAACTTTCCGATGCTTCTCCGCAAAACTGATAGGAGTAATCGGTGTTATCGCTGTCATAGTGCAGTCTGTGTGTCTTTAGGTGAGACAAATCTAGTCTTAATCTGATAAGATTTCTCGCTGTAACATGTTTTAGTTCACGCAAGTAGGACGATAAGGAAAACCCTGATTCAAATGTAGAGTTAAAAAGTGAACCGTTCTTTTGTTGAAACTTCATTTGCCCGATCAGTTACACACGATAAAAGGATTCTTTCTTTGAATTTATTCAGACATGATTTCTCATCGCCAACTCCTTGATTTATCCAAATGTCATCAAATCCTTATGTATACACAATAAGGAAACAGAGGATGCCCATGTTACTTGCGTTTGTTGGTGTAAGTATAACAACATTTGGTCGGCTTTAAAAGGGGGAAGATGGTTACAGCATCTTGATCATGCGTAGTATAGTCAGAATAGTCAACATGATGACTGAGGACGTTCAATGGATGAAGATGAAGATTCCAATTTCACCATAAACTATACTATTCGGTGTTCTCATTGAATTATTCAAAAACCATTTAAGAGCACTTACATAAAGCTTTTCAATGGGATACAAATTTCAGCCCTTTACCTTCATAACATAAGTTGGATCTGGATATCAGAAATCCTAACACAAATATGAGATCACTCTCTCATAGACCACAGTAATTTTGAACACCGTGTTACTCCTTTCTTTGTCTAGTTACCAAAACCATTCAGTGAGGGTGAAAAGGATAATTCGGTGGACAAGATTTTCCCAAATACTTATAAGAACATTTACAACTTGTAGGCTGTGTTCGCCTTATGTCCGGGTTTCAGTGGGCGCGTTACGCCCACCGTTTCTGAACACGATTCGGTTTGATTTTTCCAAGTTTATAATAAAAGTGACACGATTTGTAGTTCATATAGTACATTTCTGAAGACCACAGACAGTATCCGAGACAAGAATGACATCATCGGCAAATACAAGAATTGAATTACAGTACGATCCAGAATTAACTGTATGCCATGCTTCATATAAAATGCTGAACATCGCTCGCAGGTTCGGTAGTAAAGAGGGGGGAAAAATGTGAGACTGCAGACTGCACCCTGGTCTAGACCTACACGCGCAGAAATAAATCAGATGGATCGTTCTTTGTAACAACCCTTGATTTTCACGGCTTTCTACATGCTCCTGGTTGCTGTGTACATTTCACCCTAATGTTATTTCTCTGTAGAAATTTCCAAAGCTCAGTACGTACAGCAGAATCAAACGCTTTTGTAAGATCAACGAATGCAACATATAGTCTTTGTAATGTAGCGACTAAAGTAAATAAATGATCCACTGTAGCCTTTGCGAAACCCTTCCTAATATGAACTTGCTAAGCTGTTGTGATCTTTCAAGAAGTCAGCCTTTTATTTAGTATTAACAGTTGAGTTTGCTGTACATGCAGGGAAGGGGTATTCCTCTCTCTGGGTTTTCAGGATGTACTGTTGCCTCTGGCCAGTCCCCAGGAAACAAATCAGGTGAAAACGATTCATTAAAGTACTGGACAAGGAAAGGGACAATAAGAACAACAGAATGTTTTAACAGTTCACCGATGAGTTTCTCAGGTCCTGTCGCTTTCCCGTCTCTCATAATTCGAATAGCTGCATAAATCTCTGCCTCTGTAATATCACATTCAACTACTACTGACATCTCGCGGTCTTCACTTCCCGCTTCCTCCTCCTCCTCATCTTCCTCCTCCTCCTCTTCCTCCTCCTCCTCCACCTCCTCCTCCTCTTCGTTACTGCGATAGCCAAATGTTAGAGTCACCTTCTGTACATGCGTCTGGCAATGTATCCTGCACATTCGTATTAACAACAACTCGATCAGATACAGGATTAAACATTTTGTAAAAAGCTGGCACCATTGATCTTTTTGGATTGAATTAATCACAGAAGTACTTGAAGCCACAGATCTGACATTCTTCCGGAAATTTTTGGGATTATCAATATTGTCATGAAGAGAATTGAGAACAGA
>CM031609.1:15218197-15220697 GCA_018398815.1 Conus ventricosus | reverse complement strand
AACAATTCTTAAATGCAGAAAAGAATTATTTTACCTTCCACATCTGAATGCCAGTTCTGTCTAAACGAAACAATACTCACTCACTCAGGCCCATAACTACAGAAGTAGTCGTTGGGGAAACCTGAGGACCGCAGACGCAACCTCCCCTCTCCATCTGTCTCTGTCAGCAGCCGCCGGCAGCAGCTCACGTGTATGGAGTCCGGTCCATTCTTTGATGTTCTCATGCCAGTTCTTCCGCTGTCTTCCTCTTCTTCTCCCGCCCTCGTTGGTGCCTTGCATGATTGTTTTGGACAGACTGGTGTGTCGAGTATTGTGCCCAAACCATATTAGCCTGCGTCTCTTCACAGTTGATAGGAGAGGTTCCCGAGGTCCAGCAAGGTTCTCAATTCTGCTCCGTACATATTTATTGGTCCTGTGCTCTATCCCGGAGATTTGAAGGAGCTTCCTCAGGCATTTGCTCTCGAAAGCCTGGATCTTCCTTTCAGTTTCAACCGTCAGTGTCCATGCCTCGCAACCATACAGTACAATGGAGACCACCAGGGCTTTGTAGAGTTTGAATTTTGTAGAGAATCGGATGTTACTTTTCCACACTCTGTTCAGTTTGGTCATGGCTGCGGTGGCTGTGCCAACACGAATTTTTATTTCTGCCTTGCAGCTTCCATCCTTTGTCAGGGTTGCTCCTAGATATTTGAAGTTTCCAACATCTTCCAGTTGTTCTCCGTTCATGAACATAGTGGCATGGTCCATGTTCTCGCTGTTTACCTTGGTTTTGGATTTCTCTGTGCTGATCTCCATTCCGTAAGCACCGCTCTATCAACAAGTCTGTCGATAAGTTCCTGCAGTTCTTCATTCGTTCCCTCCATCAGATCTATATCATCAGCAAACCGGAGGTTGCATATATGTCTGCCACCAATGAAGCAATACGCCCATCTTCATTATGTAGCATGGAACTAGTGCTCGTTTCCCGTTCCCTGAGACATCCACACGATTCCCAAACCATGTTCTGATTAAAAGAAACTTTCTCTATCTTGTAAGCCCACTTTTGTTTGCATTGTTTCATTTCTAAAAGCATCAAGCCATAAACTTGAATGCCCAAACGTGACTACAGGGGGCTTAAATACGTTCAGCCAGTGCTTAATAAATGTCACGAATGATCTTATGTACAAAGGTTATCTACTCACCTCCCTATTAAAAACAATGTGAGAGAAATGAATTTGCACCTGAAGGAAACTCTTCATAGCGTACATGTACGCTCGTCCATCAGTGAATTCTCATTGAAAGCCAAATTCCAGCTGCAGAGATAGGTAAATGTTATTTCTCTGCGTCATGCATTTTCCAAAATACACCAGTCAATACAATTTGACTTTCGTAAGGATTTCAGATTTTCAGTTAGACCTTTTTAGCCTTTTCTAGTAGATTCTTCTCATGGATAATTAAATTCATTTTTTTAAATTCAAATATGTTCATAGAACACAACATAATGGAAGATAAAAGAAAAAAGAACAAAGACCAAATAAATGCTGAATAAAGAAGAAATCGACATATCAAACATAACGATAATTACGTGGTAAAGAGAGAGAGAGAGAGAGAGAGAGAGAGAGAGAGAGAGAGACAGACAGACAGACAGACAGACAGACAGACAGACAGACAGACAGATAGACAGAGACAGAGAGCACATGAGGCAAGCCAAGTGTATTATGAAAGTTTACATATTTGTTTGTTTATTTCTTTTTTTAAGGTCCTGCATAATGTCCAAGGGGGCTGTTTTAGGCGATGTAACAATTTTAGGGTCCTACAATAATACTTATACTAGTAAAATGTACAATGTCATATTCATTCATAATTCACTCTGGGCCTGCTAACATTTACATATATGGGTGCCATTTGTAAAGAAAATCGTACAATTTTTTTTCGAGCCATGTATTCTTCAGTCTTATATCTGTATTTTAGTTTAATAAGAAATACTTGTAGTCTGGGTGATTTTTGCTCTGTCCTACACTGAAGTGTTTCGCAAATAATACAATAAAATAAGATACATGATCTATATGTATATTTTTTTTATCAAATCCAACTATGGCTAATGGTTCAGTTATCTATTAAAGTCAATTTTGTTTAAAATGTCACTCCTCTAAATACTTACAAGGGTTTACTATTTAAACAATTGTTTTATTTTTAATCATCTTTCATGAACTGACAGGTGGCTATCCATTTTACAGACAATGATGATTATCTCATCCAACTTAATTGTTTGACATAAGGGATCTGTTTCTTCTTAAAGACATTTATTTGGTTTTACAAACCTACAACTGGTCTAGATAAAAGAATAAAATCTGTTCAAAAATCAACGTTCCACGTATTATCTGGATACCATGTCTTCCTTTACTAGATAATTCCAGAGCCAGTTTTTCAGTGCTTTACTCAGTGTAGACTACTTAGAATGCTGGTAAGTGCTAATCCACGATATACAAATATACATACATACACGAGAGAGAGAGAGAGA
>CM031609.1:15210697-15213197 GCA_018398815.1 Conus ventricosus | reverse complement strand
GTGTGTGCGTGTGTGTGTGTGTGTGTGTGAAAACATGTGTGCATATGTGCGCGTACGCAACGCGTTTGGTGGTGCGTGCGTGGTATGGTGTGTGTGTGAAAAGAGGGTGTGCGTGGTGGTGTGGCGTGCAGTCTGCACGGTTATCGCGCGCGCGGGGCGGCGCGGCGGTGTGTGGGGTGGGGGTGTGTGTGGTGTGTGGTGTGTGTGTTGTGTGTGTGTGTGTGGGGTGTGTGTGGTGTGTGTGTGTTGTGTGTGTGTTTTGTGTGTGTGTGTGTGTGTGTGCGTGTGTGCGTGGTGTGTGTGTGAGTGCACGCGCGGTTTGGGGGGCTTCGTGTGCTGGGGTGTGTTGGGGTCTTTTAGTACTGTTTTTGTGGTTTTTGTGTCTAATCGTGTGTGTCTGTGTTGGTTGTGGTGTGTCCGTTAATCTGTGATATTTTTTTCTGTGAGAGATAGTATTGTCCAGCCCAATCAAGGCATTAACACAACGCTTTTTTGTCGCTTCATTTTCCCCGGAAATTTCGGGGACAGATTGGTTTCGTTCCGGCACACACTAATCTGGGCCTTACTTTATAGCTTTACAAAACTACAGGTTAGGCTGTCGTATGTCCCCCTTATCAATACTTCATGACCTTTTTTTTTCGATATTTTTTTTTTTTTTTTTGAGAACAAGGTTGGAGTGGGTGAGAGGGGTGGGAGTACGGAAGAAGGGGGAGGGAGGAGGAGGGGTGGGGAGGAGGGGAGGAGGGAGCCAGAAAAGGGGTGGACAGGGGAGAAGGTTGCAGGCAATAAGGGGGGGGGGGGGGGGGGTGGCAGGAGGGGGGGGGGGGTGGTCAACGCTTGTTTTGTCGGTTCGTTTGTTTTTGTTTTTTTTTTTTCTTTTAGGTTTCTGTTTTTGGCCCCAGTTTAAAAACATGAGGTTCACTTATTCCTCAGCTTCGGTCGGGAATAAGCTAAGCGTCTTTCAACATAAGAATAGTGTGATGAGTTGTTTAAAACAGTTCTTGCATGTTCGTTAACGATCCCACTTTTTCTTTCTCATGTCCGCGATACTTCCTTCCCCTTCCCTATATTTTTTTCTGCCCCCCCCCCCTTCTCTCTCTCTCTCTCTCTCTCTTCTCCTCTCTCTCTCTCTCTCTCTCTCTCTCTCAAGCATACGGGAGAGAGAGAGGGGAGATGGGAGAGAGGAGAGAGAGAGGAGAGAGGAGAGAGAGAGAGAGGAGAGAGAGAGAGAGAGGAGAGGGAGAGCGAGAGAAAGGCCGGAGCGACACACACACACACACACACACACACAACACCACACACACACAACACACACACACACACGCCCCACACACACACTCTCTCTCTCTCTCTCTCTTCTCTCTCTCTCTCTCTCTCTCTCTCTCTCTCTCTCTCTCTGTCGGGTCTGTCTGTCTCACTCACTAAACACACACACACACACACACACACACACACACAACACACACACAAAACACACACACCCCCACACCACTCACACACAAACACACAACACACTTTCGCGCACGTACATACACACACATACACACTTCATATCTTCCGAATGCTATTCCTTAATTGACAAACGATTGGGGGAAAAGCTTCCAACAGTCCTTAAAGAACTCGGAATCACAGTATTATCATAACTGAAATCGCATACGTTTGGAACAGGGAAAATTTTAAAACAGCAAAAAACGTTTTTTAATCATTATACTAGATATGTAAGAAGCTTAATTCACAGGTTACCTTTAAATTCATAAAAACAAAATTCAGTAGAAATGGTTAGATGTATGTGTGGAAATGCACTAAGTGTTTCACATTTTTAATTCATTGCCCAAAAAAAGAACTTGATTATCATGGTGGGGGTAATACTACGGATAGATCGACGTCATCACTCTTAATTGTTGAATGTTTTTTTCGCTTCTCTGATTAGTTGGTCAAGTTTCTTACTGGTCCATTTGCCATTTTTTTAACTGGGTTTATCTAGTTTGGTGGGGTTTTTTTTTTAACACGTATTTAGTATTCAAAGTTCTTTTACAATCCCCCCCCCCCCCCCCCCCCCCCCCCCCCCCCCCCCCACCCCCCCCCCCCCCCCCCCCCCCCTTATCCCTCCACCGTTCTTTTCATGCACACGATCCGCATACCCACACACCATTAACACATGTCTGATATCACTTTTAGTGGAGAAGCGTTAAATTGAGGAAACACACACACACACACACACACACACACACACCACACACACACACACAACACAACCCCACACACATTCTTACGTTTCTTTAATCTTTACGGGAGAACTTCACATTCGCTTACAGTTTTTTGATAAACACTCTCTAAATGTGTGTCGGTTTATAAAATCTTTTTAATGTCGTGAAAACAAAAACAGAATTACTGGGACGCCAAACGAGGGAACGCACAACTTTAAAGAAAAACAGACGCAACGCATTTCGACCTGTCGGGTCTGCTTCGGGCAAGACAAACAAAATTCAAATGGAAACAA
>CM031609.1:15198197-15203197 GCA_018398815.1 Conus ventricosus | reverse complement strand
GTGTTTAAATTTATAGAAATTTAAGGACAAGAACAGTAAATAATGCAGCTACCAATATGTTCATTTTCCCATTAATTTGTTTTCGATGTAGTTGTCTTAATCTTGAAATTGAGCCAGGTAGACGGAATGGAACGACCGGTGAAAATCGTATGTGTAGAAACTGTGACATAGGCGCTTTTGGAGAAGAATTTCATCTTATTCTGGAATGTCAGAATTAATTGGATCTTAGAAAGAATTATATGTCCAAGACGTATATTCCCCCCTAAATCTGTATTTACACCTGTCTTTGGATTTCTTGTCAAGTGGTAAAATCATCAGTAAAAAAAAAAAAAAAAAAAAAAAAAAAAAAAAAAAAAAAAAACAACTATTTCAGTAAAATTACATAATAACTTCTGGTCTGCCGTATTTATGCCATCCCCAAACGCTAAAAACTTTGACCTCAATTCGAATGAGCATTCCCATTCGTGATCTCTCTCTCTCTCTCTCTCTCTCTCTCTCTCTCTCTCTCTCTCTCTCTCTCTCTCTCTCTGTGTGTGTGTGTGTGTGTGTGTGTGTGTTGTGTGTGTGTGTGTGTGTGTGTGTGTGTGTGTGTGTGCGTGTGTCTGTGTGTGTGCGAGTGTGTATGTGTGTGTGTGTGTGTGTGTGTGTGTGTGTGTGTGTGTGTGTGTGTGTGTGTGTGTGTGTGTGTGCGCGCGCGCGCACGCCCATTCCCACCCCCCTCCTTCAATCCACTGAAACCTTTTATGCCAAACCGATTGTATCATTTTTGTACGAGACAATGCCATGTGGAATGCCAGCAACATCACTGGAAGAAGTTCAGACAGAACTATTGACCACTATTAAAGCAACAACACTAAAAACAAAAGCCCAGACCTGGGTAATGCCAGGGTTAAAATAAATAACAAAAAAATCACTCACAGACAGACACCCCGCCCCCCACACACACACACACACACATACACACATACATACACACACACGCGCGCGCGCACACCCACAAAGACAACAGACTGTTTTCTTAATCCATGGAGAAAATGTCAACGACCGAATGACATGTTGAATTAGTGAGATAATAGCAGTTGAAACAAATTAGAACAGAACGTGCACGGGTTATATTATAGTGAGAATGTGACGGAGACACAAGTTCGTTCCAACACACATCTGTCAATTCGTTGTCGTGCTAACGTCTTTAAAAAGATGGGCTGAGCTGGAGAGAGAGAGAGAGAGAGAGAGAGAGAGAGAGAGAGAGAGAGAGAGAGAGAAGAGAGAGAGATGATTTTTCGTAAAGGCCATGGCCCCTTAGAAGGGGGGTACATATAAAAGAACTTTGCATAATCCATTTCTAATCAGGAGTACAAACTAAAGTAATACAAAATTTCTTCGTTTAAACCTTCTGTAAAAATATACAGCAAACTGCTTCACTATCTTATCATTTGTCGATGACATTAACAACATTAATCTGAAGAGAGAAGGATGCCTATAGTATTTAGGTGGAATACACTGTTGCCTAAGATCACTTAGTTCTGGACATGAAAGAACAAAATGAAATTCATTTTCTTGAGATTCCTGACATAATGGACAAATAGTCACACGATCGTTTAAATGTCTGTAACGCTGTGAATGTGCATAGATATCCGATATATCAAATCTGAACTTGGTTATGATACATTTCAAATGTCTGTCAATAACCATTGACAAATACCTCGGAACACAATGCATAGGATTTAGCATTCTATAAATATCAAATCTATTGCTGTCTTCAACATGAGAGTTCTACCTCTGCCAACTACAATCAATCAATGTTTGCTGAAAAACACGAATAAAAGCATTTATATCGCCAACACCCTGATTTTCCCATATAAAACTAAATCCATATTCATACAACTTTAGCCTTACATTCGAGACCCAATTTTTCTTACCCCTTGCATCTAACTCCACGAGCATCGTATAGGCTTTATAAGGCAATCTGTGTTGTTCCATTTGCGTTATCCTTAACCAGTAACGAACACATTTAACCACTGATATCAAATAGATAGGATATCGGTTAGTCTCTCCATATACCAAATCATTTGGTGTTCTCATCGAAACACCAAGAAATTTCTTCAGAGCGTACAAGTGAATTTTCTCAATATGCGTAGCAGCTGAATCAAAGCCCCATAGCTCAGCACCATATTGTAACATTGGTTGAATTTTAATATCAAATAATTTCAACAACAAAGATAGAGATTCGTTATCTAACTGTGCAAATTTCCTCAAAATACACAATAAAGCATATTTAGCTCTGCTTGCAAGATCTTTACAAGCAAAGGTAAAGCTTAAGCGTGTAGAAAAATAAATACCAAGATATTTATAAGCATTCACTACGGGCATTTCGACTCCATTATATGTCCACCTTTCTCTGGCGGCAAGATAACCGCCCTTTCTAAACACAATTATATTACTTTTGGTCATGTTTATTTTTAGCTGCAATGCAGAAGAAGCTCTTTCTAAACTGTTCAGCTGGGTTTGTAAACCAATTATAGTTTCAGACGTTAATACAACATCGTCTGCTAACAGAAGAATGAAAATTTTTTTTAAAATCATTTATAAACTTTGCTCCATGTCGTCCAGAATTGGTAACTTCTAATTTCAGTTCATTAATAAATAAGGAAAACAATATAGGACTGCACACATCACCTTGCTTAACACCAGTCGTGCAGTTTATGCAATCAGTCAAAGACCCACCGCTTCTCACTCTAGCTTTGACGGAGTCATGCATGCTCATGACACGTCAATATAATTTCCCTCTGATTCCATTTATAAACAAAAATATGCCACACATACTTCTATTAACAGCATCAAAGGCTTTTTCGAAGTCAATGAAAGCAACATATAATTTTTGCGATTCAAACAAAATTGTTTTTGCACAAATGCCATCAAAGTAAACATATGGTCTATTGTAGAATAGTTCCGCTTAAATCCAGCTTGAAATTCACCAGTGAGGTTCTTTTCTTCTACCCAGTCCTGTAACCTTCTGTTGATAACAGCACTGTATAGTTTACTACAAATGTTGCACAAAGAAATGCCTCTGTACTTGCTTGGATTATCAACATCACCTTTCTTGTATAAAGGAAGAACAATAGATTCACTCCACAGTTCAGGAAACACACCTCTGTCAAACAGAGCATTAAAAACATTGTGACAAAATCTAACAACAAATCAGATTTACATGCATTTTTTAACATCTCACCAATGATTCCATCTCGCCCTGATGGAGTGAGAGAGAGAGAGAGAGAGAGAGAGAGAGAAACAGACAGACAGACAGACAGACAGACAGTCAGACAGACAGAGAGAGAGAGAGAGAGAGAGAGAGAGAGAGAGAGAGAGAGAGAGAGAGAGAGAGGAGAGAGAGAGAGAGAGAGAGAGAGAAAACTAGAACGACGACAATACTTTTCTATGTCTGTTCTTTCCCAATGTGGAATCGTAACTAGGCCAGCTGTCTGTGATGAGATGTTTTCTTCTTTTTTTCCCCAACACAAATAACTTCATACCTGTATTCAAAATCATGACTATTCTTGCACTGTACCATCTCCGGAGAATTTTTCATTGCAGGATGTTCAAGTCAAGAGTTTATTGATCCTGATCTCTTCACACTGTAGAATGAAGTCCTTGAGTACGTAAGAAACAACGACCAAAAAGAAGTATTGTATCATCAAGGAAAAATGCTTCTTACTGAAAAAAAATGCTAGTTTTTAACAGAAGACCGATACGTGATGGTAGTTTGGTGTAATACTGAAAAATGCCAGTTTTTTTATGGGAAAACCTGTAAGTAATAGTGGTTTGGTTTGTTACTGAAGAATACAGGTTTTTAACGGAAGATCTGTTAGTAATGGTACCTTGGTTTATTACTGAAAAATGTTAGTTTTTAATGGAAGAGCTATGAGTAATGGTGCTTTGGTTTATTACTGAAAAATGCTAGTTTGTAATAGAAGACCTGTAAGTAATGGTACATTGGTTTATTACTGAAAAATGATAGTTTGTAATGGAAGACCTGTAAGTAATGGTACCTTGGTTTATTACTGAAAAATGCTAGTTTTTAATGGAAGATCTGTAAGTAATGGCACCTTGGTTTATTACTGAAAAATGCTAGTTTTTTAATAGAAGACCTGGAAGTAATGGTACCTTGGTTTATTACTGAAAATGCTAGTTTTTTAATAGAAGACCTGGAAGTAATGGTACCTTGGTTTATTACTGAAAATGCTAGTTTGTTAATGGAAAACCTGTAAGTAATGGTACCTTGGTTTATTACTGAAAATGCTAGTTTTTTAATAGAAGACCTGGAAGTAATGGTACCTTGGTTTATTACTGAAAATGCTAGTTTTGTTAATGGAAAACCTGTAAGTAATGGTACCTTGGTTTATTACTGAAAAATGCTAGTTTTGTTAATGGAAAACCTGTAAGTAATGGTACCTTGGTTTATTACTGAAAAAGGCTAGTTTTGTTAATGGAAAACCTGTAAGTAATGGTACCTTGGTTTATTACTGAAAAGGCTAGTTTTGTTAATGGAAAACCTGTAAGTAATGGTACCTTGGTTTATTACTGAAAAAGGCTAGTTTTGTTAATGGAAAACCTGTAAGTAATGGTACCTTGGTTTATTACTGATAAATGCTAGCTTTAAATGGAAGACCTGCAAGTAATGGTGGTTTCGTTTTCCCCTCTACGCGACAACCAATACCGAACAGTTGTATCGCCCCCTTCCCCCCTCCCCGTTTCCAACCATCCATGCCCCTCTGGATCTCTCGTTTCCTCCATCGCCATCCTCCACCATCCCCTTTCTCATTCTCACCCTGTGTGTATGCTTGTGTGTGTGTGTGTGTGTGTGTGTGTGTGTGTGTGTGTGTGTGTGTGTGTGTGTGTGTGTGTGTGTGTCTTTCTGTCTGTCTGTCTGTCTGTGTCTGTACCTGGGTCTGTGTCTGTGTGTACGAGACAGAGACACAGAGAGAAGAGAGAGAGAGAGAGAG
>CM031609.1:15193197-15195697 GCA_018398815.1 Conus ventricosus | reverse complement strand
GTTGCTGCGGACTCAGTTGGGAAGACTGGGACCACACAGTCGAGTTTCATCCACTTAATGGATGCGTTTCTGAGAGTGTTGCTCAAATTTCTTGACCAACACTGCAGGTGCCTGTATCTCTGGGGTCTGGTTGACGCCGGGATATATTATGAAAGGAAGCGTAGAGTACAGCGCTGTCATGTAGTCTTAGACCGAAATGGGAAAACCGAGCATGATCTTAATCATCCTCATTCTCATTGATCAGCATAAAAAACAGAAAATGTCTCAAATTCTGTGGCCCTTCATGCCCTGCTCTCATGGTGACCTCAATGTCGATGTCCTCTCCACGTCTGTGGCCTTGGTTTGGTTCCGTCGGGGTCACCGGTATCGACGAGTCCATGGGGGTGTCGTTGGACGGACGTGGTGTCGCCCTCCGGAGGAAGAGCTCACTGACGCCGGCTCCGTGACAAAGCAATTATTGTCGTCAGTAGGGGGCTTAGTGGGTGGTGTCCTGCGTATGTTAGATCAGAACAGGCGCCACTGAACACCACCGAAGTGACTCGGCAGCAGTGCAGTGTCTCCTCCGGTGGGTTGCCTCTTGACGACTTGACATTGACTGCTCCCTGTGGATTGCCGGTGCCGGGGCTACGGCGGGGCCGACCGGGGCTGTGGCTGTGGAGAGGGCGACCCACGAAATCTACTCCCACGAAATCTACGACTGGACCACGAAATCTACTCCCATGACATCTACTCCTACGAAATCTACTCTGCAGAGGTGACCTACGAAATCTACTCCGTAGGAGCGAACCACGAAATCCACTCCCACGAAATCTACAAGATCACATGCAAATCTAATAGACCCGTGAAATGTATGTACCTCGGCCTCTCTCATAAAATGACATTAAAAGTAAATTTATGTACCTAAATTTATTTACAAAAAATCTTCCTCCAGATACACTGCGTGAAGTGGAAGAATAAATGACATTAAAAGTATTTAAAGGGTTGTCCTTTCTCAATGGAGTTTGATAGTGAAACTCAAAGCATCCATGTACGAACGAATACCACTTTCGTCTCTTCTGAACTGTTGCAGAATTCGCATTATCTGGGCTTCTTTCACTCTGGTAGCTCGCTTCTTTGCTGAGGAGGGTTGCCAATCATTAGGAAACGGATCGCGGTGTCTGTTTCCTGTTGTCTGCTCCTGAGTGCAGAAACAAGGGTAAAAATGTTGGGATGAGGACTGTGGAAAGCCTTCCTCAGTGCGGAGTGGAATGACTCCAGATGGTTGTTTGTTCGAGGAATGGCATCGTCTGCAAGGTTGTGGAAATGATTCCAGAGCTGCCTGTCAAACTTTGGACGATCATCAAGCCAGGTGGTGACCATATAATCACATAAAGCATCTATGCCTCGAGTTTCTGAGGGAGAATCAGCGTGCAGGTCAATCCAGACGTTGTCTAGGTCTCCAACGGGTACCGGGGGTAACACTGCCAGACGTCGAATAAACTTCCGGACCTCGGGAGATTCGCTGACGCCGCAGCCAAACCAAGAGCCTGCACCTGAACAAGTATAGCACAATCCAAGCTCCTGCCACAAATTTTTTGTGTGGAAGTATTTATGCGCTATTCATTCATTCATCAGCATCATCATCATCATCATCAGCAGCAGCAGCAGCAGGAGCGCCGGCGGCAACATCGTGTTTCCATCCTTCTCTACCATCACCATCATCATTACCTCCACCACCACACCATCATCATGTACTCCTTTATCATCGTCATTGTTATGATAACCACCATCATCAAATGAGATAGTCTAAAAAAGAAAAGAATCTTACCTTCCTCCAGATACATTGCGTGAAGTGGAAGAAACATCCGGACAACCTTGCAGCAGGAAACACGATCTGCGCCCCTTGGATTACTGCAACTTCGAAATCCGTATGGATTGATTGGGGATGAAGTGGCAATTGTCTTTGGTGACACAGGTTGGTTACAATCCCGAACAAACGGATGTAGGTCGCCCGTGATTTATCGGAAGAAGGGCAAAGACGACAGGAATCATCTGCCCCAGGAATGGAACGTGAAGTGTGTATAGTTGAAGGAAAAGTCGAGGGGATACGGTGAAGGTGCCATCCATGAATACTGACTGACTGGATGACAGTTTCTGTAAGTTTTCCTCTGTAGAGAACACGAGATTTTGTCCTCATTTCCCTCGTCCGCCATTAAGAATGGTCGTCCATCCAAAGTGTGGCTCCATTCCCCTTCTAGGACAATTTCACTTCTTGTGCGCGGGAGCTTTGGTAATATCTGGTGTCGTTCACGGTAGAGTGGTCTTCAGTTTGGCAAACGATGGTGATGCTGCAACATAATCGTCATTTTCTCCAACAGCAGGAAAATTAAAAGCTTCGCTATACAACCGTTTGATTGGTCTCGAACGTTCTTCTTTCACAGTCTCTTTCAATTCTATCACTTTTTTGTCGGCAGCAATTTTTGGCGTGATCTGGAGGGTGATTAGTATTGCCTTGTCTCTG
>CM031609.1:15185697-15188197 GCA_018398815.1 Conus ventricosus | reverse complement strand
GCAACGAGGTGATTGATCAACTTGCCAAGAGTGCTACAAAGAAAGAGTTGAGCAGATTGTCTATTTCTCACACTGATGTGAACCTCAAAACACAGGCTTATATCAAAAACCTCTGGCAAGAGGAATAGAACTTGCAGACAGAAAACAAATTGTACAAAATCCGTCCAGACCTGGAAGAATTTTCACCATGTGGGTGAGGCAGCCGTAAAGAAAAACAGTCTTGTGCCGTTTGCATACAAGCCACTCTTTTACACCCATTTTATCTTTTAAAAGGTGAAGAAGCTCCGTGGTGCATTCCATGTCATGTACCACTCACAGTAAAACATTTTTTTTAAAGTGTTGGGACATTATATTGTGAGACATAAACATTTCACCGCAGACTCCATAAAAACCTTGTTAAGAGATGTCCCACTTTATGTGATCTTTTATAATTTCCGAAAGAGATCAACATCTTTCATCTGATCTAAGATATTACGGAAAAAAGATTTTTAACAAAGTTTCCGGTGTGTTCTAGAAGGTGTACTTCAAGGGCTTGTGAGGTGACGTCAACGCGGTGACAGTCCTGATTTGGCCCTTTAGGGTCGGCTGGGCTAGAAGCAACATTACCTTATCTCGACCGTCATTACTTGTTAATAAATTACGTCCAATCATTTTGTTGTCCTTAATCGAATATGCATTTGTAGTTGTATTCATTATTATTTCTCTCGTTATTTGTTCTCAGAGTTTGGAAATAAAACCTTTTTTTCCTTTAAAAAAGACGGGGGGGGGGGGGGGGGGGGGTAGGGGGGTAGGGGGGGGGGGGGTAGGGGGGGGGGGGGGGGGGGGGCAGCGAGAACCTAAATTCTAGGTCTAATCCGTAAAACGATCCAGAGGCCACAAGCAGGGAATTTGGGTTGTTCACCAGTTTCTTTATTTGATCGTGGGGTGCAGCCAGATGATGAACACGTCATTTTGTTGTTGTTGTTGTTGTTGTTGTTGCTGCTGTCCCAACCTCTGCACCACCTGAGGCAGTGCACCCACGCCGCTCATTCCGACACCCCGTCCTACAGCCACGGCCCGGTCGGCCCCGCCGCAGCCCCGGCACCAGCAATCCACAGGGAGCAGTCTTTGTCAAGCCGTCAAGAGGCAACCCACCGGAGGAGACACTGCACTGCTGCTGAGTCACTCGGTGGTGTTCAGTGGCGCCTGTTCTGATCTAACATACGCAGGACACCACCTACTAAGCCCCCTACTGACGACAATAATTGCTTAGTCCCCGGGGCCGGCGTGAGTGAGCTCTCCCTCCGGAGGGCGCCACCACGTCCGTCCAGCGACAGCCCCCATGACTCTCCGATACCGATGACCCCGACGGAACCAAACCAAGGCCACCGACGTGGACAACACATCGAAATTGAGGTCCACCATGAGAGCAGGGCATGAAGGGCCACAGAACTTGAGACTTCTTTTATGCTGATCGATGAGAATGAATGAACACGTCATTTGAAATTTTGTGGTGCCGCCAGACGATGAACACGTCATCTGATTGTGTGGTGCCGCCAGACGATGAACACGCATCTGATGTGTGTGCGCCAGACGATGAACACGTCATTTGATTGTGTGGTGCCGCCAGACGATGAATACGTCTTTGATTGTGGTGCGCCAGACATGAATATCTTATTTTGTGGCGCCGCCAGACGATGAATACGTCATTTGATTGTGTGGTGCCGCCAGAACACGTCATTTACGTCATGACCGGTAACACATCCGCTGTGTCCCCTGAACGCCGTTTTTCTTTGTTCCTTTCTCTCCACTTTCTTTCTTTATTCATTTTTCTTTCTTTCTCTATTTCTTTCTTTCTTGGTCTTTTCTTCATTCTGTTTTTTTTTTCCTTTCCTTGTGGCTTCTTTCATTCTTTCGGGGTTTCTTTTCTTTTGTATTTACTTTCTTTTCTTTTCTCTTTTATTTTCTTTCTTTCTTCCTTGTTTCTTTTTTTGTCTTCTTTCTTTCTCGTGTGAGTGCATGCAAACGCCAAGCTGTTCTCATCACCGAAGACGGAGTGTGGCCATCTTAAAATTAGGTTTTCAAAAAAAAAGGGGGGGGGAAGAAAGAGAAAAAAAAGGCAAGGGCATTAATCTAAAGTGTTGAACAGTGGAGTTCTAGTGGAGGAATGAATAAGAAGAAAAAAGAAGAAAAGATGAATAAATGAATGAATGAATGAAATGAATAAATGAATAAATGAATAATGAAATGTAGGTAAGAGTTAGGCTCATTGACGGCCATTTTACAGTTCTGCCCAAGACACATGACCCCCCCCAAAAAAGCATAAAAAAGTGAGACCAAAGGAAAATGAAAAATAATACAAAATCAATTTAGAAGTAAGATATGTGATTCTGAAAACTGCTACGTCAATTTCCGGTTAACACACCAACGATGTACATATCTCAAACCACAGACACTTGCACTTGGGCACGCACGCGCACACACCACACACACACACACACACACACACACACACACACAC
>CM031609.1:15140019-15180597 GCA_018398815.1 Conus ventricosus | reverse complement strand
ATCTCTTCGCAGTCACTTTGGATAACAGTTCGACAAACAATTTCAATACTTGGAAAATCGAGGTTCGGGCAAGGACTGTTCCCACGTGTGGGCCAGATAGGCCGCACGTGTGTTTGTGTTTGTGGTGTGTGGTGTGTGTGTTACGTGGTCTGAGAGCACATGCGTGTTCGTGTGCACGCGAGCGTGCATGCATGTCTGATAGTCTGATAAGGAGGATTGTAAGGAGGGGGGGGGGGGGGGGGGGGGGCTGGGCGGTGGTGGTAGCAGAGGATGGTGATAGGGGAAGTGTCGGAGGGAGGAGTGGTTCGGAGGGGGGGGGGGGGGGGGGAGAGAGAGAAGAGATGAGAAGGAAAGGAGGATAGAGGGGGTTGTAAAACAATTAAGCTATCGTGGCTTTCCTGCGTCAGAATCTGTGTGAATGTTCACCTGTCTAGAGTCGTACTATGTATAGCACTTAGGGCCCTATGTTGGAGATAAGGTGATGTACGAGTACACAAATCATTATTTACTTTATTATTATTATTATTTATTATTATTATTATTATTACTATTATTATTATTATTATTTAATATTATTGTTGTTGTTATTATTATCATTACTATTATTTTTATCATTATTATTATTATTATTATTATTGTTGTTGTTATCATCATCATCATCACCATTAAGGCAGGCACAGAGTACATGCGCGCGCGCGCGCGCACCACACACACACACACACACACACACACACACACACCACACACACATTTAACCAAGCTATGACCATGTTTTTTAAATGTCAGATTTACATATATACCAAATGTTGTCACTCTTGTTTCAAAGGATTACAGTGGATAGGGGAACGGGGGGTGGGGGGGGGGGGGGAGATGGGGTTGTGGGGGGTTTGTTCCTAACTTTTGTTTCTTTCTATTATTTTTGGGAGTACCTGCACATCAGTATTGACAAGGGGTACTGGAACTCGCAGACGAATAACAAACTGTTCCGAATCCGTCCAATTCTGAGAGTTTTAACCGAGTACACAGGCGACCGTAAACAACAACAGCCTTGCGTCACTGGCATACTGACCACTCCTTTTACCTCTAGTAATGTCTTTTAAAAGGTGAAGAAGCTCCCAGGTGCTTTCCATGTGACACACCCATTCACTATAGAACACGTTCTTGTATGGTGTTGGGATTGGCAGGATGTTAGACATAAACACTCTACAGCAGACTCCATGAAAACCGTGTGCAGAGATGTCTCATCTGATGATTTTGGAGCTTGTGAAAGTGATATTTCCTCTGAATTAAAACTTTTCGGAAGAAGATTTTAACAAAATTACGGTGTGTGTTTTCTTGTTTTATTTCGAAAATCTATTTTAAAGAAACGCGCGCGCGCGCGCGCGTGTGTGTGTGTGTGTGTGTGTGTGTGTGTGTGTGTGTGTGTGTTGTGTGTGTGTGGTGTGTGTGGCGCCGGCGCGCGCGCGCGCGTGCGTTAGTATATATATATATATATATTTTTACGTCCTGAGTGGCTTTTAACTCTGATTTTATTGATTGCTCCTCACGTTGAGCACTGTGGCCTAGCAGAACCTAAATTTAATATGGAGAGAATTAACTTTGGGCAGTCAACCAAAAATATACCTTTTTCAAACCCACAACTCTACATGAAAAAACTCATAGAGCAGACTGAAACTTTTGTGCGCAACATGAGGTGGAAAGCGTTTTTCTTTTTGAACCCAGATGCCAAAAAGGAAGATAAAAAAACTTATGGGTTTAAGTCATGGAAATCGCCACCTATAATAGAGGAAAATGAAAACCTTTTGAAGAAAGCATGAAAAAACTAATAGCTAATATTGATTTTAGAAAACCACATAACAATTCCAAACAACATTGAATAATAACATAAAACAAATCCAGAATGACAAAAAAGTATTCATAAAGGCGGACAAGACAAAACAATTTCTATAAAATGGAAAACTAATGAGTACTCTCAACTCCTCAACAAAAATATTCAGAAAAATTATAAAAAAGCTGATAAGACCACATATGACAACATCTGCAAAAAAGAAAAAGAACTTGTGCACCAGATGGATTTAGGTGATAGGATAGAAGCAACAGCAATGAAAGAAGCCTTTATAAACCCTTAAAGACCACAAACCTAACTTTCTCAAAACCCTACTTGTAGATTGATAAACCCATCAAAATCTGAATTAGGCAAAATTAGTAAAAAGATCCTGGAAAAAGCAATAGAGGACATAAAAACAAAACTGAATACAATCTCTGGAAAAAATAGTTATGAAGTTATCCAATGGTTTAAAGAATTGAACAAACAGACAAATACAGTGTTCATTATTTTTGAATAGTGGACTTCTACCCTTCTATTGATGAGGAAACTACTTACTAAAGCTCTAAGATTCGCCAACAAATATACAAATATAACAGATTCTGAGATCGAAATCATTCTCCACACTAAGAAAACCCTTCTCCATAGCAACAGTGAAACTTGGATTAAAAAACCAGCAGAAATTCCACATTCGATGTCACGATGGGATCTTATGATGGAGCTAAAAACGTGTGAATTAGTTGGACTTTTCATGTCTCATATACAGAAAATACTTGGTAAACAGGTTGGCTTATACAGAGATGACGGTTTTGCCACGTTAAACAATAAACCAAAAATCATTGAAAACAAGAAAAAAAGAACTTTGTAAAAATTTTCAAAGCCATAACCTAAAAATCACAGTAGAAGCCAACAAAAAAACAGTAATTATTTAGACATAACATTAGACCTTAAGGATCATACATACAAACCATATAAAAAACCTAATGACACACCCGTCACGTAGACATCAATAGAAACCCACCCACCCTCCATCTTAAAACCATACCTAATGGTATAAACAAAAGATTATCTAAAACTGTCATGCAATGAGAAAGAATTTAACAGTGCAGCAGCTGAATATCAAGAGGCGCTGAAAAAAAGTGGCTACAACTACAAATTACAATACAACCCAGATAACAACATGAACAGCAACAGGAAAAACAGGAAAAGAAAATTATATGGTAAAACCCTCCATATGATGGAAGAAAAAAAAACTAACGTAGGAAAAGAATTCCTCAGAATCCTTAAAAATCATTCCCAAAAGAACATGTACTATCTAAAATATTCAACAAAAATACCGTCAAGCTATCATACTCGTGTATGCCCAACCTTAAAAATATAATCGATTCTTCCAATAAAACCAAAAACAACACAACCAAAGAGGGTGATGAAAGGATATCTTGTAATTGCACTAAAAAGACAGTGCCCTTTGAATAATAAATGTCTCTACAACAATATTGTGTACCAAGCTACGGTAACAACAGACAGTGATAAGAAACATACATAGGAATCACGGCTAACCCCTTTGAAACCAGATATGCAAACCATTAAACAGTCTTTCAAAAATGAAAAATATAAAAACCAAACAGAATTAAGTAAATATATTTGGAAGCTGAAAAATAAGAAATAGATTACAACATATCATGGAAAATTATAAAAAGAGCAACACCATACAACAACATTTCTAAAAAAATGCAAACTTATGTACTACAGAAAAGTGGCTGATATTATGTAAAACCCCACCTAGCATCCCTGAACTCTAAAGTAGAAATGATAAACAATTGCAGGCATAAATGGAAATCTTTGTCAATGCACCATTCCGTGGCACGTCCCCCTGAACGTGCCCCAAAAAGAAAAACCCGGCAGGCCACGTGCCACACGCACAGAACTCACACGCCCACACACCACAATATATAAACACCGGTGGCGTGCCCAGATTGTATTGTATGCCCTGGGGAGAGCGCTTTTGGCTTGAAACAATATATATTATATTTGTGTGTCTGTTGTGTGTGCGTGCATCCATGTGTGTGTGTGTGTGTGTGCGTTTGCGCGCGCGCACGCGCGCGTTTGTGTGTGGTGTGTGTGTGCGATAGATTTATTTAAAAATTTAAATTCAACGGGGTAAGGGGCCCTGATTTGACTTTTGAACGGTGGGCCCGGATCACAGGCAACCTAAACTAAAATTGAACGACATTTGAAAAAAGCCCCCCCCGGGGAAAAATTAGGAAAGTAAAGGGGTTTTTACTCTTCAACCCCGAAACCGGGATCTCCTCATCGCAGACACACACAACAGGGCTTTTTTTTCTGTTACTCCCCCAAAAAGAGGTTTTTTTTTTCACCCGCAAAAACAGTCTCGTCGTCTGTCTGTCGTCGTCTCCTCTCTCTCTCTCCCTCTCTCCCCCTCTTTTTCAATTTTCCCCAAAAAACTTTTTTCCCTCTTATGTATCCGAAACCCCGTGACCCCTTATAAAACCCGAAACTAAAACCGAAAAAAGCAAAAAAAAAAAAAAAAAAAAAAAAAAAAGAAAAAAAAAAGGGAAAATCCCTATAAAAAACCGAATGTCCCCAAACTGGGGTAAAAAAGATGGAATGGGAAACGGACCCAAATTAGATTCGGATTCCCCGGGTTTGGTACCGGGTTTCCGTTCAAAAAAAATCATGCTAAAACTAAAAGCCGAACGAACCAAATAAGGGGGACAAAAAGGGAAATGGGCTGAGAAAAACCCCTTTTTTCAATTGGTGGTGGTGGGTGGGGGGGGGGGGGGGGGGGGGGGGGGTGGGGGGGGGGGGGGGGGGGGTGGGGGGGGGCAATCCCCCGCGGGCCCAAAGGGGTTTTTGGGGGTTTGGGGGGGGAAAGGTGCCGGGAAAAAAAAGCCGGAAAGTCCCTACTTTTGATGCCAGTTTTTACTCAAGGATTAACAGAAAAAAATTTAAACCGGGGGACCCGGCACCTTGCTACTTGGCGGGGCCTGCTTTTCCCCCAAAGAGCTAGGGCAGTTACTTTATCCCACTATTTCATATTTGACACATTTTTGTAAAAATATTTAATTTTTTTTCTTTTCATCTCCAGACGAGTGGATGTTTGACCTTTCAGAGCGGGAAAAGGAAAATCACGCCCAAAGGCATTAAAAAGGGGGTGGCTTGCCCATGCCCAAATTGTCCGGGGTTTGTCACGGGGCCTACGACGTTTGACCATCTAGGGGGGAAAAAAAAACATTTTTTATTGTCGTTTCCCTTTTGGTCGTTTATCCCCCCTTTAATTGGCTTGGGGTGGGGTTTGCCCCCTTGGGAAGTTCACCCAAAAACTTGGGTTTGCTTTCTTCTCTCTCTTTTTTCCCACTCCCCCGGTGTTTTCATCCGGGTAGGTTCACGGGGGGCGTACCTTTTTTCTCGAACTTGCTGTCTATGGGCCCTTTTCCCCTTTCCCTTTTTCCCGCCCGCACGTGCTTCATTTCTTTAGTTCGAAGTATGCTCACTCTGTGACCGCAGCAGTTGGCCCCCTTTTGCGGGGGGAAAGGTTAGCCCTTAAACTCAGGGAAAGTTTGTCTCTGGGAGCGCCTGCTCCGGTCTTGGTTCTTCCCGTATCACCCGGGGGGGTAAAAGTCGGTATCTTCGGGTTCCTAAAAGTCCCTGAAGGAGAGGGACATCATTTCTTTTTTCCCCGGCCCCTGAGCCTCTGCCTCTCGACTGGACAGGGGGGCAGAGAGGTCCGTTTGCCCCCCGCCTCTTCGGGTCACCCCCCCGGGTAGCGGAAAGAAAACATTTTCGTGGTTTGTTTGTTTGGGTTTGTTGTTTTTTAGCCGGTTTATCTTCTCTTTTGCGAAATTTTCTTTTGTTTTCGAAATTTTTAAGAGAAATATTGGGGGGAACCTTTTCCCTCTTTAATTCAATCTTAACCGGGGCCATTTTTAAATTTTTTCCAAAAATTTCTTTCCCCTTTTTTATGCATCGGGTTTGGAGGGGGTAGCCCGGTGGGGAGGGGAGAAAACCGGGTGTTTCCCGGGTTGGAATTTGGGCTTGGTCTCGCTCGCCCCCCCTGTCAAAATTCGCCGGATCTTACCTTGGGGCCACCGTCGGGTTGTGTGTGAAAGGAGAACGATTTTTATGTTCGCGAGCGGCGTACCATGTTTTTTTTGGGTTCGTTTGGATGCGGGGTTTAAAATTTTGTTTTTTTTTTGAAATGGCTAAAAATTGAAAATTACCCCATTAAAATTATTTTTTTGGAAAATTTTTGGGGCATTTAAAAAGCGATGGTCGCTGTGTTGGTTATTTCCAAAAAAGGAAAATTTTTTTAAAACGTAAAGTGAAGAAGGGTGAAAAAAAAATTTCTTATTTGTTTTATAACCTGTTGTTTTTAGTGCATTTTTTTACCTGCATCGTGTGAGAAGCCCAAATTGAAATTCGATCGAGGGGTTTTTTTCGTTTTTAGGGCTAGGCCCTGGTTGAGCGGGGGTTTTTGGGTGCTTTTAGTAGATTTTCCCCCTCCCCCCCATCATGCGGGGGGCTGCTAATTTTTAAAAACAGAAAGGGCAGACTGTATGAGGGGCGGGGTTCCAGTACCCCTTTTTTCCTCCTTCCCCTTCCCCCTTTCCCTTCTTCCCCCCTCCCTTTTCCTCTCCTCCCAGCAACGTTTCCCCCCCCCCCTTTGGGGGGGGTTTTCACCCGGAGAAAACGGATGGGATGGGCCACGTGCTGGTTGGGGCCCAACGCTCTGGTTTGGGGACCACGGACTGGATGGGCCCTTGCGGGTTTGACCCACGTTTGGGCCCTGAGCCCAGGGACGGGAAAGGTGCCACGTGGGGGTTAAAGGCCCCACTCGGCTGGGACCGGGGACGGATGGATTGGGGGGCCACGCCGGGCCCCGGGGGACCCCCCTTGGGGGCCGCGGAACGGGGGGTGGGAAGGAGCCCCCCGTTTTGACGGGCCGGGGCCCTGACCCCCGCCAGGCCTCCAGAAAACAGCCCCCACTTTTCCCCCCACCCCCCCCCCCCCCCCCCCCCCCCCCCGGGGACACCCCTCTTCCTGCCTGCTTGTGACCCGAGGGTGCGGTTTGACCGACCCCGGGCGAAAACCCGCCCCGGTTGGGAAGCACCTAGTGCAAACGGGGTCCACCCAGTAGACTTGGCCCAAGGCAGGGGTTTTGGACGCACCCCCTGGTGTTAGAAGGGATCAAATGCGGGAAAAAGTTTCTTTATAATTGTGTATAGAAAATTTTTGTGGGGGAATTTGGGGTTAATTGTGATTGTGTAGTCGTATGGTAAAAATGTTTTATTTAAAAACGTGCATTTTTTGGGGGGGTTGGGGGTGTTGTTTGTAAATTGGGGCCATTTGTGTGCGTTGGAGCCCCTTTGTTGTGTTTGTGCATGTTGTGTGTGTTGGAATGTTTATTTTGTTTGGTGTAATAAAGGGGGTGTTGTATCGAAATCTTTTTTGGGTTGTGGTCTCTTGCGGGGCGTGTGGGGCCCAGTCACCCCTTCATTTCCCACCTAAACCGTTCCTGTCAGGGCGGGAACCTCCGGGGCGGTCGTGACAATTGTGGGGGCTCGCCGGGATGTAAAGGGCTTTTTGGCTGTTTTCCTCGTTTCGCGGGGGTACCTTTTTTGTTTTGTCTGTTTTATATATGTTTAGTCAGTTTGTCGTGTTTTTTCGGGGGGGGTTTGGGCTGGGTGACTCTAGCGTAAAAGGGGCCCTTTTTGTGGCCTGAGGGGAACGCCCGGGTGGATCGGGATCGAGGTGGCCCGAGGGGGGTCGCCGCCCCAAACCCTCCTTCCCCCGGGGTACCCCCCACGCAGGTAGGGCCGAAAGCCCCCTTCCCTTTCTGTTCCCGCTCAGCTTCCATTCCGTTTTGTATTTAGCCATTTTGGTTTTTTTTTTTACCGGGTTTTTGATTACGGGGGGGTGTATCGGACGTTATGCCCCTTTGTTTTTTCCTCTCTCCGGTTTCCCGTCGCCAGTTTTTTTTTTTTTTTTTTTCCCCAGCCCCCCGAAACTGTTGCTGTCTGTGGGGGGCGGCATGTTGCCAGAGTGGGGGCAGGGGACATAGTTTTTTTTTTTTTTTTTTTGGGTTTACCCCCACCGCACTGTTGTCGTTTTGGGTTAGAGCGCGGTGTTGCCAGGTGGGAGCACCGGGGAACTTGTCCGCACACACCCACACACACCATAAAAACCCCATATACCCCACCCCTAAAATAATTTTTTTTTAAAATGGAATTGTCTTTCCCTGTTTTTTTATAACTGTGGGATATAGTTTTTCATGGAAAACGTCCGGGGGCTGGGGGTTTTTGGGCCGGCGGGGTCGAAAAAAGAAGGGTTTCAAAATTTTACGTAGCCCTACTTTTTAGTCCCAGAATTTCGACTACGGTAACTTCACTTATTCCAGTGCTTTAGCAGGTAGTCCGCGAGTACTTTAAACTTCTTTTTCCGTGGGGGGTTTTTCCTGCTGAGCCCCCGATTGGCACTTCCGCTCGGAAGGTCAGAGCAAAAAAAAAAAACCCCGAAGAACCCTTGGGGGTTTCTGTTGACCCGCAAAAAACCAAAGCCCTCTTTTTCCCCATGCCCCCCCCTCGTAAGGAGTATGCCCCGGGGGATTTTCCCTCAGGGGAAAAGTAAAAGACCCATGGGGGGGTCAGCCGGGTCATCCCCCCCGTGTGGGGGAGTGGTAAACCCCCGCCCAGGACACCCCCTCCTCCTAAATTTCCCTAGGCGGGCAACGACGGGGGGGACCCTTCCCGGGCAGGAATCCCTCCGGGGAAGAGGGGGGTTAGGGGGAAAACCCTTTCGAAAGGGAAGGGGCTGCTCACGTAGGGAAAGGCTGCCCTTCGTGGGGGAAATTTGGATAGGATGGAGGCTCTGCGCCGAGAGGAGACTGCCAACAGGGGGGCTCAGCGTAGGAGGGGGTTGCAGAAGGGGGAAATCAGCGTGGGGAAGACCCTGCCCCCCGTGGGGAAGAACAAGACGGGAAGGGAGGCCTGCTTTAGGGAGGAGAGGGAAAACAAATTCCTTTCGGGGTTTCCCCCGGCATTGAAATTCGGGGGGTTAAATTTCCCCAGGCAGGTGATAGGGTTGACCCCAAATTTTAAAGTTTCCCAAGTTTCAGACCTTGGGGGACATTGATATTTTCCAAGGGGCTTTTTTGAAAGGTTGCATTCATACAATTGTCTGAGGAACAAAAGGCTATGCCCCTTTTTTAGGGGTTATTTGGTGCTGCAAGGGATTTTGGGGTCTCCTCTAATGAAGGTGCTTTTAAACAAATGCAGTTCCTCCCGGAAGCGTTTCCACCTTCCCCCAAGACGAAAAAGGGGGAAGTTCGGGTCCATGAAAAAGAAAAAACACGAGACCTTCGGGGCGGGGTTTGGGGGGGGATAGGCTGCGCAAACGCTAGGGTATTGGCGCATTGGGCCAATTGGAGCTGGAGGATCTGCCCCTCATTGAACAGCTCCCCAAAACACTTTTCCCCCCAAAAGTTGAGGACCCGGATAGGCGAGCAGCCCTCAGGATTTTTCGCGGCTGCGTTTCACACCCCCTGAGGTTTTTTGCTAAACTCGCAGGGCTTTAGGGGGCATCCCCCAAATTACGGAGAGGAAGCCCTCCACAGATTTAGGGGCAAAAAGGCCCCGACAACGCTAGGGGGGGTGAAAAAGGGCAGGCTTTTCATGGGGGATTTCCAGGCCCCGACTGTTTTTCTTTGGGTCGCCCTGGCCACATTGGAAAGATTGTCCTAAAGCCGCGGGGTTAGTCTTTGGGGTGGCCCTTTTCCCACGCCCTTTCGTGCCTGGGGCTAACGGGGTTTTCCCATCCCTCCCCGGTAAATTCAGAGTCCCCAGTGTTTTCCCCTTTGTTGGTTCCCCCTTTGGCGAAAACCATCGGGATTCGGGAGCATCAACGATCTTTGTGGTTTAAAAATTTTTTTTTCCCCCTGAGGCCCGGCGGGGCGCAAGTTTGTTGTGTGGGGTTGGAGGCTGGTTTTACCTCCCCCCGCCTTTTGTCTTATTCCAAACTCCCCCCCGTACTTTTTGTGGCTAAATTTTGGCCATCGCGGGGGAGGGGACCTCTGTATTCCCTTTTTCGTAGGAATCCCATCACCTTCGCAACGGAAAGCAGTCAGTCCGGGCTACGGATTTTTCCCGTTCAGCGTGTGTGGGGAGCACCACAGCGCCCCAAAACTAAAAAGCAGGGAAAAGAATTTCGTCCCCTTTTTTCAGCCATCTCTGACGAGGTTCTGGGAAGGGCCCAACCTGCTAGATTATCCGTCTTTAGGCCCCGGGGCCCTTTAGTCCAAACGCCTACCGGGCAACTTGTGGATCGTCCCCCTCTGTCGGCCCGACCGCCAAGGGAGTTTAAAACTCCACAAGGGGAAACCTCTTTTAGGGGTTTTTACTCGGGCAGGGTCGGTGCCAAACACTTGTTTTTCCCCCAAAACTTGAGGAAGGGCGTTTCCCCCGGCCCGGCCCCCCCCATTCCCCCCTTTCAGGGCATATGGGCTCCAAGCGGAAATCTCGAGCGAGTAAACAAGCTTCTTTTGGGCCCGGGATGAAAACCCCGGTTGGGAGTACGCCGCAGTTGCATGTCTGCCAACGGAAAAACGCCCCCAAGGGCGCTTTAAGCGTTTCCCCTTTGGGGCCCACGGGGTTGGGGGGGCCATTCGCAAGGTTGGGGTCCCAACCCGGTGGGACCCAAAAAACCTCCATCCCGTCGCGGGCAACCCCTACCCCTTCGGAAATTTGGGAGAATCTGCGAGTCGAAAACCCAGAGGCTGTCCCGCTTAGGATATCGATGCCCCCATGTTGCGAATCTCTTTTGGCAGAATTTTGGGCCGCACTGGGGTGGGCCCCAAAAAGAAGTTCGGCCCGGGAAATTTGTACTGGAGAAACGATCAAACATCCCTCCAGTGCCCGGACCGGATCCGGGCCCTCATCTCGACAAGAGGTTTGGCAGTGGAACTGCAGAGTAAAGCGTCACTTTCCCCTCATATCAAGGGTTCCTGTAATCCCGGGTTTTCTGACTATCTTAAAACCGAGCTCCGTAAATTTAGCGATTGGGGAAAATTTGGTCCCGAGGGGGCCCCCTTCCCCAACCCGGGTTTTTTATCCCCTTTGGACTGAAATTTGGTGAAAAGGGCAGTTTTTTACTTTAGTGATGTTAACGGGAGCGAATCACCGTGGGCCCGGGTTGTTTCTTTCATGGGTTTGGAAAAAAACGTTTGTTGTTTTATAAATGTAGTATTATGTATTTCCCTTTTATGATTCTATCGTTTGAATGTTTTGTATTGGATTCCTCGTACTCTGTCACACAGAAGTTGGGTTCGGGCCCATTGTTGTAATTTGCAAAGCCAAGTTCCCAAAAGGGGCCCCTGTAAACTCGGCCCCGAAGCTTTTGGGAAGGGGGGGGGTTTGGGCACGAGTTTTTCACGAGGCCTACAAAAGTTTTACCCCCCTAGGGGGGCGGAATTATTATTTGTTTTTTTGTCGTTGCTGTTGTCGTGTATCCCTCCCTTAATGTGGCTTTTGGTGCGGGTTTCCCCCTTGGTGTAGTTCAAACTCAACTTCGGGTTTTCTTTCCTCTCTCTCTTCTTATTTCCCCCGGCCCCTTCTAATTTTTCCCCCTTTTTTTTTAAGGGGGGGTTTACGGGGGGCTGGTAACCCTTTTTCCCCGAACTTGCTGCCCATCGGCCTCTCGCCCCCTTTTTAATGTTCACGGCTTTATTTTTTTAGTTCAAATAAGCTACTCTGGACGCAGCTGGCATGTTGGCCCCCATTGCGGGGGGAGGTTTAAACTCTTCACTCGAGCGGGGAAAATGTCTCTGGGGGGCCTGCTCCCGGTTTTTGGTTTTTTTTACCGTATATCGAGGGGGAAAAGTCGGTTTTCTTTTAGTTTACATTTGGGCCCGTAGGAGAGGGGGGAAAACTTTCTCTTTCCCGCAAACCCGTGCCCCTGTCCTCTCCCACTGGACAAGGGCCGAGAGAGTCGTTTGACCCCCTTTCTGGGGCACCCAACCGGTACTTGGGAACATCAGTTTCGTGGGTTTTTTTGTTTGGTTTTTTGGTTTGTTAGCCGGCTTTGTCTTTTCTTTTGCGCAATTTTCTTTTGTTTTCGAAATTGTAAGAGAAATATTTTGGGAGACCTTTTTTCCCGGTTATTAAACTTTAAAACCCGGCCATTTTAAAATTTTTTCCAAAATTTTTTCTCCTGTTTAGGGATCTGGTGATGCGGTTTGTCGGGGGGGATGGGAAGAACCTGGGGATTCAGGGGTTTGGGAAATTGTTTGGGCTCCCCGTCCGCCCCTGTCACAATTCCGGGCCGGGCTTTACCTTCGGCCACCGGCTGTTTTTTGTGGCAAGGGGAAAGATTTTATGTTCGCGGGGCGTGCGTACGATGATTTTCGTTTTGGGTGCGTGGTTGGGAAAATTTTTGTTTTTTTGAAATGGGTATAAAATGTGACAATTTGCCATTGAATAAATTTTTTGCAAATTTGGGGGGCATTTAAAAACGATGGTCGCTGTGTGGGGAAATTTTCCCAAGAAAGGCAAATTTTAAACGTGAGTGAGGAGAAGGGGGGGAGAAAAATTTTTAATTTTTTTTATAACCCGTTGATTTATGCAGTCTTTTTCCTGAACGTGGAGAAACCCTAATTTAAAATTTCCGATTCGATGGGTTTTAAAATGTGTTATGCTCAGGTCTGTGTTGAGTGGGGGTTATTGGTGCATTTTGAAAACCCTTCCCCCCGCCCCTCAAGCGAAAAGGGGGGCAATATTTAACAGCATGGGTCCCGCGGGATGACGGCGGGGTTTCCAGAACCCCTTTTCCTCCTTCCTCCTTCCCCTTCCCTTCCTTTCTTCCCCTTCCCCCCCCTTTCTCCTCCCTCCCAGCCCCGTTACCCCCCCCCCCCCCCCCCCCCCCCTTCGGGGGCTTTTAACCCCGGGGTAAAAGGACCTGGGTTGGGGCCCCGTGCTGGTTTAGGCCACGCTCTGGCGGGGACCACGGCTGGATGGGGGCCACGTGCTGGTTAGGCCCCCGCCCGGCTGAGGGCCCCCCGGAAAAGGGAGGGGCCCGTGCTGGGTTAGGCCACACTTTTTGGTGGGGCCGGGACTGGATGGTGCCACGCGCGGTCGAGGGCCCCGCCCCGGGCGGGGACCCGGCTGGTTTGAGGGGCCCGCCCTCTTAAATTTGGGCCGGGCCCCGCCCCCCCCTTTCCCGGGGCCTCCAAATAACAGCGCCCTTCCCCCCCCCCCCCCCCCCCCCCCCCCCCCCGGGGGGCCCCGCCTTTAATGCCTTTGGAGTCGAGGGGGTCGGCTTTGACGATCCCCGGGGAGAACCGACCCGGTTTGGAGCACCCAGGGACGGGGCTCCCCGAAATTGAAAAGAGGGGGGGGGGACCACCCCCATGGTGTTAGAAGGGGCGATTGGAAATGTTTCTTTTTAATTGTGGGGAAAATATTTGGTTGGAATGCCTTTTTTTAAAGTGATTGTGTAAGTCGTATGGTGAAATGTTTTTTTAAAATCGTTTCATGTTGTGGGGTTGGAGGCTTTTTTTGTGATTGTGGGAAGTTGTTTTGGGGGTTGGATGTGCTTTGAAATTTTGATTTGGAGTCAATTTTTTTTGGTTTTGGAAAGCTTATTTTGTGGTGTGAATAAATGGGGTGTTTTATCGTAATCTTTTTTGTGGGGGTCCTTTTTGCGGGGGGTAGGTCCCGTCACCCCTTCACCCCACCTAGACCCATCCTTTCAGGGCAGAACCCCCAGGGGGCGGTCGTGAAACCACCCCTCCCTACCTCCCCCCACTTTTCCCCATAGGGGCCTTCCCCAAAGATTTTTGGGTTTATCTCAAAAAAGTCAAAAGAAAGCTAAACCTGTTCAACTTGTTCCAAAGAAAAAAAGGGAAAAAAGTTTTTTTCCAGGGGGGTTTTTCGTCTGTTTTTGGGATGACAGGGAACCCCGGGTTTTGAAAAAACAGGATAAAAAAGTTTTGCACACCATCATTTAAAAAACCCCCGTTCTTTCAAGTTTCTTTAAAAAAACCCCCCCTTTTTAATGAAATCTTGAATTTTTAACCCCCTTCTATGTTGAAAAGATTTACATGTTCCGTTTCTTTGGACTCGAGCAGGAAAGTTCTGTCTTGTTGTAGATTATTGTATTATAGATGCATGATATCAGAACCAACGCTCCGTTTATGGACAAGTAAGTGTACACAGAATGTGGGCGTACCTTTCCCATTTTTGAGAGTCCAATATTGCACTGAAAATATCAAAGGTACAATACGACTGAACAAAAATATAACAATGCATACAAAAAACAAAGAAAGGTTAGATAAAATTAATAAAACACCAGTCGCCCTGGCGAAGTAGTTAACGTCACGGACTCCCGGCTGGGAGGTCATGGTTCGATTCCCATCAGAGCTGCTTCTTTTGTGGGATTTTTCTGCGCGGATCGGCTCTTTCCTACCCTGAGTTGAGTTTGCTGTGGGCTCGGTTAGGAAGACTGGGACCACACAGTCGAGTTTCATCCACTTAATGAAAGCGTCTCTGAGAGTGTCGGTCAATATTCCTGATCAACACTGCAGGTGTCTGTATCTCTCAGGCTTGGTTGACAGCATGATAAAATAACATGGAGAGGAAGTGTAGAATACACCCCTGTCATGCATCTCAGATTAGAATTAATATCTGTGGCATCATCGCCATCATCCTCATCCTCGTCGACCAGCATTAAAAAAGAATATCTCAGATTCTGTGGCCTTTGGTGCCCTGCTAACATGGTGACCTCATTTTCGATGTCCTCTCCACGTGAGTGGCCTTGGTTCTGTCGAGGTCACCGGTATCGGCAAGTCCATGGGGGCTGTCGTTGGACAGACGTGGTGGCGCCCTCAGGAGGGAGAGCTGATTCACGCCGGCTCCGCGCCTAACTAATTCTTGTCGTCAGTAGGGGGCTTATCAAGTAATGTCCTGCGTATGTTGGATCAGAATAGGCAGGTAAGGGTAAGGTAAGGTAATACTGCTTATAGCCCAGCCGATGGTCAGAAAAAAGGTGAAGCTGAAACAGACACAGAAGATGGGACAGAAAAAAAGGTGAAGCTGAAACAGACACAGAAGATGGGACAGAAAAAATGGTGAAGCTGAAACAGTCTAGCTTTCAGTTCAGATTCAGTCCGTTTAAAGTCCACCTTGTCTTCAATACAAAGACGGTCGTTGTTGCCTTTAGGGGGTTCAGGTAAAAAAAGGAAACTTTTTTTTTATCACTCCCCTGACTAGTAGAAGAGTCGCCCAAATTGTCACTAACATCCTGCTATATTCTGATTCTTTCGATGGGAATGTTTTATAATGTGCCCAGTACACTCTAGAGACTGCCTGCATCAAAGACTAGTTCGTTCCGGGAGGATAGGGCGCTGGTTGGAAAAGTCAACTTCCTTTTACGTTTGACATGCGTAGTTTCTGTCCGCTCTCATATTCATGGAGGAACACTGTCAATTTGAGATGACCCTGGTTCAGGATGGGGGTGGAGGGACCACCACGTCCGTCGGGTCACCTGCAGGACTGAATGCTATGATACATTTAAATTTGAATTCCTTTTCAGAATCTGGTTGACGCACTCACTTACTTTAAACACCAATGTGTGTGAAACATCCTCCCATGTATAACAGCTGAGGTCACGAGAGATTTAGATCACATCTTTATTTCTGGCAGTGTGCTTTCATGATGATATCCCTCGAAACGGCTTTTCAACAGGAAGCTTGGGAGGCGAAAAATACAAGCTGACCCACCGCTGACCTGCCACAGTGTATGAACTGGAAACCGGAACATGGCAAAGTCTGAGCTATTTCTGGCACCTGACGTCATTTGGCGGTTTCCTGTCTTGTTTGGAGGTTCATTACCTGAACTGAAGTGCGGTTTGTTAGCACCACTAATTATTTACCTGCTCCCCTTTCCCACCCACCTCTCTCCACACTCCTCCGTCCCCGGTTTCCTGATTTTCACTAGTTCCCGTTGCCTTTTCCTGTCTTTCCTACCTGTTGATAATGCTCTTGATAACGATGATAATAATTCTAATGATACTAATATTGATGATAACTGCAAATTCGTGTTGCGCTTTCAGAGAGCTCACGAGCTCTACGACATCTATTAAAGACACGTCTGGTACCTTTGCATTATTTTCTCTTGTCCTGCTTGTACATGTGTTTCCTAGTTTACATAGATGTTCGTTCTGTCAGATATCTTTTCCTAGTTTTACAACATTGTTCTTGTTTGACATGTCCTTTCCTAGCTTTCCCATACATTTCAGTATTTCAAGGTGTCTCTTCCGACTTTTACATATCTTTCCCAGCTTTACGTATATTTTCCTACCTGTACATATCTTTTCATAATTTTACATACATTTCCTACTATAACATACCTTCTAGTTTTACATTTTTGTTCCTTTTACATATCTTTTCCTACTTTATGATACCTTTTCTCTTTTTTTTTTTATCTTACCTTTGCTATATTTACCTATGTTATCTTACCTTTGGTATTTTTTGCTATTTCATTTGACCTTTTTCTTATTTTTTCCTACTTTATCTTATCTTTTGCTATTTATTTTTTACCAAACCTTTCGTATTTCATCTAACCATTTCTCTACCTTTTCCAAAGTTATCTTACCTTCTGCTTCCTTTTCCTTTAATGTAGACCTTCTGCTGCCTTTTCTTTCATCATCTTACCCTTTTGTACCTTTTTTTCTATTTTTCCACACTTTTCCTTCCTTCCTTTCCCATTTTCTCTACCTTTCCCTTTTTTCATACCTTCTATCTTTCTCCACACTGTAAAATCTCAGATCCGATGAAAAATGTTAATCTCTTTCAAGAACTCAAAGATCGTGTCAGGCGGAACGTCTCCGAGCAACGTTTTCATGCAATCTGCTGTAAAAGTTTTGTCTCACATCATGCAAGTCCCAACACTCTAAAAGAACATGTTTCATTGTGAGTGGCACATGACATGGAATGCACCATGGTGCTTCTTCACTCTTTAAAAGGTATGAATGGGTAAAATACGAATGGGTTTTTAGAAGATGTATTTTAAAGAATTGTGTGAATGAAAGACTTGTGAGTTGATTTTAACGTGGTGACAGCCCTGATATGGCCCTTTGCGGTCGGCTAGGCTATAAGCAACATTATCTTATCTTAACTTATCTTATCTTATCTTATCTTATCTTATCTTATCTTATCTTTCCACACACATTCCTTCCTATGTTTCATATCTTTCAAAAAATTCTCTACCTTCCTTTTGACCTTTACCTATCGTCCCAATGATCCCTACTGTTGATACCTTCTCCTTACCTTTCTGCATGTCTGCCTTCCTTTCTCGATCTCTAGTTTTTATACCTTGCCATCTTTTCCCTGATTTTGCCTTTCTCCCCCACCCCCCATCCCCCCTTTTTTCTTTAAATACATTATCCTAACTTTCCGCACCTTCCCCTTCCTTACCCTTTCCACGTTTCCACACCTTTCTTACCTTTTCAGGTCTTCTCTGCCTCCTCTGACCTTTGCCTACTCCTCGCTCTACTGTTTATACCGTTGTCTCTCTCTTTCCCTTGCCTTTTCGGACGTTCATCACTTACTGCTCTCTCTTTCCCTTGCTTTTCAGACTTTCATCACCCACTGCTCGCTCTATGTTAAACCTTTGTCTCTCTTTCCCTTGCCTTTTCAGACATTCATCACTTTCTTTGCCTTCTCCAGTTTCTCATTACTTTCCCAACCTTTCTTTCTTCTATTTCCTGTATTTTCCTTCCCTTCCTGAGCTGTTCTATTTATCCCTGCCGTTTTCCTAGTTTCCATATCTCCTAGTGTTCATACTTTCCATGTATTTCCATTCGTTTCTCATTGTTTCCCCAACCTTTCCGCCCATGTTCTTCCTTTCCCTACATCTTCATCGTTTCCATGCCTCTTTTGATACTTGTGCCTGGCTTTTCTTTCCTTTCCCTACATCTTCATCGTTTCCATGCCTCTTTTGATACTTGTGCCTGGCTTTTCTTTCCTTTCCCTACATCTTCATCGTTTCCATGCCTCTTTTGATACTTGTGCCTAGCTGTTGTTTCCTTTCCCTACCTCTTCCATGTTTTTAAGACCTGTTCTCTATTTCTCCCATTTTCCATAACTTTCATCTTTCCTCTTTGTTTTGAAATACCTTTTGGTAACATTCCATACATATATATTTTTACTATTATATCAAACGTAACCCTACATTTCCCCATTTTTTGTTTACCTTTTGCTTCTTTTTCAATTTCTCTGTACTTTTCCCGCATCTCCCCCCTCCCCGCCCCCTTTCCCCCCGACCTACCGCCTCTTTTCTTTCTTTTTTTTTGCGTATCTCTACCACTCTTTCCCTTCTTCTTCTCTTCCTCTTCTTCTTCTTCTTCTTCGTCTTCTTCTTCTTCTTCTTCTTCTTCTTCTTCTTCTTCTTCTTCTTCTTCATCATCATCATCATCATCATCATCATCATCATCATCATCATCATCATCATCTTCTTCTTCTTCTTCTTCTTCTTCTTCTTCTTCTTCTTCTTCTTCTCTTCTTCGCTCTCTTTCTCTCAATCTTTCTGATCTCCTCCACATTTTTTTTCCCGCTTCACTTTTTCTTACATCTCTCGCTATCCCTTCTCTCCACCTCGATCACTATCTATGGCACCTCTCTCTCTCTCTCTCTCTCTCTCTAGCTCTCTCTCTCTCTCTCTCTCTCTCTCTCTCTCTCTCTCTCTCACAACACACACGCCTGCACGCACGCACGCACACACACACAAGATCACATATTCCAGATCAATATATAAATCTTGTGATTCGAAGGTCTTGTTTGTTTGTCTCCGTTTAGCTTTCTTTCTTCTATCATTTTTTTTCTTTCATTCATTCTTATTATCATTTTGTTTGTCTGTTTGTCTCCTCCTTCCTTTTTTGTGGACTTCTTTCCAGTATTTATGGCGGCTATTCAAATCGTGTCACCGAAATACAACATAAATTCAATCTCTTCTTTCTCCCTTTTTTTTCTTAACCCTTGCTTCTTTTAACTCTCCTTCTCCCTCACCCCCAGGCACCCATCTCCCCTACCCCCCCCCCCCCCCCCCACGCTCTACCTTCCTGTCTCTCAGCGTGTATTTGCACTGAATGTAAATCAGCGGGGTACGGGAGATGAGGAGGAAAAATGAAACAAAGCAAAGCATAACAAAACAAAACAAGGGGGCGGACACGGGTATGATAAAGACAGGGAATTTGAGAGGAGGGGGGAGGGGTAAATGGCTCGTGAAAAAGGGTGGAGGGATGAGAGCAGGGAAGGGGGGGGGGGGAGGGGAAGATGGGACAAGGCGACAATAGGCAGAGAGGGAGAGGGAGGGAAAGAGTGTGTGTGTGTGTGTGGGGGGGGGGGGGGGGGGAGCGAAAAGAGGAACGAAAGAGAAAGGGACAAAAGTCTCTCTAACAGTGAAGACGAGATGTCCAGACACACCCCACGACGACTATGGACAATCAGGATATTTCTCTCTGCGGTGAACTATAAAAATGGCCAGTCGTATCGACATAAAATGGAAAAATATATGTACATGATGGAGACGAATCAGGCTACTGCCAAACAAAATGGTTATCATATATTAAGCTGCTAGAGGATTATTGGTCATGTTATGTAATGTATGTATGTGTACCTAAGTGTGTGTGTGTGGGTGGGTGGGGGGGGGGGGTGGGTGGCGTGTGTGCATGCATGTGCATGCGCGCGCACACACACACACACACACACACACACACACACACACCACAACACAACACATCTATATGTTTAATGTCATCCACGACCTTGGAGCCTCCATGTAACAATGGGAAACAAAGTTTGTCTGTATAATGTACTTTCTCCGAAATGCCATGATTCGACGGAGTTTGCGATAATTTATGTCATGCGTTTTTTTTTTTTTTTTTAACCTTATATCCTATATCGGGTTTGTGTACTCATTAATGCCATTTATATGGGAAATTATTGAGAGAAAAAAAATGGAAGATGTGTTTGTGATGTCATGTGCTTGTTTTGCATATTTGTTTCCTTTGTTTGTTTGCCGTTTTGATCTATGTAGAGTGAGAGTAAATTGTTTCCTTTGTTTGCCGTTTTGATCTATGTAGAGTGAGAGTAAATTGTTTCCTTTGTTTGTTTGCCGTTTTGATCTATGTTGAGTGAGAGTAACTGTTTCCTTTGTTTGTTTGCCGTTTTGATCTATGTTGAGTGAGAGTAAAACTGTTTCCTTTGAAAAAAAAGAAATGGCCAGTCACTGTGGCGTTGTGATTAGCTTCGCGGATTTTCCGACCAGGAATTCGAGGGTTTGAATCCAACCTGAGGCATTTACGAATGAGATTTCCTCCGCGCCCCCCCCCCCCCCCCCCGCCCTCCCTCACCACTCCCCTTCCTGTGCCGTCTTCTTCCCCTACTTGAGAGTGTTATGGTTCGTAAGGCGAGACTGAAACCAACCAGTGGAGTTTCACGGAGCTAAGGGATGCGTCTTTGAGAGCGTTCCTCGAATGTTCTGACGATAAGGTCTGAATCTCTTGGCGCTGGTTGACGCCGGAATATGTCGTGATGGAATGGTTGGACACAGCCTTGCCATCTTGTCCTCTGACCAGAACAGAACGTTGACGCCGGGATATGTCGGGATGGAATGGTTGGACACAGCCTTGCCATCCTGTCCTCTGACCAGAGTGGAACTCCAGAGGATCGTCTGATTCGTCCTCGTCCTCCTTCTCCATGGTCACAACTGAAAATAAATGTCTAAAAATTCGGTGGTCTCTTATCCCCTGCTCTCCTGATGACCTCAGCTCCAACTCTCTACGTCCGTGCCCTCGGTGAGTACATCATAATCGTCGGAAAGGCCATAACCCCATTGGCTAGGATCTCTTGGCACTGACACGCCCAAGCGCTTTGGGGAGGAAGATCCCCTCACGCTGCTCAGAGGCTGAGTCGTGTTGTCGTCAGAGTGGGCTTTGTGGTTGGTGGCTGGAGCATGCTGCTTCACCACTGAACACCGCCCAGTGAATTCGGCAAGGGTCAGTGTCTCTCTGGGGTTGTCGGGGCAGCGTGGGGTCGACATCGCCTGTGGATTGCGATGCAGGGGCTGCCGAGACCAACGTGGCTGTGCCGTGTCGCGGTCCGACAGCGGCACGGAGTAATGCACTAAAGAGGGGGGGGGGGGGGGGGGGGGGGGGGATTGGGCCACAGAGGATGAGACAGGACACTTGAGGCAAGGTAATGTTGCTTATCGCCCAGCCGACCGCAAAGGGCCATATCAGGGCTGTCCCCGCGATGAAGTCAACCCACAGCAAAACAAAACAAAACACCTCATTCACACAACCCATTAAAATATACCTTCTTAAAACACACCGAAAATGTTGTTAAAAACCTTTCTTCTGTAAAATATTCTGAGATCAGAAATTGAAATATCCCACAGGTGGGACATCTCTGGAGACAGGACAAAGCATCAGGAAAGATATCATGTTCTCCATTCTTTTTCCACCATCGTTTGCATTCTTTACTGTTATTAAACACGTGTCGATCAACGCTTTTCGCCGAATCTTATGTGCTGGACAACGCGTTTTGCCGAATATTATGTTTTGGCGTACGTCATTCGCCGAAAATCAAGTGTTTAGCTACTTGATTCGCCGACCATCATTCATCGGCCATTTCGATTCGACAAATATTATCATAAATTAGGCTACGCGATTCGCCGCCTATTATTTGTCGGGTTACGCAATACCCCGACTGCGATATATCGGGTTACGTGATTCACCGATCGTAATATATCGGCTTAACGCATTTTGTTGACCGTTATATGTTGGGTTACGCGATTCGCCGACTGTAATATATCGAGTAACGCGATTCGCCGACTGTAATATGTCGGGTTACGCGATTCGCCGACTGCAATATGTCGGACCATGCGATTCGCTGACTGCAATATGTCGGCTTACGCGATTCGCCGACTGTCATATGTCGGGTCACGCGATTCGCCGACTGTAATATGTCTGGTTACGCGATTCGCCGACCGTTATATGTCGGGTTAAGCAATTCGTTCACGGTTATATGTCGGGTTACGCGATTCGTTGACTCTTACATTTCGGGTTACGTGATTTGCAAAGAATTTTGTGTCCGACTTGGCGATTCGTCGAGTATAAACATGTGTTGAAGTAAGCGATTCACCGAATTTTATACACTAAGCTACGTGGTTCACTGAGTATTGTGTGTCGGCCTTCGCCAATCGCTGTACGCTGTCAACTGTTAGGCTACTGGTCCACAGACTGCTCCATGCTGGCCAAGGATATACACACACACACAATACTGTTAGGCTACTGGTCCACAGACTGTTCCATGCTGGCCAAGGATATACATACACACACATACTGTTAGGCTACTGGTCCACAGACTGCTCCATGCTGGCCAAGGATATATACACACACACACTACTGTTAGGCCACTGGTCCACAGACTGTTCCATGCTGGCCAAGGATATATATACACACACACATACTGTTAGGCTACTGGTCCACAGACTGCTCAATGCTGGCCAAGGATTATACATACATACACACACATATACTGGTAGGCTACTGGTCCACAGACTGTTCCATGCTGGCCAAGGATATATATACACACACCCCATACTGTTAGGCTACTGGTCCACAGACTGTTTCCATGCTGGCCAAGGATAATATATACACACACACACACACAAACGTTTAGGCTACTGGTCCACAGACTGCTCCATGCTGGCCAAGGCTATACATACACACATACTTTGTTTCTATTTTTTTGCTTTCAAAATTATTAATTTTTTTTGTTTCTTTAATCCTTTTAGGTATTCATTTACCTATGTCTTACTTATTCATTTGTTTTGTTTATTCATTTATCTATCTAGTTTGTTTATTTACTTATTATTTACAGATTTATGTATTTGTTGCTTTGTTTATTGTACTTACACACACACACACACACACACACACACACACACACCACACACACACACACACACACACAACACACACACACACACCGCACGCACGCACAAACGCACGCACAAACGCACGCACGCACGCACGCGCGTGCACACACACACACCACACACACACACACACACCACACACACACACACACACACCACACACACACACACAACACACAACACACACACACACACACACACACAAATGATGTGGGATAAAAATGCTGTGCTTCGGGCTGTCATTTAGTGGGCTCTTGGTTTTTTTATATTCTTGATAAAGGTTTTACAAATAAACCGAAAATTCGCAATATGCTTATGGGTGTTGGTGGTTTTTACTGTTCAACACACACAAATTGTGTTAGTCGGTTAATGCCTCCTCTCTCATCTCTCTCTCTCCTCTCTCTCTCTCTCTCTCTCTCTCTCTCTCTCTCTCTCTCTCTCTCTCTCTCGTGTGCGAGCGCGTGTTTGTTTGTAACTATGTGATGTGTTTATGTGCGTCCCAGAGAGAGAGAGAGAGAGAGAGAGATAGAGAGAAGAGAGAGAGAGAGAGGAGGAGAGAAGAGAGAGAGAGAGAGGAGAGAGAGAGCAGACAGACAGACAGACAGACAGAAAGAGAGAGAGAGAGAGAGAGAGAGAGAGAAGAGAGAGAGAGAGGAGAGAGAGAGAGAGAGAGAGAGAGAAGCGAGCAGGAATACTTGTGTTTCTTGTGCCAAGCATGCCATGTACAAGAGTTTGAGAATGCGTGCGTGTGTATGTGTGTACGTGCGTGCGTTCTTGCGCGCGCGCTGCGTGCGTGCGTGCGTGCGGTGTGTGTGTGTGTGTGTGTGTGTGTGTGTGGTGTGTGTGTGTGTGTGTGTGTGTGTGTGTGTGGTGTGTTGTGTGTGCGCGTGCGTGTGTGGCGCTATAAAGCTCGTCTATATGTGTGCGTTCGTGTGTGCCTTTGTGAATGAGTGCGCATTGTTATTTTATCAGCTGGCAAGTGTGTGTGTATGTGTGTGTGTGTGTGTGTGTGTGTGTGGTGTTGTGTGGGTGTGTGTGTGTGTGTTGTTGTGGTGTGTGTGTGTGTGCGTGGTGCGTGTAATCAAACTCGTCTGTATGTGTGCGTGGGTGTGTGCCTTTTGTGAATTAATTGCGCACCTTTGTCTGCCCCATGTGGTGTGTGTGTGTGTGTGTGTGTGTGTGTGTGTGTGTGTGTGTGTGTGTGTGTGTGTGTGTGTGTGTGTGTGTGTTGTGAGAGAGGGAGAGAGAGTAGTGAGAGAGAGAGAGAGAGAGAGGAGAGAGGAGAGAGAGAGAGGTTGGTGATGTGTGTGTGTGTGTGGTGTGTGTGTGTGTGTGTGTGGTGTGTGGTGTGTGTGTGCGTGTGTGTGTGTGTGTGTGGTGTGTGTGTGTGTGTGTGTGTGTGTGTGTGTGTGTGTTGGTGTGTGTGTGAGGTTGTGTGTTGTGTGTGTGTGTGCAGTGTGTGTGTGGTGTGGATGTGTGTGTGTGTGTGTGTGTGTGTGTGTGTGTGTGTGTGTGTGTGTGTGTGTGTGTGTGGTGTGTGTGTGTGTGTGTGCGTGTGTGTGTGTGTTTCAGCGCATGTCCCGTGCGCGTTGCTTGCTTGTTGCTTTTGTGCGTGTGTGTGTAAGGCTGAGTTCGCATGTAGTTCGTTCTGTACGAATCCGCGTCTTTCCTTGCCCTGTCTGCGTCAGATATTTCTATAGCCTACCTCCCACGTGTGTTCAGATGGTAAGCATGTAAGAGGCATTGGGCACAGGGTGTCAGGACAGTCAGAGATGGCAAGCTGTAAAGGTGATTGGCACAGGTGTGGCTGTAGGAACAGTCAGAATGGCAATATGTAAAGTGATGATGGGCCCAGGGTGTGGCTGAGGAACGTCAGATGATGAATCATGTAGAGGCTGATGGCACGGTGTGGTGAGAATCAGAGATGGTAAGCATGAAGAAGGATGATGGGCACAGGGTGAGGCTGAGAACAGTCAGAGATGGTAAGCATGTAGAAGGATGATGGGCACAGGGTGTGGCTGAGGAACAGTCAGAGATGGAAGCATGTAGAAGGATGATGGGCACAGGGTGTGGCTGAGGAACAGTCAGAGATGGCAAGCATGTAGAAGGATGATGGGCACAGGGTGTGGCTGAGGAACAGTCAGATGGTAAGCATGAAGAAGGATGATGGGCACAGGGTGAGGCTGAGGAACAGTCAGAGATGGTAAGCATGTAGAAGGATGATGGGCACAGGGTGTGGCTGAGGAACAGTCAGAGATGGTAAGCATGTAGAAGGATGATGGGCACAGGGTGTGGCTGAGGAACAGTCAGAGATGGTAAGCATGTGGAAGGATGATGGGCACAGGGTGAGGAACAGTCAGAGATGGCAAGCATAGGAAGGATGATGGGCACAGGGTGTGGCTGAGGAACAGTCTGATCAATGGAACAGGGTGTGGAGATGGTAAACATGCAGAAGGACGAGGGGCACAGGGTGAGGCTGGGCACAGTCTGATCGATGGAACAGGGTGTGGAGATGGTGGGAACTCAGAGACTGAGGGAGGAAGGGGAAGGCAGCGGGAAAGTGACAGGGTTTGGGAAAGTCGGGACATGCAGTGGAAATCACACGAAAGAAAGTCGCAAACACAACTGGGGATTCGCTACATCAGAACGTGGGGAGGGGAGTACACACCAAGGGCTTCCACAGAGCTGTAACCACGCCGGGGAAATGGGTCAAATCTGAATAGAGTAGCAAAACAACAGACAAATTTGATAAGAAAAACAATAAATGAATAGATAAATAAATGAATAAATAAATACACAGATAGATAGAAGTAGATATAAGATAATAAGATAGTAGATAATAATAGATAGATAGATAGATAGATAGACGATAGATAGATAGATAGATAGATAGATAGATAGATAGATAGAAAATAGTAGATAGAATAGATAGATAGATAGATAGATAGATAAATGGATAGATAGATAGATAAATAGATAGACAGATGATAGATAGATAGAGTAGATAGATAATAGATAGATAGACAAATAGATAGATGATAGACGATAGACAGTAGTAGGTAAGATAGATAGATGAAGATGATAGATCAATGGATAGTGATAGATAGATAGACAGATTGAAGATAGATAGATAGATAGATAGATAGATCATAGATAGATAGATAGAAACTTACTTGTGGCTCAACTATTGAAAAACAAGATCAGCTGTGCTGAAAGGAGCAGGCTTTGCAAAGGAAAGAAGTCTAGACATCCGAAGGAGGACAGAATGTCCTTTAAAAGAACAAATCCTGTCAGGACAAGAAATATTCGTGAACAAAGCAACAACACAACACACACACACACACACACACACACACACACACACACACACACACACACACACACACACACATACACACTCACTCACTCTCCACTCACTCACTCACTCACGATTGTCGTGAGATAACAGCAACAAAATATCATCGATACACACACACACACACGCATGCATGCACACACACATATGCACACAACGCACGCATGCACACACGCATATGCACACACGCACGAACGCACGCGCGTGCTCAATCACACACACACACACACCACACTCCACACACACACACACACACACACACACACAACACACACGCACACACACACACACACACACACACATCACACTACACACACACCACAACACACACACACACACACACACACACACAACACACACACACACCACCACACACACGCACGCACGCACGCAACGCACGCACGCACGCGCAGCGCGCCGCGCACGCACGCACGCACGCACGCACGCAACGCACGCACGCACGCACGCACCACGCACGCACACACACACACACAACACACACACACACACACACACACACACACACGACGCACGCACACACACACAGACACACACACACGAAACCGAAACTGTCGATGGTAGAATTTTGTCGTACACATTTGTTTTTTCGCCGTTGAATACAGTGTGGGGAAACAACATTTTCTACATTCCTGTCGCCACAGTTGTTTTCCACAAACAACCTAATCTTAAAACAACTGAAAACAAATCTCAGGAAAAAAAGTATTGTCTCATCAGAAGAAAATGTTTTTGTAATGAAGAAAGCAGCCTCTGGCAATAACACTTTTTGTTGACAGGAACCGAACATTAAAAACAAACTGCCACGACAAGCTGATATATAACAAAAGATCAGCGTTTAAATGGGGGGGGGGGGAGAAAAACGGACCAGAAAATTAGGTAAATAAAAATAAAGGAGAAAAATAATAAAGCAGCTTGTTTATGTCTTATCAACCAAAAACGCCACACGGAGTTATAACCACAAAAAATGATCAATGTTTTTGAACAAAAAAATTTTTCAAAAATTCAGAGAAAATTCTAGGGTTCAGTAAATGGAAAAAAATTAAATAAGATGAAAAAAAAAAAAAAAATTTACATTCAAAATTGAGTATAACCCGTAAAAGGGGACGACTTGCGTTTCTTGCTTCTTAGATTTCTGTTGCTGGTGTCTGCTTTGCTGTGATGTTGTTGCGCTTTGATGCCCCCACCTGTCATGCATTTTTTTAGGTTTTAATCCTTTTCATTTATTTTCCACATTATTTATGCATTGATTTCGTCTTTGAATAGTTTTTTTTTATCATTTTTTTTTGTCGTTGATGGCAGCTTTTCCCCTGACTCTGAATTCATTCAGTCTTTTCTTGATGTCCCAAAAGGAAAACGCACATAATACGCACATATTTCGCACGCATACAGAGAAAGGGGAAGCGGGGGAGAAAGAAAGGAGAGAGGAGGGGGGAGGGGGGGGGGTGGAGAAAAAGAGAGAGAGAGGGAGAGGGGGGAGAGAGAGAGAGAAGAGAGAGAGAGAGAGAGGACAGACGACAGACAGGCAGGCGGCAGGGGGCCGGATACAGGCAGACGAGACAGAGACAGAACAGGGGCAACGAAGAAGAAAAGCATGCGTGTACATATATATGAAATCTTTTACAAGGTTGAATTTTGAGCGTTTAAAAAAACCTTGCCCTGGTAACAATGGTTAAAACGATAACTAGGTCCCCTACCCATACAAGAGAGGAGAAAAGAGGGGGAGAGAGAGAGAGGGGGAGAGAGAGAGGGGGAGAGAGAGAAGAGAGAGAGGAGAGAGAGAGAGAAGGGAAAAACGAAACCAGACCCAAAGAAGAAGAAGAGGAGGAGAGAGAGAGAGAGAGAGAGGAGAGAGGGGGGAGAGAGAGAGAGAGAAGAGAGAGAGAGAGATTAAAATTTTTAAGAGTTCGAAAAAAAAAACATTTTATCATTCCATGCTGGGAAAAATTTAAATGGGCCCTTTTTATCCCGGGTAAGAATGAATCAAATTTGCTCATTTCTCTTGCGTTTAAAAAAAAAAAGTCGTGAATCTTTTATGATTGACTTTAGTGTTCGTGGATTAAACGCGAAAAAAAAACCCCAACCCCGTTAGAAAAGCAAAAAACAAAAACAAAAAAAAAAAAAAAAACAAAAAAACAAAACCCCCCCAAAAAAAAAAAAAACCCAAAAAACAAAAAAAAACACCAAAAAACAAAAAATGGGTTCGCACTGAAACTCTTGGGTGTGGTGGGTGTGCGTGTGGTGGTGGTGTGTGTGTGTGTGTGTGGTGTGTGCGTGCGGCGTGCGTTTCGTGCGTGCGTGCGTGCTGCGTCGTGCGTGCGTGCGTGTGTGCGTGTGTGTGTGGTGTTGTGTGTGTGTGGGTGTGTGTGGTGTGTGGTGTGTGTGTTGGGGAAAAATTTTAAAGATTTGCTTTTCCTTTTCTTAATGTCTTGTACAATTAAGTAAACCCTTTAAAAAAGGGGACACAACTTATTGTATTTGTTACGCACAACCCCCACACACCACCCACACACACACACACAACCCACAACACAACACACACACACACACACACAAACCACAAAACCCCACACACACACACACAAACAACACCACAAACAAAATGCCCGTTAAAACCCCGTTACTCAGGGTGTGTGTGTGTGTGTGTGTTGGTGTGTGTGTGTGTGTGGTGTTTGTGTGTGTGTGTTGTGTGTGTGTGTGTGTGACGGTTATTAAATCCAGACGGGCTTCCACGAAAACCTTCTCATCATACCTTTGGCGACAACACACTTTCAAACATTCCAGAATTCTCTCTTTCCCGATAGAATTGTCACTGACTTGAGACCAACTTCAAGCTGGCGTTTTTTCTACTTGCGTTCGATGTTTCTTCGTGGCTAACAGCATAGTGGCAAGTCTTCGCAAGGGTGTGTCTTTGTAGGCTTCTGCTTCAAACCGTCACGATTACACACCGAACATGATTATGTTCATCGACTAAAAAAAAAAAAGTCACATGCTTATTGGATTCATTGGTCACGTGAACGCTCTGTTAGTGAACCACACACAAACCACATACACACGCACGCGCGGCGCGCGCCACACACACACACACACACACACACACACACACACACACACACACACACACACCACACACACACACCCACGCACACATACACTATGCCCGTTAAAACCGTGTTACTCATGGTGGGTGGTGTGTGTGGGTGTGTGGTGGTGGTGGTGGGGTGGGTGTGACGGTTATTAAATCCAGACGGGGTCCACGAACACCTTCTCATCTTTACCTTTTGGCACAACACACTTTCAAACATTCAAGAATCTCTCTTTCCCGATAGAATTGTCATGACTTTGAGACCAACTTCAAGCTGGCGTTTTTCTACTTGCGTTCGATGCACAACCGCACACACGCACGCACGCACGCGCACACACACCACACACACACACACACACAAAACACACACACACAACAACACACACACACACACACACACACACACCAAAACCACACACGCAATGGATACAAGAGATAGATCAAAGAACAGATAAATCGACAGACAGACAGAAAGACAGGCAAAAGAGATAGATAGACAGATTGGATAGATCCATAGAGAGATAGAGGAAGAGACTGATAGCCAGCAGCTAGCGAGTCAGATATATAGATAGACAGATAGACAGAAAAGATAGAGAGACAGACAGATAGAGAGATCTATAGACAAAAGATGGATTTCAGTACCACAGTTACCTACACCCCAGGCGGGGGTGAACATCCTAGTCAAGCTCTTTAAAGACTGCTGGTGTCCTTAGGACAGCATCACCCGTTTTCTGACCTCTCGGAAATCTTGAAGTCGGTTTTGTTTCAGCTGACCAAGGAGTTAAGCAAAGCAAACAAAATATGTTGAAAGTCACCATTTCTTTTTTTTCTTTCTTCTTTTGTTTTCCTGAAGTTAGATTTTTTTTCTTTCAAGTTTTGGCGGGATTGGAAACTCGGCAAATAAACTTGCAGAACAAGACAAAAACAAAATAAAACAAAAACAAAACGGCCACAAAGTTTATCTTAATTCATTTTGGTAAATGACTTTTTGTTTTTTTGGTTTAAGTTGATTTAGAGCTCATCACACTGTTGACAGAACAAGAGTCTTTGAAACAAGAGACTACAGAAGTTTTCTTTACTTTTTTTTTTCTTTCGTCCTGAATTACACTTTTTTTGTTTTGTTTTGTTTAATTGAACTTGGAAAGCGACTACACGCAGCAGGAAGGCTTTGTGTAAAGTAGAACACTGCAGTCTTTCCATCCTCTCTCTCTCTCTCTCTCTCTCTCTCTCTCTGAAATAAGGTTTTGATCTGATACTTTCCTGTTCAGTTGTTCATTGTGTACAAATGTATGTGACCCATGGACAATCTATTTATTTATTTCTCTATTTTATTTAATTATTTTTTTAGCTGTCTCCTCTTCTGTACCATTTCAGTGCCATTGCACCTATATCGCTCATTCCGATTCCCCGTCCACAGCCACAGCCTGGCCCGACCCGCCACAGCCCCGGCACCGGCAATCCCCAGGCAGCAGTCAATGTCAAGTCGTCCGTCATGAGGCAACCCACCAGAGGAGACACTGCACTGTTGCCGAGTCGGCGGCGTTCAGTGGTGTCTGTTATGATCTAACACACGCAGGACACCACATACTAACCCCTCCCTGCTGACGACAGTAACCGCTTAGTCGTGTTGCCAGCGTGAGTGAGCTTTCCTTCTGGAGGGTGCCACTACGGCCGTCCGACGACAATGCCCATGAATTTACCGGTGACCTCGACAGAACCAAACCTACTACTACTACTACTGCTGCTGCTGCTACTACTACTACTACTACTACTACTACTACAACTACTACTACTACTACTACTACTACTACTACTACTACTACTGTTGGCATCCGTTAGTCTCGGGAGACGATGGATTTGCGCCCTTTACAAATGTTTCCTTTGGTCATACAGCGTCTGCTGTGGCTGTAATAGACCCACATGGAGGGGCCCAGTCTCTGCTGCATTTGATGCACTTGAAGGCCGAGTCAGCTGCTGGCAGCAGCTGCTTGTTCTTTCTCTGTGCACGCTTTGCGTCGACAAGCTTCCGGAGCTTCTCTTCGCCAGCTTCCCAGCCCAGTTTTTCACAGTGTGTCTCCAGCTGGATCTGTCCCGAGCAAGCTCTTCCCAGGTGTTTGGTGTCGATGTCGAGAGCCTTCAGGTCGCGCTTGCAAACATCCTTGAAGCGGAGTTGTGGTCTTCCAGTTGTTCTCTTGCCAGAGGCAAGCTCTGCGTACAGAATGTCTTTGGGATCCTGCCGTCGTCCATTCGACGCACATGACCAAGCCACCTGAGGCGACGCTGACGGAAAAGAGTGGTCATGCTGGGAATCTTTGCACGCTCAAGCCCCATCGTTGTTTGTCACGCGATCACTCCATGTGATCCCAAGTATGCCCCGGGAGACAGCGCATGTGGAAGGCACTCAGCCTCTTCTCTTGTGAGGCATACATGGTCCAGGATTCGCGGCGTACAGGAGAGTGCGTAGCACACAGGCTCGGTACACAGCAATCTTGGTGTTCAATGTTAAACATGCTGTTGTTCCACACTCTCTGAGATAGTCTGGCCAGAGTGGTAGAGGCCTTGCCAATCCTTCTGTTGATCTCTGTATCCAGAGAGAGGTTGTCGGTGATGGTGGAACCGAGGTACGTGAACTGGCTAACGGCCTCTAATCATGGTTGTTGATGGGGGATGCGGGGTTGTTCAGCATCCTGAGCCATCACGTTTCGTCTTCTTCAAGCTTATTGTCAGGCCAAACTCATCACAAGCCTTTGCAAAACGGTCCATCAGACTCTGTAACTCTGCTTCGGTGTGGGTGGCCAGAGCAGCGTCATCTGCAAACAGCATGTCTCTGATGGTCACTACCCGTACTTTGCTCTTTGCCTTCAGCCGAGCCAGGTTGAACAGTCGGCCATCTGATCGGGTGTGAAGGTGAACACCCTCAGTTGATGTTCCAAAGGCGTGCTTCAGCAGGACAGCGAAGAAGATGCCAAAGAGGGTGGGAGCGAGGACACAGCCCTGTTTGACTCCACTGCGTATGTTGAAGGCATCTGATGTCGAGCCGTCGTACTGCACTGTGCCTTTCATGTCGTCGTGGAAAGACTGGATTACACTCAAAAGTCTTGGTGGGCAGCCTATCTTCGCTAGGACGTTAAAGAGACCATCTCTGCTGACAAGATCCAAATGCCTTGGTCAGGTCAATGAAGGCCAGAAAGAGGGGCTTGTGCTGCTCTCTACATTTCTCTTGCAGCTGTCTGATGGAGAAACCATGTCGATGGTTGATCTTCCCGAGCGGAACCCGCACTGCGACTCTGGGTACACTCTGTCAGCGAGCTTCTGCAGCCTGTTCAGGACGACATCTTGCAAAATACTTTGCCTACAATGCTCAGGAGAGATATTCCTCTGTAGTTGTTGCAGTCACTTTTGTCGCCTTTGTTCTTGTATAATGTGACAATATTGGCATCTCTCATGTCTTGAGGTACTGCTCCTTCCCTCCAGCACTGACAAAGGAGGTTGTGCAGGTGTTCAAGCAGTGCACTGCCGCCACACTTGATGACTTCTGGTGGTATGCCATCCTTCCTGGTGCTTTTCCTGAGGACAGGCTCCTGATTGCTTTCTCTAGTTCTGCCACTACTACTACTACTACTACTACTACTACTACTACTGCTGCTGCTGCTGCTGTTACTACAACAACAACAACAACAACAACTACTACTACTACTACAAATGATGATGGTGATGACCATGATGATGATGATGATGATGATGATGGTACCAATATCAATACTTCTAATGATCATCGTAATGGAAGGATTTACCCACCGGAATAATAATAATAATAATAATAATCATGAATACTTATATAGCGCCTATTCTCGGCTAGAGGCCAAGCTCTAAGCGCTTTACAATCAACACTCGTTTACACAACGGGCTGCCTACCTGGGTAGTGCCGACTGAAGAGCTGCCAGCTGGCGCTTCATTCAGTCGTTTCCCGTGTCATCCAGTCAGTTTCCCGGAATCCAATGCTTTCCAGCTGTCTTGAGACCGAAGGGTTGAATCATGAATGCCCCCTAATTTTCCTCCCCTTCATGCCCCCCCCCCCCCCTCCATCCCTGCCTTTCCCCCTAACATACATAATACTTGATCTCGTGCACATTCATGTCATGTGTCAGTAACGGCCTATTTTCCGTGTATGCTTCAAACAGTTGATTGTTGATCATATTTGATTAGTCCTCCTCTGGCCCCCCCCCCCCCCCCCACCCTCCCTTCCGCCCCCCTCCCCCTCCCCACACACACCTCTACCCGGCCTCGTTGTCTTAAAACCGCGGGTGACTCCTTTCCGTTCTTTGACCCGTGAACAGCGTTACAGGTGATTTCCGTAGATACCCCCTGTCTTTCCAACCAAACAGAGTTACCTCTTCTTAGTTTATGGGTCAAGCAAACAGACCTTGAAAGTCAAATACCTGATCTGAAGCGCTCGCCAACATGATGATCAGGTTTATAGACTGTCAGTAGTACAGGTGTACTGCATCACACCTTTTTTTTTTTTTGGGGGGGGGGGGGGGGGGGGGGGGGGGGGGGGGGGGGGGGGGGGGGGGGGCTTTTTTTTCTCTCTCTCTGATCGAAGTGATAAGCCGACTGATCGGGCGACACTGCTTTGAACATGCATCCATTTCTTAAAAAAAAGCGGGTCACTCTGCTAAACGCGAGCTCTAACACAGATTACTACCCTTGCCGATTTCCGAACATCGTTCATGAATTTTGCGCTTTTGCATCGCACCAGGTGAATTCTGACGGCCCTTCACACTAGTCCCGAGGAAACTTTCAAAACCCGGGCTATTTAGGCAACGCTGAAAGTTCTACCCATCTATCTATCTTTCTATCTAAATACTAAAAATAAATGCTATGTCTACAACCAGCCTATGAGCTCTCCACAGACTGAAACAGCTATCGGTTGCTGGTCTGGTTGATCCCCACTGCGGAGGTACAAAACAGCTGAAGAGCACACACCCTCTCGTGGCCCCTTGACCCTTCAACGTCAGTTTTCTGTCTTTGAAAGTTATGCATTTCAACAAAGGGGGGGGGGGGGGGGGGGGGGGGGGGGGGGGGGGGGGGGGGGGGGGGGGGGTGGGGGGGGGGGATTTGAATGGTGTTTGCTGCATTCCTTTTCTGGAAATCAAAGGATCTGGACCCAAGTTTTTATCACCACTTCACACACACACACACACACACACACACACACACACACACACACACACACACACACACACACACACATGCATGCACGCACGCACGTGCACACACACACACACACACACACACACACACACATGCACGCACGCAGCACACACAACATACACACACATACTCTCTCTTTTCTGTTTTTCTCTCTCTCTCTCTGAGAGAGAGAGAGAGAGAGAGAGAGAGAGAGAGAGAGAGAGAGAGAGAGAGAGAGCAAACAAACGAAGGAACGGAATTTTTTTTTTACCAGGTTATGAGATTAGTTTTTACAAATGCTTTTTTTTTCACCCAGCCCTGGGGCAAAAGGAAAGAAATTCAAATTTATGCAAACACACATAAAAGGAACAAACAATGACAAGATCTTGCACAGTTCAATACAAATTAGCTGTTGTCCGCACCATTGACAAACGAACGCAATAGAAAACGTGTGAACATAGCGTTCAAGGAGTAGGAAGGGGGATGAAACAGGGGAAAAGGGTTAGGTTGAGGGGTGAATGGAAAAAGGTAGCATACAATATATCTCAAAAGGACATTAACTTAAAACACAACACGCACGCACACACACACACACACACACACACACACACACACACAACACACACACACACACACACACACAACACATATATATATACGCACGCGTGCGCGCGCGCGCGCGCGCACGCACTGCACAAACTGTAAGATAAAAATAATAAAAATAATAGATAAAATATTGATGTAGATGTTGTTAATGTATTAATGTTTTCTTGTTTGAAATAATTAATTTTTATATGCTGCCTTAAAGGAACCAATGCTATTATTTTTGTTTTATGTGTATATGCAGAGAGTTCCAAAGCGTTCACCTGAGTAACAAGACTAGTTTTGAATAGATCAATTCTGGGTTTTCGGATTAGTATATTTTTGGTGTATCTTGACTGATTTATAACGGAAATTTAGCATTAATGTTGAAGGTGCAAAACCGTTCATAGCTCTATGCATCATTATTGCTTTATTTTACTGAAGTTTGTATGTTAAAGGTAGAATATTTAGCTTGATATAGTCTTTTGATGTTAAACGAAGATGATTTTATAAGTATTTGTTTGTTTGATGTGTATATGCAGAGAGTCCCAAAGCATTCCACCTGAGTAAACAAGACTAGTTTTGAATAGATCAATTCTGGGTTTTCGGATTAGTATATTATTGGTGTATCTTGACTGATTTAACGGAAATTTAGCAATTAATGTTGAAGGTGCAAAACCGTTCATAGCTCTATGCATCATTATTGCTTTATTTTACTGAAGTTTGTATGTAAAGGTAGAATATTTAGCTTGATATAGACCTTGAAAGTCAAATATCTGATCTGAAGCGCTCGCCAACATGATGATCAGGTTATAGACTGTCAGTAGTACAGGTGTACTGCTTCACACACTTTTTGGGGGTGGGGGGGGGGGGTGGGTGGGGTCTTTTTTTCTCTCTCTGATCGAAGTGATAAGCAGACTGATCGGGCGACACTGCTTTGAACATGCATCCATTTCTTAAAAAAAAAGCGGGGTCACTCTCGCTAAAACGATGATTTTATAAGTATCGCTTTCAGAGCTCGCTTATGGACCCTATGTAAAGGTTTCCACATACTATCACTAGAGGAATCATAAAGAGTTGAGGCATGATCGATAGATGAATGAATATATGCGTGGTAAAAGTGTTTACGCGCATTTAAATCTAGGAGAAAAAAAATTTCAATTTTTGAAAGCTGAAAGACTTTTTGTGATAGACGTTTGCTTAAACAAATGATATGAGGTGACCATGAGAGATTGTTGTCTAAGGTGACGCCCAAAACTTTGTGAGAGCTGACTTCTTCAAGCTTCTTGTCACCGATGTGTATAAAGGGCATATGAGAAGTTCAATTTTGTCTTTTTTGACGCGAAGTTATGACCATATACTTTGTTGTTTTTTTCATTAAAGGGACATATGGTTGAGTTCAGACCAGTTAACCAACTGATCAACATTCTCTTGTAATTTCATAGATAGTTGATTTAGGTCAGAATGGTTAGAGTGGATAGATGTATCATCTGCAAAGAGTACACATGAGCCTTTGACATGCAAGGGGATGTCATTAACATACAGTTAAAAAAAAGGAAAAGGACCAAGAACTGATCCTTATGTGCTCACCAAATTTTTGTGGCGCAAAAGTAGAGTGTTTGTTGTATAGGAAAACAGATTGTTGACAATTAGAGAGAAACGATTTTATGAAAGAAAGGACCTGATGGGAAATTGTTATAGATAGCCAATTTTTTTCAGAAGTAATTTACGATCAATAACATCAAATGGGTTTGCGAAATCAATAAAAAGAACACCAGTGAATTTAAATCATCTATGTTCGTTAACCACTGATCTATGAGATTTGTTAGTGCTGTGTGGCAAGAGTAGTTAACTCTAAGTCCAGACTGGTTGGGATGCAGCAGGTCGTGTTTTAGAGTTTGGGACACGAGGTTAATGTTAAGATTAATATGCTTTTCTAGAGGCTTGGAGAGATTAGATAAAACTGAAATTGGTCTATAATGTGAAGTGTCAATTTTAGCTCCAGTTTAAAAAGTGGTATTGATTTGGCTTGTTTGAGAATGTTAGGAAAATAACTTTTATCAATACAAAGATTACATAAATAGGTCAATGTGTCAGTAATGAAAGGAGCACTAAGTTTTAGAATTCTTCCATCCAAATCATCAAGACCACGTGTACATGTCTGTTTCATATGTACAAGATGAAAATAAAGATATAAATCGTCAATGAAGGAATTGAACATTCTGACATGGTAGTTTTAGATTCACAAAAATATTTTAGCAGTTTTAAGTCATTCACATCAGATCTATCTTTTTTAATTCTTTGATCGACGATGTTTGCAAAATGACGAGAGAGAGAGAGAGAGAGAGATGTGTTGTCTATCAAGATGTTTTATTCGTATCAGGCCTAACTGGATGAAGATGTGTAGCAGATTCAAATTAAAACTAACGATGATATACATTTCAGCCACAACACCTCTTAGTTGAAATCCTTTATACAAAGAAAGGTTACGTACGTCTTAAGTTAGGTCAATGTCATCAACAGACTCAGTCTGAACAGTGAAGGATGTCTATAATGTTTGGATTTAATTAACTTTTTACGTCTATGTCTGAGTGCTGGGCAACAGAGAACAAAATACACCTCATTTTCTTGGCACTCAGTACATAATGGACAAATGAGGTCATTAGACATAAACATTTTGTATCGAGCAACGATGTACTGCCAGCTTTGAAATCCCCAGCCTAAATCTACTGGTAATCCATTTCAAACGCTTATCAATATAAAAATGTAAATTCGCTTTTAAACTGTGATCACTGCAAAGAGTTATGTACAGGCTGGATCTATTTCTAGTTTGAATAAGATCCGACCAGGTTTTCCTCTGGCAGCCTTTGTCAGAGGCAACGAATAAACATTATGAACACTTCCGAAACCTTGACTTGCCCAAACAAGACCAAATCCATATTAAAACAAGTATAGGAGAACATTAGTTGCCCAGTTTTTCATACCTCTTGCATCCAGATCATGCAATATATCACATGCTTTACGTAGAATCCTGTAATTCTCCATTTGGACCAACTTAAAGCCAGTGGCGAATACATTTAACAGCAGAATTTATACATATTTGATATCGATTCATTTCACCATAAGTAAGGTCATTCAGTATTTGCCTATCTAACCCTAAACATTTCTTCAAAGCAAATAAATGAACTAATTCACAGTGGACAACAGCATTGTCTAGAACCCATCATTTAGAGTCATACTGCACAATTGGTCGTATCTAAGAATCAATTAATTTCAGGAACAAAATAAAGGAATTGTTATTTAACATAAACAACCTTTTCAGAAGAGAAATCAAAACACTTTTAGCTCTGCTTCCAAGGTCTCTCAACTCAAGCGCGTAGAGAAGAATATTCCTACGTATTTATACACAGTTACTATGGGCAATGTAAAATTGTATAGCCATTTTTTCTCTTATACTCCAATAGCCACCTTTCCGAAGCACTATAATACTGCTGTTAATCCATTGACTATAGCCTGAAGAGATGTTGCAGCACGCCAAAAGCTATTCAACTGACTCTGCAAACCTGTAACTGTTTCCGCCATCAAAACGACATCGTCAGCTAACAATAGATTAAACAATTTTCACACGTCTGGGGGTATTTACGTACAAACTACAAAAATATCTTTACCGTCTGGAGGTATTTACGTACAAACTACAAAATATCTTTACCGCTGGAGGTATTTACGTACAAAGTACAAAATATCTTTACCTAACCCAAATCACCTTTTATCAATCAAAAAGATGCAACAGTTGGCATGGTCCGTATCAAGACTTTTGACGTAATGAAGAAGATCCTTTCTTATTAAACAAACAAGTCCTCCTGATCGTCTACCATGCTTAACAAATTCGTATCCAGTAAATACTTCAAACTGACACTCCTCAATGAATGTCTCAACAAACAAAATCAAATTCACAAACCAAAGAAATGAATCTCGTTGCAAAGTGAGACGACTGCAGGCGGAAATCCAAACAGATTTAAATAAATGTTAGCGACCGCAAGAGAAACGTGGACAAACGAAGTCACAACACAAAATACGACGCGTTTCGACCTCTTAGGTCTTCTTCAGGCAAGACACAAAACAAATAGGTACAAATGAAAAATTTCATTTTCATTGTCCAATTTGTTTGTGTCTTGCCTGAAGAAGACCTAAGAGGTCGAAACGCGTCGTGTTTTGTCTTGTGACTCGTTTGTCCACGTTTCTCTTGGCGGTTCGCTAACATTTATTTAAGATTTAAAAGAAATGAAATTAGGATCATTATTTTTTATTTTTATGGCAATCCATTTACATTCGGCAGCAAGAAAGAGAAACGATTTCGTTGTGCAGGCAGTGAGTGCTGCACGCGCTTGCTCACTCTGTCATCAGATGGCATGACCTTGACCGACATTGCGGCACTCAAGCGTGTCACTGACATGAGGGACAGGTGAACGCACAAACGGTGCTCGGTTAATTTTGCTCCTTCTCTTACAGCGAGAAGGGAAAAAAGTATGTCTAGAAGTGTCCGGCCAATAGCCTATCTGGATTCCCGCAAACTGCCCCCGTCACCAAGGAAGTACCTCTTAGCATCTATAATTAGGTGGTCAGAAACCATCGTGGCTCTATTCCTACCATTTATAGTTTTCTTTTTTTCTTTTTCTTTTTTTCTTTTTTTTTTCAGACGGGGTGACAGTTTGCGTCTTATTTCTCTCACTCGTAAATAGAAATCTTCCCCGACAAAAACTGTTGGTTTCTTCCAGTTTCCTTTTTATTTTACGGATTGGCATCTTTGTGGGTTTGGTTTGTGTGTGTGTTTTTAAAGAGCATTTTGCCATGATCGGGGAATGCGGTCTGCCATTGAAAGGGTGAACTCTGTCAAATTTGATATCAGTTTTACACCCAACTTATCAGTGATGACTTCAAATTCGATATCAGTTTTGACATCCAACTTATTAGTGATGACATCAAATTCGATATCAGTTTTGACATCCAACTTATCAATGATGACTTCAAATTCGATATCAGTTTTGACATCCCAAATTATTATGATGACTTCAAATTCGATATCAGTTTTGACACCCAATTTATTAGTGATGACTTCAAATTCATATCAGTTTTGACATCCAACTTATTAGTGATGACTTCAAATTCGATATCAGTTTTGACATCCAACTTATTAGTGATGACTTCGCGTCATGTGGCTTCACACTCTCCACTGGACTAATTTTGATCCTTACATATTCCATGAAATATCAGGTTGTTTCGTTTAGACCTTCCCCCAACGTCGTCAGTCTGAGAGATAGATAGATAGAGAGAGAGAGAGAGAGAGAGAGAGAGAGAGAGAGAGAGAGAGAGAGAGAGAGAGAGAGAGAGAGAGAGAGAGAGAGAAGGGGGGACAGACAGAGACAGAGAGGACAGACAGATCATATGAGAAAGGTGGACATAGACACATACACACACAGAGACAGACACGCAGATACAGACATGCACAGACACA
>CM031609.1:15122519-15135019 GCA_018398815.1 Conus ventricosus | reverse complement strand
CGTAGCTCACCTGTTGGCAGCACACGGACTGTCCAGCACGGGTGAGACCTGTATATTATACTGCCACTGCCTTGACCACGCTGATAGAACTGATGGCCTTAAGGCAAATCTGCTGTTCCCTTGTGTGTGAGAGAGAGAGAGAGAAGGAGAGAGAGAGAGAGAGAGAGAGAGAGAGAGAGAGAGAGTGTGGTGGGTGTGTGTGTGTGTGTGTGTGTGTGTGTGGTGTGCGAGCGTGCGTGCGTGCGTGCGCGCGCGTGTATGTGTGTGTGTGTGTGTGTGTGTGTGTGTGTGTGTGTGTGTGTGTGTGTGTTGTGTGTGTTGTGTTGTGTTGTGTTGTGTTGTGTTATGTGCCCGTGTGCTTTAAACTGTATCATGCCATTTGGTTTAAATTTTACGTCTTTCAACTAATTGTGATATAATATATATATATATATAATATATATATATATATATATAAAATATATATATATATATATATATATATATATACTGACTTCCATAAAAAAAACGCGAAAGCAAAACAAGCTGAAGGTTAGGGGCGAATTTTATTGGTCACAATTGTACAGAGTGAAGCGAGAATTCAACGTGATTTGATTCATTACACCGGTAATGTGTGAAAATGTCATCAGCAATATGTCTTTGTGTGGAAAATCCAAGGTCACGTGACAAACCAGCTTGAAGTCCTAATACCGTGTGTGGCCACCATTTGCATGGACAACTGCTTGACACCTGCGGCTCATTGAGTGGACCAGGTGGTTGATGCGTCCCCTTGGCACACCAGCCCACACATGGACGATGGCCTGGTGAAGTTGAGCCGCTGTTGCTGGTCGTGGATGCAGGAGGTTCAACCTTCTGCCAAGTTCATCCCAAAAATGTTCTATTGGGTTTAAATCGGGACTGAGGGCTGGCCAGGGCAGCACATTGACGTTGTTATGCTGAAGAAATTGCTGGGTGGCCATGGCTGTGTGTGGTCTTGCATTGTCCTGTTCGAATGTCCAGTTTGGGTGTTGCGCAAAAAAAGGAACGACATGGGGTCTGAGCACCTGGTGGATGTAGCGCTGTGCATTGACACCCTGTCCGCGACCAGGACCAATGTTCTGAAAGATGACTGGTCCTATGGCGTGGTTAATGCCAACTGCACCCCATATATAACGTTCGGGCCTCCCCAGGGGTTCCGCTCTACCACACAGGAGTCAGCATAGCGTTCACCAGGTCGACGCCATATTCTGACACGACCGTCAGCCATGTCAATACAAAACGGCTCTCATCTGAGAACAGTATGCGTCCCCACTGCTGCCTGCGCTAGTTGATTCGGGCTTGTGCCCACTGCAGCCTGTCCTGCCGGTGTCTTGGTGTCAGTACTGGACCTCTGTGAGGACGCCTACATGCCAGCCCGTTCTCCTGAAGACGCCGCCGCACAGTGTTGAGGCCGATTCGATGCTGGAGATTCCCAGGCACCTGTCGAGCAGTGTTAGCGGCTGTTTGCCGCCTGTCCCGCAGATGGGTTCGAACAAAATGGCGATCCTCTCTTGGTGTGGTGAGCCGAGGACGGCCTGGCCGGGGACGATCATCAGTGGTACCAGTGACTCGCATGCGGTGCTGCAGACGATAGATGGTTGAGATGTGGACGTTAAAGATGTTGGCGACCTGCCTGGCATCCACACCAGCCTCCAGATGGCCTAGGGCACGATTGCGTTCCTCTGCTCGTAGTCTTGGCATCTCTGTAGCGCTAGACGGCAAGTCGTTATCTGAACCTTGTAGCGTGGCTTTATAAAGGCTGCACGCCTGCGTACTTGTCGCTGGTTAACTTGCTCTGCATGGTGTGCACGTGCCTCACATGCAGCAACCAGTTTGCCATTTTTGTTGACCCTCCAATGCCGGGAATGATGTGTTGCTCACACAATTTTTTTCACTGCACGTGAGTCTTGGACCCAAACAACTTGCCACAATGGTTCAATATTGTATATTCACCCCTTTTCACCCGAAAAATATCCTTTCAATTTTTCGCGTTTTTTATAGAAGTCAGTATATATATATATATATATATATATATATATATATATATATATATATATATATATATATATGAGAGAGAGAGAGAGAGAGAGAGAGAGAGAGAGAGAGGAGAGAGAGAGAGAGAGAGAACTGGGGGGAGGGGCCGAGGGGGAGCACACACACACACACACGTACACTCGCATACGCACACAAACACGCATACATACAAACACTCATTCCACTACCATCACCTATGCACGCGCTAACGCCCACACCCACACACACACACACACACACACACACACACACACACACACACACAACCACACACACACACACAGCTCACGCACACACGCGTAAACACACATGCATACATGAACACAAACATATCCGTCTGCAGACATGCATATACGTGCGCGCACGCAGCACACGCACCAAGAGAGAGAGAGAGAAGAGAGAGAGAGAGAGAGAGAGAGAAGAGAGAGAGAGAACAGAGACAGAGAGAGACAGACACAGAGAGAGAGACAGAGAGAGAGAGAGACACAGAGAGAGAGACAGAGGGAGGGATAGAGAGAGATAGAGGGATAGAGAGAGAGACAGAGAGAGAAGAAGAGAGAGAGAGAGAGAGAGAGAGAGAGAGAGAGAGAGAGAGAGAGAGAGAGAGGGGAGGAGGGCTAAAGACATGTAATTTTGAAAGTCAACGCTCCGATCAATAAATATCCTCCACACTCTATGTGTGACAGACCTCAGGTGTGCCTCAAATGCAAGAAGAGAAACAGGCAGAATAGAAAAAAAATGTTGACTTCAGGCAAGAAGAGAAACAGGCAGAATAGAAAAAAATGTTGACTTCAGTCAAGAAGAGAAACAGGCAGAATAGAAAAAAATGTTGACTTCAGGCAAGAAGAGAAACAGGCAGAATAGGAAAAAAATGTTGACTTCAGGCAAGAAGAAAACAGGCAGAATAGGAAAAAAATGTTGACTTCAGGCAAGAAGAGAAACAGGCAGAATAGGAAAAAAATGTTGACTTCAGGCAAGAAGAGAAACAGGCAGAATAGGAAAAAAATGTTGACTTCAGGCAAGAAGAGAAACAGGCAGAATAGGAAAAAAATGTTGACTTCAGGCAAGAAGAGAAAAGGCAGATAGGAAAAAAAGTAGACTTCAGGCAAGACATAGAAAACAGCAAGAATAGAAAAAAATGTTGACTTCAGGCAAGAAGAGAAGGGACGGAAGAGGAAAACGTTGAAGTAAGACAAGAAAAGGAAAGGACATTGACAACAACAACAACAACAACAACAACAAAAACAACAACACAGAAGAAAAAGGCTTGACTTCAGGCAAGAAGAGTAATGATGCAAGACAGAGAAATCAATTACAGGCGAGATGAGTAAACGACAGACTTAAAAAAAAAAGAATGATACGAGAAGAGAATATAATGGAAGAGGAAATGCTCGAATACAGGCAAGTTGAGGATGGATCACAAGGGGGAAACAGATTTCAGACAACGAGAAAAAACGACAGAAGAGAAAGAAGAAGAAAAAAAGTTTGAGTTCAGACAGGAAGAGGAAGAGGAAGAAGATAAGCAAGAAGAGAAGGATCTAGTTGCAAAGTGAGACGACTGCAGGCGGAAATCTAAACAAATCTGAAATAAATGTTAGCGAACCGCCAAGAGAAACGTGGACAAACGAGTCACAAGACAAAACACGACGCGTTTCGACCTCCTAGGTCTTCTTCAGGCAAGACACAAACAAATAGGACAATGAAAATGAACGAATTTGTCACATAGCTTAGATCTCTTCAGCGCAAAGTAGGCAGGCGCTGAATGAAAACGAGGCTGTTAGAAGGGAGATAATGTGTGAGTCAAGGTAGTAAGCTTAATGATGATAATTACATTACTGATAGGAATACTAATAAAGGTCAAAATATTCAAATAATGAAATAAGACAGGATTTACTGCTACTTTTGGTGATAATAAGGCAACAGCAGTTGTAGTATGGGAGAAAGGAGAGTGGGTTAGAAGGTTCTTAAGCACCTAAGTTGCCGTGGCAACAGTCTTCGTGGTGATGGCGATGGGGACAGAGAAGAGAAGGAGACAAGAGGTTGAATTCAGACAAGATGGGAAAGAGACAGGAAAAAGTTGAAGTCAGACAGGAAGAGAAAGGAGACAGAAGAAAAGGAAATATTGAATTCAGACCAGAAAGGAAAAGGACAGAAAAAAAGTTGAACTCGGGCAAGAGAAAGGGTAACACAAGAGAATAAGGCAAGCAGAGACACAGTCAAGAAAGAGAGAGAGAGAGAGAGAGAGAGAGAGAGAGAGAGAGAGAGAGAGAGAGAGAGAGAAGAGAGAGAGAGAGAGAGAGAGAGAGAGGTTTTAATCAAGGCAAGAAGAGAACAAGCAAAATATAGTTTGAATTCAGCCAAGAAAAGAAAAAAAAGTTGGTTTCGCGAAGGAAGGAAAGACACAAGAGAAAGGGGGCTGAATTCAGCAAAGAAGACACACACACACACACACACACACACACACACACACACACACACACACACACACATACACACACACACACACACACACACACACACACACAAAAGACAAAAAAAAGAAGCAAAAGGGATAAAGTAGGAAGGAACTCCAGGGAGAGCATGACAGCAGGTCTTCAGAGAAGAAACCCCCCTCAGACAGGTGTTTAGTGTGTGGATATATACTGACTTCCATAAAAAACACGAAAGCAAAACAAGCTGAAGGTTAGGGGCGAATTTTATTGGTCACAATTGTACAGAGTGGAAGCGAGAATTCAACGTGATTTGATTCATTACACAGGTAATGTGTGAAAATGTCATCAGCAATATGTCTTTGTGTGGAAAATCCAAGGTCACGTGACAAACCAGCTTGAAGTCCTAATACCGTGTGTGGCCACCATTTGCATGGACAACTGCTTGACACCTGCGGCTCATTGAGTGGACCAGGTGGTTGATGCGTCCCCTTGGCACACCAGCCCACACATGGACGATGGCCTGGTGAAGTTGAGCCGCTGTTGCTGGTCGTGGACGCAGGAGGTCCAACCGTCTGCCAAGTTCATCCCAAAAATGTTCTATTGGTTTAAATCGGGACCGAGGGCTGGCCAGGGCAGCATATTGACGTTGTTATGCTGAAGAAATTGCTGGGTGGCCCTGGCTGTGTGTGGTCTTGCATTGTCCTGTTCGAATGTCCAGTTTGGGTGTTGCACAAAAAAAAAAGGAACGACATGGGGTCTGAGCACCTGGTGGATGTAGCGCTGTGCATTGACACCCTGTCCCCGACCAGGACCAATGCTCTGAAAGATGACTGGTCCTATGGCGTGGTTAATGCCAATTGCACCCCATATCATAACGTTCGGGCCTCCCCAGGGGTTCCGCTCTACCACACAGGAGTCAGCATAGCGTTCACCAGGTCGACGCCATATTCTGACACGACCGTCAGTCATGTCAATACAAAAACAGCTCTCATCTGAGAACAGTATGCGTCCCCACTGCTGCCTGCGCCAGTTGATTCGGGCTTGTGCCCACTGCAGCCTGTCCTGCCGGTGTCTTGGTGTCAGTACCGGACCTCTGTGAGGACGCCTACATGCCAGCCCGTTCTCCTGAAGACGCCGCCGCACAGTGTTGAGGCTGATTCATTGCTGGAGATTCCCAGGCACCTGTCGAGCAGTGTTAGCGGCTGTTTGCCGCCTGTCCCGCAGATGGGTTTGAACAAAATGGCGATCCTCTCTTGGTGTGGTGAGCCGAGGACGGCCTGGCCGGGGACGATCATCAGTGGTACCAGTGACTCGCATGCGGTGCTGCAGACGATAGATGGTTGAGATGTGGACGTTAAAGATGTTGGCGACCTGCCTGGCATCCATACCAGCCTCCAGATGGCCTAGGGCACGATTGCGTTCCTCTGCTCGTAGTCTTGGCATCTCTGTAGCGCTGAGACGGCAAGTCGTTATCTGAACCTTGTAGCGCGGCTTTATAAAGGCTGCATGCCTGCGTACTCGTCGCTGGTTGACTTTGCTCTGCATGGTGTGCACGTGCCTCACATGCAGCAACCAGTTTTGCCATTTTTGTTGACCCTCCAATGCCGGGAATGATGTGTTGCTCACACAATTTTTTCACTGCACGTGAGCCTTGGACCCAAACAACTTGCCACAATGGTTCAATATTGTATATTCACCCCTCCTTTTCACCCGAAAAATAGCCTTTCAATTTTTCGCGTTTTTTTATGGAAGTCAGTATATAATGAAAAGGTTGAATTCAGGCAAGAACAGGGAACAGATCTGAATTCAATGCAGAAGAGAAATGCAGACGAGAACGTTGATTTCTGGCAAAAACAGAAAGGACAGAAGAGAAATGCAGACGAGAACGTTGATTCTGGCAAAAACAGAAAGGACAGAAGAGAAATCAGACGAGAACGTTGATTTCTGGCAAAAACAGAAAGGACAGAAGAGAAATGCAGACGAAACGTTGATTTCTGGCAAAAACAGAAAGGACAGAAGAGAAATGCAGACGAGAACGTTGATTTCTGGCAAAAACAGAAAGGACAGAAGAGAAAATCAGACGGACTAACTTCACTTGAAAAACGGAGACCTGACCTTCACTGAAAATACAATGTACCTGACTTCACTTATAAAACGACTAGGACCTGACCTTCACTTTAATAACGACATTGACCTGACCTTCACTTTAATAAACGAATTGGACCTGACCTCACTTTGATAACATTGGACCTGACCTTCACTTTAATAAACGACATTGGACCTGACTTCACTTTAATAAACATTGACCTGACCTTCACTTTAATAAACGACATTGGACCTGCCTTCACTTTATAAACGACATTGGACTTGACCTTCACTTTAATAAACAACATGGATCTGACCTTCACTTTAATAAACAGACACATTGGACCTGACCTTCACTTTAATAGAACAACTGGATCTGACCTCACTTATAAACGACACTGGACCTGACCTTCACTTTAATAAACACACAAGATCCTGACCTTCACTTTAATAAACAACACTGGACTGACCTACTTATAAGACATGGACCTGACCTTCACTTTAATAAATGACAAAGGACCTGACCTTCACTTTAATAAATGACAAAGGACCTGACCTTCACAGTAATAAACAACACAGGACCTGACCTTCACTTTAATGAACAACACAGGGCCTGGCCTTCACTTTAATAAACGACACATGATCTTACCTTCACTTTAATAAACGACATTGGACCTGAACGTTACTTTAATAACCGAGATTGGACCTGACCTTCACTTTAATAAACGACACAGGATCTGACCTATACTTTGTTGACATTGGACTTGATCTTCACTTTCATAACCGACATTGGACTTGTCCTTTGCTTTAATAAACGACATTGGACTTGACGTTTGCTTTAATAACCAACATTGGAAGTGACCTATACTTTAGTAGACAACATTGGGCCCTTGACTCTAATAAACGACATTGGACTTGACGTTTGCTTTAATAAACGACATTGGACTTGACGTTTGCTTTAATAAACGACATTGGACTTGACGTTTGCTTTAATAAACGACATTGGACTTGCCCTTCGCTCTAATAAACACCATTGACTCGGTGGATTTGACCTTCACTCTAATAAACGATATTGGATTGTACCTTCGCTTAAATACACGACATTGGACTTGACCTTCACTTTAGCAAACAACACTGGACCTGACCTTCACTTTAATAAACGACATTGGACTTGACCTTCACTTTAATAAACGACATTGGACTTGACCTTCACTTTAATAAACGACACAAGACCTGACCTTCAGTTTAATAAACAACACAGGAGCTGACCTTCAATTTAATAAACAACACTGGACCTGACCTTCACTTTAATAAACAACACAGGACATCACCTTCACTTTAATAAACCACACAGCACCTGACCTTCACTTTAATAAATGACACAGGAGCTGACCTTCAGGGTAATAAACGACACAGGACATCACCTTCACTTTAATAACCACACAGCACCTGACCTTCACTTTAATAAACAACACAGGACCTGACCTTCAGGGTAATAAACGACACAGGACATCACCTTCACTTTAATAAACCACACAGCACCTGACCTTCACTTTAATAAACAACACAGGACCTGACCTTCAGGGTAATAAACGACACAGGACATCACCTTCACTTTAATAAACGACACAGGACCTGACCTTCACCTTAATAAATGACACAGGACCTGACCTTCACTTTAATATATGATACAGGACCTGACCTTGACCTGAATAAACAACACTGGACCTGACCTTCACCTTAATAAATGACACAGGACCTGACCTTCACTTTAATAAATGATACAGAACCTGACCTTGACCTGAATAAACAACACTGGACCTGATCGTCACTTAAATAAACGACACAGGAACTGATCTTTACTTTAATAAATGACACAGGACCTGACCTTCACTTTAATAAACGACACAGGACCTGACCTTCAGTTTAATAAACCACACAGCACCTGACCTTCACTTTAATAAATGACACAGGACCTGACCTTCACGGTAATAAACGACACAGGACATGTGTGTGTGTGTGTGTGTGTGTGTGTGTGTGTGTGTGTGTGTGTGTGTGTGTGTGTGTGTGTGCGAGCGTGCATGTGTGCGTGCGTAAGTGCATGCGTGCGTGCGTGCGCGCGCATGTGTGTGTGTGTGTGTGTGTGTGTGTGTGTGTGTGTGTGTGTGTGTGTGTGTGTGTTTTGGGGGAAGCAAGTGGAAAGACGAGAAGACAGCCTTCATAATGCGCCTCGTGGTATGTTGGGCTATTTATTATAAACTACGTAAATCGAACTGAATTGAGAGTTGAATAAAAGCTCCTGGTTTGTAAACTCAATCAGTGCGTGCGTTTCGTTTCGTTGAAAAGAGAGGGTAGCGAAGAAATCGTACTAATAATTTTATTTTAGTAACGAGGTATGATGCCGGGCAGAAATTGATTACAAGTCTCTGCCTACCGTTTCTGTCCTCACTCAGCGGCGAGGGTTGACTGCCATAACCCAGTATCTCTCTTATATATATATATATATATATATATATAATATATATATATATATACATGTATATGAGATACTGCGTTCTGGCACAAACCTCGCCGAGTCTATTCTGAACAGAACTGCGAATACACTCCATTTCTATCAACAGTCACACACACACACACACACACACACACACACACACACACACACACACACACACACACACACACGCACGCACGCACGCACGCACGCACGACACACACACACACGCATACACACGACCGCAGAGAGAGAAACTTGAAACTCGAAATCTTTAATGAGGGTGAATAGATAAGCTGGAAGCTTTTTTACACTATGCCCTCAAAATGACAATAACCAAAAGGAACAATTACGTCGATTTGACAAAATTAAACACAGCAATAAGAAAACAACAATTTTTTTTAAATAATAGAAACTAGTAAGCCATCTCATTATAACGTATTGCACACACACACACACATACACACACACACACACACACACAACACACACACACACACACACACACACACACACACACACACACACGAAACTGGACATACGTAAACATCACATAGGAATACATAAACATTTCATAAGTCAATCATGTCATATGGCTTATAGCCCAGCCGACCACGAGGCTGCTACAACTTGCTTGTGTCAAAAGGAACGTCAAACTTGGGAGAATATACAGTTAAGTGAAACATAATTTACAACTGGTCAATGAGGTATTTGAAATACGCTTTTTTAAACGATGCTAAACTATTTATCTGCTTTAAATGTGTAGGTGTTTCATTCCATAATTTACTACCAGAGTAAATAAGGGATGACTTGAAAAGATCAGTTCGTGGTCGAGGGGTATACAGGATATTTTTGCCTCGAATTTTGATTAATGGGAATTTGTCATGAAGATAAGGTGGCGCAAGATTATTAATCATTTTATACATAAAGACAGCTTTATTAAAGCAGCATTTTTGATCGAATGGTAGAATGTTAAGATCTTTATAATCACTAGCTTGTAGAGAAGATTTCAAGAGAGAGAGAGAGAGAGAGAGAGAGAGAGAGAGAGAGAGAGAGAGAGAGAGAGAGAGAATCAAGCAATACATGCGCCTTACATCCTCCCCCCCCCCCCCCCCGCCCCCGCCCCCCCTCCCCCTTCCCCAATGTATTGACTGCATTGCACAGTATGACAGGTAAAGACCATTACTGTTCGATGTCCGCTACTCGACAGTCCCCCTCTACATTCCACCTCCCACTCCCGAGCACCATCTCCTCCCCCCCCCCCAACCCCCCTCTCTGGCCGATCCCCAATACACTTCCATTCCACTCTCGTCTTGTATCTCCTTTGCTACCGTCTTCCCCCACCGACATCTCCCTCTCCCTCCTTCAAACTGTTCATGCTCTCTCTCTCTCTCTCTCTCTCTCTCTCCTCCCTCAGTCTTTCCTACCCTTATTTTCTCGTGTTCCCCGTAGCTTACTACCCTTCCACCGTTGTCCTTTCTCTAACCATTGGAACTGTGGTGAACTGTTTTTTTTTTTTTTAAAGTGTGAACGGAGGCTGGTACATGCAATTCAATCATTAAAGTCCCTTGAGGAAGACCGAAGAGGTCGAAATATTGGGAAATATTCAACGTGACTGTTGTTGAGTTCTTTGTTTGGATATATATATATATATATATATATATATATATATATATATAGAGAGAGAGAGAGAGAGAGAGAGAGAGAGAGAGATTAGTGTCGTTAAAATACCCAAAATGATTTTGATAGTGCTCAACCCTTGGGGAGCAACATTTGTTAAAATAGGTTTTTTAAAATAGAATCTACAAATTTGTTTCGAGCGCGTTGCGCTGTCATCAGGATGGTTTTTGGTTTGCCCACCGCCGATGTTGTATAGCGTGTGGGCTCCCGTTTGCGGTTGTTTGCGCGTGCGGGTTGGCTGCACGCTTTCATGTTTTTGTTTTGGGTGTATTCACTAACAACGATTTCCATTTATGCCTGCAGTTGTTTACTATTTCTGTTTTGGTGTTTAAAGTTGCTAAGTGTGGTTTGCATAGTATTAACCATTTTTCAGTTAAACATAGGTTGCACCTTTTTGAAACATTGCTGTATGGTGATGCTCTTTTTATGATTTTCCAGGATATATTGTAGCTTGTTTTTGCGTCTTTAAGTTTCCAGATATATTTGCTCAGTTCTGTTTGGTTTTTATATTTTTCTTTATTAAATGACTGTTTGTGGTTTGCATATCTGGTTTTCAGTGATCCCTATGTATGTTTCTTTCTCATTTTCTGATGTCACAGTGGCTTGGTATACAATGTTGTTGTGAAGGCATTTATTGCTCAGGGGGCACTGCTCTTTTTTGATGCAATTGCAAGATTTCCTTTCTTCACCCTTCTTTGCTGTGTTGGTTTTCATTTTATTAGATGCGTCAATTAAATTTTTGAGGTTGGGCATACATAAATACAATAGTTTGACGGTGTTTTTGTTGAATATTTTATATAGTTTGTGTTCTTTTGGGAACGAGGTTGTTAAAATTTTTAAGAATTCTTTTCCTATGTTTGTTTTGAGTTTTCCGTCGTATGGTGGGTTGTACCATGTGATTTTTCTTTTCCTGTTTTTCTTATTTCTATTTGTGTTATTGTCTGGATTGTATTGTAGTTTGTAGTTGTACCCACTTTTTTGCAGTGCTTCTTGATATTCTACTGCTGCATTGTTGAATACTCTTTCATTGCATGACAGGTTTGATAGTCTCTGATTTATGCCATTGGGTATGGCTTTTAATACAGATGGTGGGTGGTTGCTTTTGATGTTTACATAGATAGGTGTGTCATTGGGCTTCTTGTATGGTTTATATATGTAGTTGATGAGATCAAGTGTTATGTCTAGGTAGTTTACTACCTTTTTGTTTGCTTCAATGGTGATTTTTTAAGTTGTGGTTTTGGAAGATTTTGGAAGAAGTAAATGTACTGACAGTGGGTGAAGAAAACCAAGTTCATATTAACCATGATCCTTGACAAACTAGTTCGAAAGTGTTTCACCACGCAACAATGTTCTACTTCAATCGAGTCAAGCTTTTGTAAATTTCCATTGAGTACGAAAATGCCGAAGTCAGGGGGCCAGAGATTGGGGGGATGAGCAGGGGGTGGGAGGTGGGGGTGGTTGGGGAGCACTGGTCGAGAATGATAACAGGAGATACCTGAAGAACCACGGGAAGGAGAAGAGAAAAGAAGGAAGGGGTGGGGGTCGGGTCTGCGTAAGAACTCAATGACCACGGGGTGGAGGGCAGGTGTGATGACGAGGAAGAAAAACAAACAAACAAACAAAACCAAAACAAAACCAAAGGACAGAGGAGGGAGAGGTAGGAATGTCAACGGGGGAAAAACCGAAGGAAACAGGATGAAGATAAGTGCGGGGGAAGAGGGGGGGGGGGGGGGGGGGGGGGGGGGCAAGTGAAGTTT
>CM031609.1:15085019-15117519 GCA_018398815.1 Conus ventricosus | reverse complement strand
TCTCTCATCCTCTGTCTGTCTGTCTGTCTGTCGCTCTCTCTCTCTTCTCTCTCTCTCTCTTCCCTCTCTCTCTCCCCCCTCTCTCTCTCTCTCTCCTCTCTCTCTCTCTCTCCTCTCTCTCTCTCTCTCCTCCATCCTCTCGTCTTTCTTTGTCAGCTGTCTGACTATTTGTCCGTCTATCCTCCCATCCTGTATGTGTGTGTGTGTGTGTGTGTGTGTGTGTGTGTGTGTGTGTGTGTGTGTGTGTTCTCTCTCCTCTCTGTGTCTCTCTCTCTTTGTCTGTCTATTTGTACGCCTAGCCTCCCATCCTGACTGCTTTAAGTCTGTCTCTCGTTTGTCCGTCTCTCTGTCACTCTTTCTTTCTATTTCTCTGTCTCTGTCTGTCTGTCTGCCTCTCTCTTCTCTCTCTTTCACTCTCTCTCTCTCTCTCCTCCTCTCTCTCTCTCTCTCTCTTTTTCACTCCTACTCTTCTCTCTCTCTCTCTCTCCTCTCTCTCTCTCTCTCTCTCTCTCTCTCCAGTCTGTCTGCCTCTCCCACCTCTCTTCACCCAAACACCCTCCTTCTCCGTCTCTCCTCTTCTCCTCCGTCCTTCAGTTTCAAACAAAAGGATGAAACAAAACCACAGCAACAGTCGGACACAGAACAGGGATGAACTGAAGTCGGCAGCGCTGATGGCGGTATCCTGACGCACTGGGCGTGTCAATGAAAGTGATGAACACACGCACAGCCGAGCACAGCGTAACAAGCGCCAGTCACGGCCACAGCGTATACACCAAACAAACAGTGAAACTGGTAAACAAACAGGAGAGAGTGAAAGAAATTGTGTTGTGGCTGACAACAGGCCGGACTACAAATCAACACACAAAGTGCAAGCATTGCTTATTGAATGCACAACATCGACAAAGATCTCTTCTGCAGACCACACAAACAGCAAGGGGTGTGTGTCTCCTTGTTTGTTCTGTGTGCTCTGTGTTGTCCTTTCCGCTGGGCGATGTGGCGTCGTCCTTTAGAGTGACGGGCCTGCAATCATTTCCTCATGGGAGCAAGAGTCCCTACTTGTTTGTTCTTTACGAAAAGCAGACGTGTGAAATGCCCACAACAATTCTTCCCCGACAGATATCATCGCTGGTGACCACACGGGAAGTAGCTATTTCGTGCCATGTTTTGTGCCCGCTGTTTGTGACATCTGCAGAATACATATTAGCCGTTGAAAAAAAAGGACTTGTTTTTAGTCGTATTGTGTGTTAACTAAGCAGTGTTTTGCACCTTGTTTTGTTTGTTCAGCTGCTCAGCGTGTTGTCATTAAGCCTCGCCACTTCAGACGAAGGAAAGAGGAGGGGGGGGGGGGGGGGGGGGGGGGGGGGGGGTTGGGAGATACAAGTCACAAGTTTCGTCTGATCCCCGAGTTTGCAATGGTTGACTCTACGCATTTGGGTGCATCAAGGGTGAATCACTTTTGTGTCTAACAGTCGCATTAGTCGCATTTTCAATGCTACAAAACGCCTCTACATGGGGAAGCGAAGCATTGTCCGGATTCGAAGCGGGTCCAACAGAAAGAGAAGGGCAGGAGAACGGGAGGAGTGAGGGTGTAGGGGAACAGTAGAAAAGAGAACTGAGGGGACAGGAGAAGAGAAGGCGGGTGGGTTGGCGGGGGTGGCGGAATGGGAGCACGCTCAAAAGCGGTCGGGGGGAAACTACAAACGCTCCCTCCGAGACTGGAGCTGCGGACCCACCAGACTTGTTCGCTTTCTAGAACGAATATTACCCACTAGAACTCCTTTCATACATACAGGGATAATCAACAATGGAGTGAACAAGAACACAAAGCAAAAGGATACTTGAGAGATCGCAGACCTCTGCCATGATCGAACGGATTCTATAATCGTCCTTTGATTCGGATCCACTGGACAGATCCGCACCAAACTTTAATGGATCTGTTCTTAGGTTAGTGTTCACCTGACCACCAAGTCTTCTTTAGCATGGGTGCAAAAGTTTGGGCATGATCTGGCTGACATGCAGAGAAATAATGCAACGGACACGGTAGAAATACAGTCCCTGGCTGAGGTGAGAAATGAAACGTCATGTCCGTTACTGCAACGTTGGAAAGTCGTTCACAGGAAGCGAAAACATGAATTCTTCTGTACTTTCAGTAGTCCAACGCAACTGCTTCAAATCACAAGAACATTGTGAGATTTATTTTAACAAGTGGCGGTATGGAGAGAGAGAGAGGCAGAGAGAGAGAGAGAGAGAGAGAGAGAGAGAGAGAGAGAGAGAGAGAAGAGAGAGAGAGAGAGAGAGAGAGAGCAGGAACAGTTTGAAGGAGGGAGAGGGAGATGTCGGTGGTAGCAAAGGAGATGCAAGACGAGAGTAGAATGAAGTGTATTGGGGACCGGCCAGGGAGGGAGGGGGGGGGGGGGGGGGAGAGATGGTGCTCGGAGTGGGAGGTGGAATGTAGAGGGGGACTGTCGAGTAGCGGACATCGAACAGTAATGGTCTTTACCTGTCATTACCGTGCAATGCAGTCAATACATTGATCAAATTTCAGACGCCAACACGCAACAGCGCAATCAAGACGTCGTGTATTATAACATGGGAAAGACACATCTACCTCTGGCAGTCTCAGAGACAAGCTAAGAAGTCCATTAACCCTTTGTCGGTTGTGTGGTGTAGTTGCACCAGTTTGAAATACAAGCGTTCTTTGACATTCTTTTGGCGGTAATTTGAGAGATTGGAGGGATAGTGAGTGAAGGGGGAAAGCATGGTGGGACAGAGGGAGGGTTTGAGATACGAGAAGGGGAAGGGGGAGAGGGGGGCTGGTCAAATAATGGTAGATTTACGTGTCTCGCCATACAGCACAACCAATAGACGATCAAGTTGTATTCTCTGACACGCGCCATCGTTTACAATCTGTCTTTTGGAACGAAAACAACACTGTACGTTGCGCTGATTTTTTTCTTTCGGTCGGATACTGATAAGCTAAAAAGCCCATTGATCTGTTCACCGTTTCAGCTGTCTAACTGCCTCACCTGTTCGAAAGACAAGACCGCTCCATATCTGTGTTACAAGCACACGTGGAAAATGTATAGTACCGCGAAATTCTGTTCTGTTGTTACCGACTCCACAATTATAGTTTAAAGATTGATCTTTAGAAAGAAAGCTACGTAGATCGCTGGGGTGTTAATGAGACATTTACGGATTCGATCGCCAGAACTGCGTAGTTGATGGGCTTAACAGAGACGAAGATTAACGATGTTTTGCTGTGCAGGGACAGCCGAATAATTAGTCTGCTGCAAGAACAATTGCGACAGAAGTCAGTAGCCTGCCATTAGGGACTCGTATGAAAACCGTGTGTATTCGACCCGTTTTGAGTATAGATGCAAAACCGGCTGAACTTTGAGCGCTCGGAAGTTCAGTGCACATTCTTTAAAATCCGCTCAACTAGATTCAGTACTTTGAGCTTTGAAACTTTACCATCTGTTCACAGAGCATTCGAAAACGACCGAGCTAACTGCTGTGGCTTGCGACCCCACAACCTTCATGTTTGAAGCAGAACAGATACAGGCACTAACTCAAAGAATTCCCACACCAGTCATAGCGCAACGTGGCCGAGGGTTAGAAAGCACAAACGATATGCCGAAAGTCACTCTGGGTTTGATGGGTTTGAATCCCTCCCCCCCCACCTGTCCTCTCTCTCTCTCTCTTCTCTCTCTCTCTCTCTCTCTCTCTCTTCTCTCTCTCTCTCCTCTCTCTCTCTCTCTCTCTCTCTCTCTGTCTGTCTGTCTGTCTTTCTGTTCCTCTGTCTGCATGTCTGTCTGTCTGCATGTCTGTCTGTCTGTCTGTCTGTCTCTCTCTCTCTCTCTCTCTCTCTCTCTCTCTCTCTCTCTCTCTCTCTCTCCCTCCCTCCCTCCCTCCCTCCCCCCTCCTCTCTCTCTCTCTCTTCTCTCTCTCTCTCTCTCTGTGCGCGAGCATGCACACATGCATGCGTGTTTGTTGTTGTTCTGTGTGCATGAGTGCATGCGTGCATGTGTGCGTGCGCGGTTGTGTGTGCATGTGTTTTGTACATTTTTAGTATTCCCTTACCAGTTACAAGTGCTAACCATCATTAGCAAGCGTTTCAGACCGTTAAATACATTTGTTGAGAAGATCTCAGCCGTTCCTGGGATGGAAATGTCACTGAACGGTAAGGGAAGAGAGTCTGCGGTGAAGGTTTTCATCTAATTCTGATTTTGAGGAACTGACATTTCCACATAAATTGTGACTGCTTGCAGTGATTGCTGTGGTGACAAACGATAGTTGCACTGAATTATATCCGGAGCAGAGAAGCAGATGCAGATAACTGTATTACAAAATGCAAAAGTAAACTGGACTTTCATCCGCAAGGAGCTTGCCAGAAATGTAGCTTGAATAAAACTCTATTAATTTAATGCTGCTGTGCATTGAAGCCGCTGGTTTTCTCTCTCCATTCACTCCATGTGTGTGTGTGTGTGTGTGTGTGTGGTGTGTGTTGGTGCGTGCTGCGGTGCGTGCGTGCGTGCGTGCGTGCTGCGTGTGCGGCGTGGTGGTGTGTGGCGTGTATGTTGTCCCTCGCTCTTCCGTTTTTCTATTTCTGCATCTTCCTGTCTGTTCTGCCTTCATGGCTGTCTCCCTTGTCTATCGTCTCGTGTCTTACTGCTCTTCTTCTCACTCTCTTTCTCTCTTTTTATACGTCTCCTCTCTCTCTCTCTCTCGTCTTCCTCTCTGCCCTCCCACTTCTCTCCTCCACTCATCACACCTCCTTCCCCAATCTGTTCTCCTCTCCTTCGTCCTTCAGTTTCAAACTACTTGGATTGAAGAACAAAACCACAGCACAATCGGACACAGAACAGGATGAGCTGAGTCGGCAGCGCTAATGGCGGTTACCCTGACGCACTGGGCGTGTTTTGCAGTTCAAGTGATGAAACAACACGCACGGCCAACGTTCAACAGCGAAAACAGACGCTCAACAAAACCAGTGAAACTGATAAATAAAACAGAGACTGTGTGTTGCGAAAACAAGTGGGGGTAAAAACAACACATCAAAAACAAGTGCTAAGCATGTATTGGACTATAAACGCAATAGGAAACCAAAATAGAGTGAATTTTTGACAAAGATGTCTTCCTTTTCTCAGGCGACGCAAATAGTACACAATAGAAGTGACACAACAACAGCCCCACCCGGGAAGTGTCTTTTGGTGGATGTTTTTAAGTCCGCTATTTGTCACGCTTGCCGAATACAGAGAGCTGAGGATGTTATGTGGAGAGTGAGACGGGAGACGGAGACGAGAAGGAGAGAGGGACACATTTAGAATGCTGTGTGAGATGTTTGTGAAGTAGGGGGAGGGGAGACAGGCCAGAGGGAGGATGGAGAGAAGAGGGTTAGGGGGAAAGGGAGACTGGCGAAGGGAAGGGAAGAGTGGGGGAGGGAAGAAGAGTAGGGGCGTGAGGGGACTGACGGATAGAGGGTAGGAGGGACACGGGAGGGGAGAGTGACACGAGTTTGTCACGAGGCCTACGACGTTTGACCCATCTAGGGTGCGGAATTACTCATTTATTATTGACGTTGCTGTTGTCTGTATCCGACCCTTAAATGTGCTGTGGGTGGTTGCACCTTTGGTGTGGTTAGTTCCGGTTAGGTGTACTTTCACTCTCTCTTCTCTCTAATTCCACTGCCCGTGCATTCATGCTGCTGAACACGGGTGGCTGGTACCTTTTTTCTTGTACTGGCTGTACGATCCGGCCTCTCGCCTGTCTTTTTACCTTGTCGCACGTGCTTCATTTTCTTTAGTTTGAAGTATGCTCATCTGTGACGTAGCGTGGCTTGTGGCCGCCATCGCTGAGGGAGGTTAGCTCTTCACTCGAGCGACGGATGTCTCTGGGAGCGCTGCTCCGTCTTGGTTCTTCACCGGTATCGTCGAAGTACAGTCGGTATCTTCCATTCCTAACAGTCGCCTGTAGGAGAAGGACATCACTTCTTCTTATTTCCGCCAATCTGTGCCTTGTCCTCTCGACTGGACAGAGGGCAGAGAGAGTCGTTTTGACCCGCCTCTTGGTCCCCACGGGTAGCTGGTAAGCATCAGTTGTTTCGTGGTTTGTTCGTTTTGGTTTGTTGTTGTTAGCCGCTTATTCTTCTCTTTGCGCATTTTTCTTTTGTTTGGCAAAATTGTAAAGAAATATTTTTTGAGACCTTTTCTCTGGTTTAATTCAATCTTTAACCTGGCCATTCTAAATTATTTCCCCAAATTCTTTCTCCTGTTTATGCAACCTTGTATATGCGGTATTCGTGGGGATGGGAGAGAACCTTGTATTCAGGGCTTAGTACTGCTTGGTCCCTCTCTCGTCCCGCCCTGTCACATTCGCCGGACTCTTATTCATCGGCCACCGTCCTGTTTGTGTGTGCAAGGAGAACGAGTTTTATGTTCGCGAAGCGTGCGTAACGCATGATTTTTCGTTCGGAATGCGGTGGTTGGAATTTGTGGTTATTTTGAAATGTGCTATAAAAGTTGTGTAATATGCCATTGAATGTATTATTTTGCAAATGTGGTGGCTTATAAAGCGATGTCGCTGTGTTGATTTATTTCCTAAGGAAGTAAAATGATTAGCCATGAGTGAAGAAGATGAAGATATTCATAATTGTTTTATAGCCTGTTAATTTAATGCAGTCTTTTACCTGCTTCGTGTGAGAAGACTCTTTACGCATTCCTGATTATTGGATTACTGTGTTTATGCTCAGGTCGTGTTTGACTGGGTTGTTGTAATTTAGTAGACCTCCCCTCGCCCATCATGCGAGTGCTGTTTAGGATTTAACAGCTGGTCAGAACTGTACTGACGCGGGGTTCCAGTACCCTTCCTTCTTCTTCCCTCCCTTTCTTCTCTCCTCCCAGCTACGTTTTCCCCCCCCTCCCGGGGGCTTCAACCTGATCCGGACTGGTTTGGAGCCACGAGCTGTTTGAGGCCACTGCTCTGGCTGAGACCGCGGACGGATGGTGCCACACGTCTGGTTGAGGGCCACGCTCTGGGCTGGACCGGCGGACTGGATGGTGCACGTAGCTGGTTGAGGGCCCGACGCTCTGGCTGGGACCAGCGGACTGGATGGTTCCCGCGCTGGTTGAGGCCTACGCTCTGGTCGGGCCCGCGGACTGGTAAAAAGCCCGCCGGCTTTGACGCAGGCCCAGATACCCCGCCAGGACCTCCAGTAAACAACGCCACGTTTTCCTCCGCCCCCCCCCCCCCCCCCCCCCCCCCCCCCCCCCCCCGGGACGCCCTCTTCACGCCTGCCTGTGTGTCGAGGTGTCGGCCTTGGAGCGACTCCCTTCAAGAACCGACCCGGTTTCGGAGCACCTAGTGCGACAGGTGCTCCCGTAACATGACAGAGGCAGGGGTGTGGAGGCACTCCATGGTGTGGGAAGGGAATGGATGCTGGAAATGTTTATTTAGTAATTGTGTATATGTTATATGTGATGAATGTCAGTGGTTTTGTGATAGTGGGTACTTCGATGGTGACAAGCTTAATTGTGATTGTGCATGTTATGTGTGTTGAATTGTTTGGATTGTGATAGTGCATTGCGTGTGTTTATATATTATTTGCGTTGTGTGGTGTTGTGAATAAATGGGGTGTTTATCGTAATCTTATATGGTGGTCTCCTTGGCGGGGCGTGGTGAGGTCATTCACTCCCTTCACTCCCACCTAGACCGATCCTGTCAGGGCAGACCCTCCAGGGGTCGTCGTGACATTGTGGGGGCCTCGTCCGGGATGTGAAGGCTCTGACTGTCTCTCTCGTTTCGGTGGAGTAACATGTTTTAGTTTGTCTGTTTTGTATATGTTTAGTCAGTTTGTCATGTTTGGTCGTGGTGTGGCGGTGGCTCTAGCGTGAAGGGAGTCTTGTTGTGCCTAGGGAACATCCTGGACTCGAGGAGTCGAGTGAGACCAGTGGGGGAGTCGAACCTGCGACCAGACCATCCTCCTTCCGCGGTCCTTACGCAGTACGCCGTAAGTCTTTGCATTTCTGTTGCCCCAGTCTGCCCATTCCTGTTTTGTATTAGTCAGTTTTTTTTTACCGGGTATGAGTACAGGGGGTTGTATCGACGTTAGTGTCTCTTTTGTTTCCTCTCTCCTGATTCCGTTTGCCATTTGTTTGTTTTTGTGTCGGGGGGCAGCCCCACCGCACTGTTGCTCGTGCTGTGAGGCGCGGTGTTAGCCAGAGTGGGGGCAGCCGGAGCATAGTTTTTTTTTTTTTTTTTTTTTCGGGAGCCCCACCGCACTGTTGCTCGATGCTGTGGAGCGCGTGTTGCCAGAGTGGGAGCAGCCGGAAACTTTCCGCACACACGCACACACACACATGCACACATAACACACACCCCTAAAATATTTGTTTTCAATGGAATTGTTCTTAACCCACTGTATTGAAAACCGTAGGATATTGTTGTCATGGGCACGTCCCGCTGGTGGTATGGCGACGCGTGCGTCGAAGAAGAAGGTATTCAAAATGTTATTGTAGTCCCTACTATAGTACCATACTTCGACTACGGTAACTTTCTACTATACCAGTTCGGTAGCAGTAGTCCATGATACTTTTACTACCTCGGGGGGGGGGGGGGGGGGGGGGGGGGGGGGGGGGGTTCGCTGGGGGTCTCCTGTCGAGACCCCCGACTGGCACTTCCGCTTCGGAAGCGTCAGAGCATATTCGAAGCAACCTGTGTGCTTCTGTTTGGGTCGCAGAGACCGAAACCTTCTCCTCTCCAGGCTTCCCGCTCCGTAAGAGCTATGCCCCCCAGATGACTTTTCCCTTATGGGAAAAGTCGAGACCCAAGGACGGGTCATACGGGTCATCCTCCCGTGTCGGGAGTGGTGAACCCCGCCCAGGGACATCACCTCTGTCCTGATTTCTGAGCGACAGCGACGGGAGGATGAGGCCCTCCGTCGGGTCGAGGTATGTCAGCAGGAAGCCTACGTAAGGAAGAGGCCCTCTAGGCAGGAGGCTCTGCGTAGGGAAAAGCGCATAGAGTAGGCTGCTCTGCGCAGAGAGGAGACTGACAGACCAGGAGATTATGCATAGGGAGGAGGCGTATACAATGCGTCGGGAGGATGAAAACTCGGCTTAGTGGAAGAGGCTGCCCGACAGAAGATTCTGCGCAGAGAGGAGGCTGCATCAGCGTAGGCAGAGCTGCCAGGCAGGAAGCCCTCCGTAGGGAAGAACAGACAGGATGGAGGCTTCTGCGTAGGGAGGAGATAGGAACAACTTCTTTCTCGGCCTGTCCCCGCATCTGTAAATCAGGGGGTTGATCGACAGAACCAGTGATAGAGTTAGAGCCCAAATTAAAGCTTCAGAGTTCAGACCTAGTGGAGGACATTGCGATATGTTCTTAGAGCATTTTGACAAGGTTTGCTGGTTCAACCAATTGTCTGGAGGAACAAAAGGCTATCACGCTATATTTCTGGATTATCTGGGTGCTGCAAGGGAGTGAGTGCTCACTCTAAATGAAGGCGCGTCTTATCAGACACGTTGGCACTTGAGAAGCATATCCACCTTACCCAGAGACGTACAGGAGGAAAGTTCAGGTCCATGAAGAAGAATAATGACGAGACCCTTCGTGCAGTTTGGTGATAGGCTGCGCAAAACCAAGGTAACTGGGCGTCAGTTGGCTAAGGTTTGGAGCTGAGGATTCTGATCCTCATTGAAACGCTCACCAACACTGGTGTCCCCAGAGGTGAGGATCCGATAGGCGAGACAGCACCTCAAGGATTTCGCGGCTGCGATTCATAACGCGAGGTGTGTTGCTGAACCGCAGGGCTTATGGGCATCGCCCAGAACGAGAGGAAGCCCTCCACAAGGATTTAGTGGCAATAAGGCGCCGACAACTGCTACGGGTGACCAAGGCAGACAGTTCATCGGGGACCTCAGCACCCCGGTTTGTTTTTTCTTTGGTGGTCGCCCCGCCACATAGGAAAGATGCCCTAAAGCCGCCGGTAGTAATGGGGCCTAGTCCCTTTCCAGCATCCACGTTGCCCGGCAACGTGGGTTCCATCCCAGCTTCGTGGTGATTCTGTGCCCAGTGTTTTTCCCCTCTGTTGTTGGTTCCTCCTTGGTCGACACATCAGGGATTCGGGAGCATCAACGCATCTTTGTTGATAAGGATTTAGTTTCCCCTAAGGCCCGGCGGGCGCCAGTTAAGAAGAAGTGCGGTTGGAGAGCGTTTTTAACCTCCACCCGTCCTTGCCGAACTCATTTCTATCTCCACCCCCTACTTCTGTGGCGAAGTGTGGCCATCGCGGTGGAGCGACCTCTGTATTCTCCTTATCATAGGATCCATATCACCTTCGCACAGACCGGACGCAGTCAGTGCGTGTCTACGGATCTGCCCGTACAGGCGTGTGTGAATTACCACACCGCCAAAGCTAAGAAGCCAGGAGCATGAAATTGCGTTTCCCATCGACAGCCGAACTCTGACGAGGTTTTCTGGCCAGGTCGACCTGCTACCAGGTCGTCTCCAGGGCCAGGATGTATTTCCGAACGCCTGTCGACAACTGTGGATCGACCCGCTCAGGTCTGTCCGACACGCGCAAGGATGAGCTTCAAGCTCCACAAGGGGATCCTCTTTGGGTTTTCACCTCGCAGATCGGTGCCCAAGCTAGCTTGTTGTTTTCCCCCAAAGCTGAGAGAATCTGTTCATCCCGCAGCACCCGATTCCCCCATGCAGTCATATGGGCTGCCAAGCGGACGACTCGAGCGATAAGACAAGATTTTTGGCCAGGGATAAAACTCAAGGTTAGGCAGTACTGCCGCTTGCGATGTCTCCCAAGGGGACAACCCCCAAAGGTCGCTTAAAGCGTTTTTCCCTTGGGGTCAGGGGCCCAGGGGTTGGGGAGCCTTTTCAAAAGGGTTTGGGGGGTCGACCTGGGGGACCCGTTAATCCCCATCCAATCGCGGTCCCCGCTACTTTTTCGGTGTGGTAGATATCGACACGATGTCCAGGGGGCTGCCCCGCTTAGGATATCAAACCCCCTACTTTTTGCTGAAGCTCTCCGGAGATTTGGACCGCCTGGTTCCCCAAGAAAAAGCGGCCGGAATTTGTGTGGAGAGGACCATCATCCTCTCCAGTCCCGGGACCATCCGCCATCAGCGTGACCAGGGGTTGGCATTGGAACTGCGGGTCATGCTTTCACTTTCCGTCATATAAAGGTTTTCCCTGTAATGGGATGCGACTATTTTAGCGAGCCCGTATTACACATTGGAAATCAGTCAGAGGGACATTTTCCCCCCGGGGTTATATCCCCTTTTGGTTCTGTATCAGGTGTATTGACAGTTTTCACTTCAGTGAGGTTAACGGTGGAATCACCAATGGTTCGGATTGTTACTTTCAGGGTTTGGGAAAAGGTTCGTTAGTTGTTTGATAAAGTATATTATGTATTTCCCTGTGTATTCTATGTAAAATGTTTGTTTTGGTTCTCTACCTTTTGATCCAGAGGTTGGGTTCGGCCCCTTTGTTGTGAATTTGCACATGCGTAAGGTTAAAAAGGACACTTATCTCAGAGAAACAGATGTTTTTTAAAAGGGGGGGGTTTGTCCGAGTTTGTCACGGGGTACGCGTTTGCCCCCTCTAGGGGGGCGGAATTAAAATCATTTATTTTTGCGTTGTGTTTGTGTATCCGTCCTTAATGGGCTTGTGGTGTGGTTGCCCTTTTGGGGGGGTTATTCGGTTGGGTTACTTTTTCTCTTCTCTCAATCCATGCCCTGCTTTTTCCCCTGGGGTTCAGGGTGGCTGGTCCCTTTTTTCTTGTTGGCTGTCTATGGGCCTCTGCCGTTTTTTACCTGCGCACGTGCTTCTTTTCCTTTTAGTTTGAAGTATGTCACTCTGTGACGTAGGTGGCTTTTTGGGCCCGCCATCGCTGAGGGGGTTACTCTTCACTCGAGGGAAGTTCTCTGGGAGCGCCCTGCTCCGGTCGGGTTTCTTCACCGTATGCGAAGGTCGTGGGTATTTAAATTTAAGTGCCTGAGGAGAGGGACATCACTTTCTTTTTTTCCGCATCTGTCCCTCGCCCTCTCAAATGGAAGGGGCAGAGAGAGTCTTTTTGACCCCCCTCTTCGGGTAACCCAGGGGTAGGGGAAAGCATCATTTCGTGGTTTTCTTTTTGGGGTTTGTTTTTTTAGCCCTTATTTTTCTTTTTTGCGCAATTTTCTTTTGTTGCAAAATTGTAAAAGAAATATTGTTTGAGACCTTTTCTCTGGTTAATTCAATTTTTAACCGGCCATTTAAAATTTTTCCCCAAAATTTTTTCCCTGTTTATGCACCTTGTGAGCGGTAGTCGGGGGGGAGGGGGAAGACCTGGTGATTCAGGGTTAGTATTTTGTTGGGTCTCGCTCGCCCCCCTGTCAATTCGGGATTTTTTTTCGGCCACCGTCTTTTTGTTGTCAAGGAAACGATTTTTATTTTCGGAGCGTGCTTTCCATTTTTGTCGTTCGGATGCGTTTTTGGAGTTTTGTGTTTTTTTAAAAATGTGGCTTAAAAAGTGTGAAAATTATGCCATTGAATTATTATTTTTGAAAATTTGGGGCGGTTATAAAGCGTGGTGTGTGTTTTTATTTCCTAAGGAAGAAAAATTTTTAAGCATGAGTGAGAAAAGAGAAGAGATTCAATTTTTTTATACCCTTTAATTTTTAATGCGCTTTTACCTGCTTCGGGAGAAGACCTAATAAACCTTTCCCTGATTTGATTGGTTTACTGTTTTTTTGCTCAGGTCTGTGTTGGCTGGGTTGTTGGAATTTATAGACCTCCCCCCCGCCCATCATGCATGGCCCGTTAGGATTTAACGCATGGGGTCAGACTGTATGACGGGGGGGTTCCAGTACCCTTCCTTCCTTTCCCCCCCCTTTCTTCTTCCCCCCCAGTACGTTTTCCCCCCCCTCCCCGGGGGGTTTACCCGGAGTCCCACTGGTTGGGGCCCCGTGTGGTTTTAGGCCACGCTTGGCTAGACCGCGGACGGATGGGGCCACGTGTGGTTGAGGCCACGCTCTGGCTGGGACCGGGGGGATGGATGGGGGCCACGGTGGTTGAGGGCCCCGCTCTGGCTGGGACCGCGACTGGGTGGGGCCACGGTGGTTTAGGCCACCTCTGGTCGGGGCCCCCGGACTGGTAGAAAAGCCCCCCGGCTTGACTGGCCCCGGCCCCGACCCCCTCCAGGGCCTCCAGTAACAACCCCCTTTCCCCCCCCCCCCCCCCCCCCCCCCCCGGGCGCGCTCTTTACTGCCTGCTTGTGTGTCGAGGGGGGTCGCTTTGAGCGACTCCTTCAGAACCCACCCCTTCGGAGACCCAGTGCGACGGGGGGCCCCAGTGACTTGACAAAGGGAGGGGGGTGGAGGGACTCCCGGTGTGGGAAGGGGTGGATGCTGGAAATTTTATTTAAATTGTGTATAAGTTAAAATTTTGATGAATGTTGTGGGTTTTTATTGGACGTCGTATGGTGAAAAAAAGCTTGATTGTGTTGTGCATGTTATGTGGTTGGGGAAATTTTTTATTGTTAGTGCAGGTGCGTGTGTTGAAATATTTATTTGCGATTGTGTGTGTTTGGGAAAAAATGGGTGTTGTATCGTAATCTATATTGGTGGTTTCCCTTTCGGGCGTGGGGTAGTCCTCCCTTCACCTCCCCCCCTAGCCGATCCTGTCAGGCAGACCCCCAGGGGTCGGTCGTGACAGAGAGAGGAGGGAGCAGGGAGGGTTTTTTTTTCTTTCGCGGCGTAAGGTTCTGAAAGCTGATTTTTTTTGGAACAGTTTGTTTGTTTCATTTTAGATTCAGCGCGCAGACAATTCATCTTTTTTCGATTCGAAAGCGGCTGTGAGAACAAAAAGCTCCCTTTCCCAACTGGGGCCCAATCGTCCGCTTCCTTTCTCAAAAGCTTGAAGACTCAATCTGTGCTTTTTTGTCCCCTTCTCGGCTCGACTATTTTAACTCCCCCCCTTGCCGGGTTTTCCCCTTTCGTATCTCTCTAAAATTCAAAAAATTCAAACAAAGCCCCCCGTCTGATCTCCCGTTCTCTAGTTTGATCACCAAATTTGCATCCTTACATGGCTCCCAAATTTATTCGCATGACTTTAAAGTTTTCCCCTGGTTTTCAAATCACTGAATAATCGGCCCCCTCCACCTCTAGACCTCCTCCATCTCTATGTTTCCCCCTCTCGCAGCTTGCCATCCCCCGATTTTCGTGCTTCGCCTTCCCCCCCTCGTTGAAAAACCAGGGCCCAACGATCTTTCCTACCCCGGCACCTGCCTTGGAGTAGTCTCCCTTTTCTTGCGTAACACGGGCTCTTGAGACTTTTTAAACCCCCCTAAAGAACATCTTTTTCCTGTCTGATTAACGATATCCTTTACCACTGTGCGGTTTTTTGCTGGGTTGAACGCGCTCCTGGGCTGTCTCCGGGGCGGGGTTTTTTTTTTTTCCCTTTCCCCCCTCTGTGTGTGTGTGTGTGGTGTGGTTTTGGTGTGTGTGTGTGGTGGGGTTGGGTGGTGGCGCGCACGCTTTGAATTTTGAATTATAATTTTATCAGTTTTTCTGTAATACGCGCTTTGGGCTCTTGCGAGGTAAAGCGCTCTATAAATTTCCTTTTTACATTACATTCCCAGAACAAATATAACCTACTAGGACTGCTTTCCTACATACGTGCATAATCAACAGTGGCGTAAACAAGAAGACAAAGCAAAAGGATACTTGGGAGATCGCACACCTCCGCCAAGATCGAACGGATCCTGAATCGTCCTTTGGATCTGGATCCACCACACAGATCCGCACCGAACTATAATGGATCCGCCCGTAGGCTACATTTGACGTGTCCACCTCGCTTTGTTACCATGGGACCTATCGTTTTGTTACCATGGGTCCTATCGTTTTGTTACCATGGGTCCTATCGTTTTGTTACCATAGGTCCTATCGTTTGTTACCATGGGTCCTATCGTTTTGTTACCATGGGTCCTATCGTTTTGTTACCATGGGTCCTATCGTTTTGTTACCATGGGTCCCATCGTTTGGGCATGATCTGGCTGACAGGCAGACGAACAAAGCAACGGGCACGGGTACAATCATAAAGTCCTTGGTTGAGGTGAGGAATGAAACGCCATGTCTGTTACTGCCAGTTTGGAAAGTCGTTCACAGGAAGCGAAAGCACTAAGCCTGCTGTGCTTCCAGTGGTCTGACGCAACAGCCCCGCATCCCGAGACCATCATGAGATATGTATTTTAACAAGTGGCAGTGTATGAGAGAGAGGGAGGGGAGAGAGAGAGAGAGAGAGGAGAGAGAGAGAGAGAGAGAGAGAGAGAGAGAGAGAGAGAGAGAGAGAGAGAGAACTATCTGAAAGAGGGACAGGGGGTGGCAGTGGGGGCCAAGACCAGGGTGGGGAAGACGAGGGGGGCGGGGGGGGGGGGGGGGGAAGGGGAGGAGATGCAAGATGAGCAAAGAATCGAGTGGAATGGAAGTGTATCGGGGAGATCGGGCGGGGGTGGGGGATGGGGGTGCTCGGAAGTGGGATATGGAATGAAGAAGGGGATAGTTGAGTAGCGGACATCGAACAATGATCGCCTTTACCTGCCGTACTGTGCAATGCAGTCAATACATTGATCAAATTACAGACGACAACACGCAACAGCGCAATCAAGACGTCGTATATTATAACATGGGAAAGGCACATCCACCGCTGGCAGTCTCAGAGACAAACTCAGAAGTCCATTAACCCTTTGCCGGTCGTGCGGTGTGGTTGCACCGGTTTGAAATACAAGCGTTCTTTGACATTCTTTGGGGTAGTGATTTGAGGGATGGACGGATGGTGAGTGGAAGGGGAAAAACATGGTGGGGCAGAGGGAGGGCTTGAGAGATGAGAAGGAAAACGTGGGAGGGCGGTGGGGGGTGGAGGGGGGAGGAGGGGACCTGGTCAAATAACGGGATTTACGTGTCACACTATAAAGCGCAACCAACAGACGATCAAGTTGTATTCTCTGACACGCGCCATCGTAAATAAGCTGTCGTTTTGGACGCAAACAACGCCGTAAGCTGCGCTGATTTTTTTTTCTTTCTGGTCAGCTACTGATACTTTAAAAGCCCATTAACCTGTTCGCCTTTTCAGCTGTCTAAATGCCGCACCTGTCCAAAGGACGAGAACGTTTCTCACGTGTTAAAAGCGCACCTGGAAATTGTAATTGTGGAATTGTATCAAATTTTTCTTTCTTTCTTTCTTTCTGCGTACGCAGGCTGATACTCCTGCGGACACTCCCTGTATAGCCAGGCAGTGGAGTTTTGTGTGTATGACCCTTTTTTATCCGCCATTAAGGCAGCCATACTCCATCTTCGGGTAAGGTGCATGCTATGTGTCACGTGTCATCCATACCAACGGCCAAACTGGCCTTCTCTTCCGAAAGTTGGTGATGGGATTTTACCTGTGTGCAAGATGTTATGCGTGCGTTCACACACGGAACTCGGTTTATAGCCTCATTCGAAGGACTATATGGGGAATGGAGTCAGAACCAATGTTAACTCCGAGGGAAAAATCCCCCTATACCGAAATTCGAACCCGCAACCCCAGGATCACGAGTCGGCGCTCTACCAACTGAGCTATCCGGCCCCCTGAATTGTATCAAATGAAAAGATTGACCACGCAGCAAAAAGAGCAGCTAGAAATATGGAAAGCACAACGTCACTTAATATGCCTTTAGATCTTTCAGAATGCTATTCCTTAATTGACAAACAAACTGAGAAAAGCTTCCAACAGTCCTTAAAGAACTCGGAATCTCAATACTATCATAACTGTATTGTATACAGTTCTGGAACACAGAATAAAACCGCAAAAACTTATTTAACTCATATACCTAGATATGTAAGAAGCTTAATTCACAGATTACGTTTAAATTCACTGAAAACAAAATTCAGTAAAAATGTTAGATGTATGTGTGGAAATGCACTAAGTGTTTCACATTTGTTAATTCATTGACCTAAAACAAAGAACTTGATTATCATGGCTGGTGGTAATACTACCGATAGATCGACGTCATCACTCTAAAAAATGTTGAATGATTATTCGTTTCTCAGATTAGTTAGTCAAAGTTTCTTACAGAGTCCAGTTGGCATTTTTCTTTAATTGGTTTTATCTAGTTTTTTTGTTGTTGTTTTGTGTGTGTATGTATGTGTGTGTGTGTGTGTGTGTGTGTGTGTGTGTGTGTGTGTGTGTGTGTGTGTGTGTGTGTGTGTGTGTGTGTTTAACACGTAGTAGTATTCAAAGTTCTACACGCTTTTCCCCCTCTCCCTCCACCATTCTTTTCATAAGCACGCATTCGCACACCACACACACCATTAACACATCGTCTGATATCACCTTTAGTGAGAAGACGTTAAATTGAGGAACAGCTCACCTGGAAATGATACTACTGGGAATTTTTGTTGTTGTTGTTTAGTCACAACACAATGTCAGAAAGGTGGCTACGTAGTTAGAACACTGGTGTGTCCGTGATACAATTCTGGATTCGACCATCAGCATGGCGTGGCTGGTGGACTTTACAGGGACGGAGATTAACAACGTTTTGCTGTTTGAGGAAACCTGAATGATAGCCGTACTGTGAGAACAAATGGGACAGGACGGTCAAAGGCCTGTTATCAGCGACTGGTATGAAAACCGTACGTGTTCGTCCCATTATGTCTACGGACGTAAAAACGGACGAACGTTTAGCGCTCGGAAGTTGCCTGCGACTTTCGTGATTGAAGCGATACAGTATACAGGCAATTACTGAAAGAACTTCCGCAGTAGTCAAAAAGCAATATGGTCAAGTGGTTAGCATAATTGGATAGTATGAGGAAGGTCACACTGGGTTTGAATCCCTGGATCTCTCTCTCTCTCTCTCTCTCTCTCTCTCTCTCTCTCTCTCTCTCTCTCTCTCTCTCTCTCGTCTCTGTACCTGTCTCTGTCTGTCTGTCTGTCTGTCTGTATCTCTCATATTACTCATTCCATTTAAAAACATGTACACCGTCACGTGCACCGTCCCTTAGGGTAAACACCTGATTGGAAATAAAGAGGAAGACAAATTGCAATAAGCGGTTTCAGGTGGGGTTTCGGGAAGGCGTTACCGTATGCTAACTGGTACATAATCGCTATGAAACGTCTGCCACATTGATGAAGCCATGTGGGCTGTGGATAACAATTATTAATCTTTAAAAGGAATAATGAATAAGGAAGCAGATGGAGGAGTGAGAGAGGGTTTGGGCCTAAGGTTTGATATGTTGCGTTAACCCTAACCCAGCACGTTGAATGCTCAGCCAGTATGGTCTATGTCACTATCAGTGTTACGTACATAAGCGCTCTTTGCGTGTAGGTGGCTGTGTTTATAAACAGCTGGTCAGGCAAAACCATCTAGCAGAGCTCGGGTGGGTAAGGGGGGGGGGGGGGGGGGGGGGGGGGGGGAGGGGGGGGGGGGGGGGGGGGGGAGAAGAGGCAAAAAGGAAGGAAGAGGAAGGAAACATGGGAAAGTGACGGGTCTGTGATAGCAACTAACATGTCAAGTGCAGCAGTGTCACGAAAACAAGTGTTTTAGTCATATAATTTCAGCTATGTTATTGAGAAGAATGCAACATTGTGTAGAACGTCACGTTTGTGGCGAACACAAAAATGTAACCGGTTGCTATTTTTTTCATGGAGAAAGCTGAAGGCTTCGTTTTTTTTCAAATGGGCAGCAAATTGCAAAAAGAGATGCATTTAACTGTCCGTTTAAGTCCAGTGAAGAGTTGAAGATCACCACACACACTTGTTTTCTGCTGGGTGTAGTTCAACTCACGAGCTGTGAAATTGACGCAGAGGTCAGGAACAGGATTGCAAAGCCAGCTCTGTGTTTGGGAGACTCCGTAAAAATGTCTAGGAGCGGAGAGGACTAAGCCTTACCACCAAGTGAAGGTCTAACATGCAGTGTTACTAACCTCTCTCATCTATGCCAGTGAGACCTGGACTGTCTACAGCGACACCGCCAAACAGGTAAAACCATTTTCACCTCAGCTGTCTCCGCAGACTCCTACACATCAAGAGGCAGGACAAAGTCCCAGGCACTGAGGTCTTGGAAAGATCCAGCATCCCCAGCATCTACACTCTCCATCAAAAACCCCGGGCCAGATGGGCTGGCCACGTCGTCAAAATTTGCCAGATAATCGACTGCCGAAACAACTGCTCTACGGAGAACTGAGTCACGGCAAGCGCGAAGTTGGGGGGGAAAAGAAACTTTTCAATGACTGCCTCAAAGTGTCCCTGAAAGGCCCGGACATCAACCTCAACACCCGGGAGTCGTTTGCCCTGGACCGCCCAGCCTGGCGATGCAGCAATCACAAAGGTTTCATGTACATCAGAGAAGAGAGCACCCGCAGAAGTGAGAAAATGGAGTGGCGCGCAAGGCCAGAGCTAAACCCCCACCTCCACTGTTGCACCCACCCACATTTTGTCCCACATTTGGGCGTTCCTTCCGGGGCCCCGATCGGCCTCACCAGCCACCTACGGATCCACACTCAGCAATCTTCCATCTGAGATTGAAATCATGGTCATCTTCGAAATCGAAGGACGAACAACAACAGTTCAGAAAAGGTGTGGACTGAAAGAGTTACCTCGCTTCAAAGGGTTGCCCTCTAAGGCAACCACGTACGCCCGGTTGTTGTCTGCTGTTCAGGGGGACTGCCCACCTCCTGGACTTTGCCTTCACCTTTGGGATGAATCGCCACTGTGTGCTTCAAACAGGACACTTTGACACGATCACAGCGACACGTGGCCCAACAGGAGCCAACTGGTGAACATCAGGCGTAGACAGAGCCCCTCAGTCCAACAGCAAGTAGCCAGTGTCTTCAGTAAGCGCCATCGAACTCAACTTGCAAAAGGCAATGACTTGTATTCCCCCCTCCCCCCCCCCCCCCTCTCCATGCCTCTTTAGGAGCGTACATCCCCACCCGACTTCAGAACTGGTGGAACAGAGAATGGAGCTGTGCAGAAAAAATGGCGGATGACGCTAGATCCTATGGTCATCTTCCTAATTGTGTAAACAAAGAAATACGGGAAAAGAAGTAAGAAATTCGGTCGTCATTGGAGGCTGAAGCAGGCCAGTGTGTGGTGAATAACTCTCTGCGCTCTCCTGAGTATCCTTCTTTATGTTGACGCACGCACGCATGCACTCGCGGTCGCGCGCGCGCGCGCACACACACACACACACACAGACACCACACACACACACACACACACACACACACACACACACACACACACATACATACACCCACACTCACACGCACACACACGCACACACACGCACAACACACGCACACACACACACACACACACACCACAACACACACACACACACACACACACACACACACACACACACACCACACACTTAGGGTCTAATATCACGAATAGTGGATAGACGTTAAATGAAAGACACACACACACACACACACACACACACACACACACACACACACACACACACACACACACTCTCTCTCTCTCTCTCTCTCTGTCTCTCACACACACACACACACACACACACACACAACACACACACACACACACACACATACAAAACACACACACACACACACACACACACCACACACACACACAACACACACACATACACACACACACCTCCGGCAAGGTTGAATGCATCTTCGATCCGCCCTTTGATCCGGATCTGCAGCACAGGTCTGTACCACACTGTACTGGATCCGTCATTAGGCTACATTTCACCTGTCCAAGAAGTTTTGATGACATGGCCTGGTAGGTTTGCCATAATCTGGCTGACGGATAGGCAGACAAAGTGATGGACACAAGTGAAAGCATGGAGGTCTTGGCTGAGGTGAGAAATGAAATGCCTTGTCCGTCCCCGCAGTGTTAGAAAGTCATTCACAGGAAGAGAAACAAACAGTGATTTTTTTTCTGCTTCCAGTAGACTAATGCAGCTGCTTCCAAGTGCAAGATCACGGTGAGATATGCATTTTTATCAAGAAGGCGTATGGCAGAGAGAGAGAGAGAGAGAGAGAGAAGAGAGAGAGAGAGAGAGAGAGAGAGAGAGAGAGAGAAACAAGAACACGTTGAAGGAGGGAGATAGGGGTGGGGTGGGGGCAAGCTGAGGCAAAAGAGATGCAAGGCGAGCGAAGGATCGAGAGGGACGGAAGTACGTCGGGGATCGGGTGGGGGGTGGGAGTGGGGGGTGCTTTGGAGTGGAGAGTGGCTGAGGTGGTGGATTGTTGAGCAGCGGACACCGAACAATAATGGTCTTTACCTGTCATGCTGTGCAATGCAATCAAGACATCCATCAAATTACAGACGCCGACACGCGACAGCGCAATCAAGACGTCGTATATAACATGGAAAAGAGTGTCGGAGACAATCGTGGAAGCCCATTAACCCCATGCTGGTCGTGCCACGTGTTTGCACCGGTTTGAAATACAAGCGTTCTTTGACCTTCTTTCAGTGGTCATTTGAGGGATGGGAGGGGTGGGGAGTGAGGGGGAAAGGCAGGATGGGGCAGAAGCAGGGTTTGATAGACAAGAAGGGAAGAGGGGGGGGGGGGGGGGGGGGCACGGTCAAATCAGGGTACATTTGCGTGTCAATCCATACAGCACAACTAATAGACGATCAAGTTGTATCCTCTATCACGCACTATCGTAAACAATCTGTATTCTCTGACACGCACTATCGTAAACAATTTGTCGTTTGGGATGAAAACAACACCGTACGTTGCGCTGGTATTTTTCTCGGTCAGACACTGATACGCTAAACAGCCCATTAACCTGTTCACCTGTTCAGCTGTCTAACTGCCGCGCCGTCAGGAGGATGAGGACGCTTGTTATCCGTGTTACGAGCACACCTTTAAAAATATACTACTGAGAAATTTGTTGTTGTTGCTGTCGACCCAACAATATGTTTGAAACGGTTATCTTCGGAAAGGTGGCTGCGTTGTGAACACTGGTGTGTCTGATAGTTTTACGGATTCGATCATCAGCATCACGTGGTTGATGGACTTTGGAAAGGTGGAGATTAACTATGTTGTTCGTCTTTCGTCTGAAGAAGCACTAATTATTACTCTGCCATGAGAAGAACCGTGACGGGACAGTCGGTAGCCTGTGATTAGCGATTTGTATGGAAACAGTGTGGGTTCTTCCCGTTTTGTCAACAGAGAAAAATTGCTGAACATCTAGCGCTCGGAACTTCAGTGTATATTCCTTTGTATGTACACGTCCAAATTCAGCACTCTGAGATTCGAAAGCCTTCCGTATTTTCACAGACAAATCGAGGACGACCAAGAGAATGGGAGTAGCGTGCGACGCCATGACCTTCGTGGCTAAAGCAACAAACACACAGGCAGTTATGTTGAAATCTCCTATATCACTCAGAACGCAACGTGGTCAGGGCGTTAGAACGGATGAATAGTATGCTGAAGGTCATCCTTGACTTGAATCCCGGGACTCACTCTGCTCTGTTTCTCTCTCTCTCTCTCTCTCTCTCTCTCTCTCTCTGTTATATTACTGATTCCACTCAAAACATTTACACCATCACATACACTGTCGAAAAGGGTGAATACCTGATTTTAAATGAAGGAGGACAATAAATTGTCACGGGCAGTTTCAGATGGGGCTTCATGAAGGCGTTACTGTGTTCTGTCTGGTACACACACGCCACGGTACATCTGCCGGGTGATGAAGCCCACGGTCAGTGTTGGTTAAAATCAAATGTTTACAAAATAAATAACTAATGAATATATAAATAAATAAATTAAATAAATAAATAAATAAATAAATAAAAAATAAATAAGAAGTAAATCAACTAATTAAATAAGAACTGAATGGAGGAGTGGGGAGGGTCGGGCCTTATGGTTGCCATTTTGCAGATGTCTAGCGCACGTACAAACCAACCCAGCACGCTGATCTGACATTGAAGGCTCAGCTAATAAGGTCAGTGTCACTCTTATTTGTGCTTATGTGAGCGCTCGCGCGTCTGTGGCATGTGTTAAGAAGCAGGAGATCCGGCAAAATCATTCTGCTGAGCTCAGTGCCAGGGGGATGAAGAAGAGGTATGTAGAAGGAAGAGGAGAGAAGACAACATCAGAAAGTGGAGACGTCAATGATACGATATGAAATGTCACTATGCAACAGTTCTCACAACAACAACAAACAAAACAAATTCTGTAATTTTATGGTGTTTTATTGACTAGAACTTAACATTCTTACATTTTGTGTGTGCGTGAGTTGATCGCGAGAAATGTAAAATTGTTACATTTTTGTTGAATTAAGCACGAAAAGTGTTACACGTTGTTGCATTTTTCGTGGAAAATGCTGCAATGTTTCTGCTATCCAGATGGACAGCAAGATGCAAAAGAGAGTTATTGGCTGTACGTTCAAGTGCCGCTGAAGAGTACGAGACATCCACTACACAAAATTATTTTCTGCCAGGAGGAGGTGAAAGTAGGCATGGACTGAAAGAGTTATCTCCCATGTACTTTTTTTTGTAATTAGACATGGAAATACGAAATGGCAGCGTCTATATTGTACGAGAAAGCTTTATATTTCGTGAAATGCATATAACGTCGTAGTAATATGTCAGCGGTAACTATTCATTTTCAGAGAAAAAAGAAAAAAAAATGTAACAGTCTGGGTGAACAGCAGCATTATCACGGACCTGCCCCAAAGTTTCTGTATTTGTCGTTGGGTCACAATCCATGTGTGCACCAAGTGCCGTTAAAATCGGCCAGGAGTTTGTGCGTAATTTTGCCGACAGACAGACAGACAAACAAGCAAAAACAGACAGATGCGGGTGAGAAGATAACCCGGCTCCATGACGGAGGTAATGAGAAACGTCCCAGGATCGCTCCATCACGGGGCGTGCTTGCGGTCGCCGCTAGGGGTGTGAAGCTGCGGGGAAAAAAAATTGTGGGAAGATGGAAAGAGGCCAATGATAAACTGCTGTTGTCAACAGAGATGACATTCGGCGCTCGCTGGGGATATAACGTTCATGTAATGGCGACAAGCTCGATTGTCAGTGGGTGTGTGTGTGGTGTGTGTGTGTGTGTGTGTGTGTGTGTGTGTGTGTGTGTGTCCTGTCAGCAGAGCAAAGTCTTGTTGTCGATCCTTGTGTTAGCAATCGTTTGTGAGGTGTCTCCAATTCTACATGGCTTCTTGCGGGGTCACTGTTCTCAAGTGATTTGATCTTGACGTCTTGGATATAAGACTGGTTAAACGGCAAAGACAAGCTCGTTTTCATGTCGTGTATTCATATCCGTTGATGATCACAGTGCATGACACACTTCAGCTAACAAGAACCACTAGAGCCGGAGGACAGGGTAAGAATCAGACTCACGCTCACGCATGCTCACGCAACGTTGACACACAGACAAACAGCAGGGAGTTCCCACTTTACATTAACGATCGAATGTTACACGTTTGTACATGAAATACTTTTTAACCATAGCGTCACATGATTTCAAAATGAAAACACGTTTTTAATACAAACTATTGACCGGATCCTCACGGACCCACAAATCCGTTTTCCTCTTTCAAGCCGGCCTCAGACGGCGCCATCAAAAACCCTTTTCTTACACAGAATGTTCTGATCCTCACGCACCTACAACAAACGTTTTAAATTATGGTTTGGCCTCACCAGTGCCACAAAAGTCTTCACTATCTCAAGGCAACTTCACGTCAGATTATAAAAGATGCACTGTGCCGATGTTCCTCATATATTGAAAAAACAACAACAACAAATAAAAACCTTTTCGTCCCTCGTCTAAATTGAGGGGAACTTCATGGAGGTTTACTATGCCTATCGTAGTCCGATCGTAGCTTTTACTTTACATTTAACCTTGATACCTCCTGTGTCACTGCAAAAAACAAAAAACAAACAAACAAAAAAACTATCAGGCTTGCGCCCTCACAGCGCCTCCACATACGACACCCACCGCTGTCATGCAAAAACAAAAAGGAAAAAACAACAACCCCTATTGGACTTGCGCACTCACAACGCCTCGATACCGCTGACCAGTCTGTCCTCCAGACAACTGACCATCGTCCAGGTGATCGGCCGGTCAGCTTGTTATTTGCTCACTTCATTCAACGTCTTTCACTTTATGCCAACAGCTCGCTTTCCATGTAAGCAGGACCGAGGCATTGGAGGAACATTTTCGGTTAACATCTTCCTTTCATATACAAACACATAGCAGACGACCAGGAACTTGGGTACATTTCATGACAACAGGTCCGGAATTCATGTGAACTCAATCACGCACTGAGAGCTTGACAGGTTCACCTCAGCGTCTCAAAATGATCTCAACGCACGCTGTATACATACTCTTTTCTACAAACCTGTGGGGTTAATCATACCTCCAGCAACAACTCTCGGGTATGCTGATGAAACTAAAATTACCCCACCCCCTTTTGATTTGTTTATTTTTGCTTCATGCAGAAAGTTTCGCTCGGACATTTTCGCTCTCAGACGTGTCTGACTCGGCAACGAGTTCGAAGCTTTCAAAGGGAGCGTACTCAGGCAGTCATTAGTTGCAAAAGGGCCGGGGCCTACTTCCGTTCGTCTTTTTAAATTTTATATTTGTTTTTGTATTCGTTAATGACTCACTGAGTAAGAATTCTGCGAATTCAAAGTATTCAATGGACTTTTGTTCAAACTGCATACCTCCACAGCTGGTGATTAGAACGTGATGAGATATCTGAAGAATAACAGACTACGTATTCCTATCCTCTTCTTTATTTTCCGCTAAGTGATTTTCAGCTTCAAAGGGCACTATGCCCCATTTATGCGCGATCTAAACTAGGGGCAGATAGTTCGTCCACAGTGTCATTATCTGCTCCCGGGAAGTCGTCGGACTCCAAGTCCTATATCGGCCCAGCAGGCGCTATGGCTCAGGTCCACCAATCACAGAGAAACCAGGACCACCATTAACACAGCTGGTGACTGTAGGAGCATCCACTGTACGAGCACCACCCATACCACCTGACAACGTCCAGGCGGGTGGCAGTCTTTAGGGTGCTGACAAGCCACAGCCTCAGCCACTGGGTCTACACCAAGTTCCACATCGACCAGTCAAACCAGTACTCCTGTCGACCTGGAAGCAAGACAACGGAACACCTGCTGTAGATGTTGTGTCCACGTCACCAGACGCTCAGGCTCAAATCTGGACAGGTCTAGTTGCAAAGTGAAGCGACTGCAGGCGTAAATCTAAACACATTTGAAAAAGAAATGATACGACTTCGCCCCAAAATGTAGACAAACGAATCACGAGACTAAACAGGACGCGTTTCGACCCTTAGGTCTTCAGGAAAGAGACACAACACTTAGGACAACGAAATGAACGAGCAATCACTTATCTTCATCCAGTTCGGCGCATGATGGGCGTTGAATCCTCACCACCGGTGTTTCCAGTGTCCAGGCTCAGACCTGGGCAGTGGAAACGCCGGTAGTGAGGAAGGTGTTCGGCAGTCTGGAGAACCTGCCACGCACTGCAACTCCTTTGTAAGAGAATCTGGCGTGTCCATTTGAAAGTGCTCAAGAAGACTAAAAACTTGGGATACATTTTCTCATTGTCCTTTGGGAGCTGCTGAAGTAAACGAGCAGATTTTCACTCCGTATCTCGGATACGTTTCAATCTGAAATTCTCTCCCTTTTTGGTGTCTCTTCCAGTTTTTTTTTTTCTGGAGCTACTGAAGGACAGAGCTGTGACACAACCATGTTTCCAGGTGAAACACGAATCACAGAGAAGCGAAAATACAGAGCGATGGGTATCTTGAAGCTGGTCTGTCACACGATGAAATCCCCACAACAAAACATCACAGGTTGGAGCAACTACGTGAAGGACTGAACCAGGATCTCGCTGACCGTTTCACTCATCAGATGATTACGTGAACTCGTGCAGTACAACACTGCTGCTGCACTGCGTGGCCAGCCACCCACCTGATGACAATCAATTGTCAGCGAGAGCCAGGTGTTGCGTTTTCGTTTCCTTTTGGCCCTTAACCTTGTGCCCAGCAGGCCCTGTAGCGGGAATAAACCGAGCAGAAACGAAGCTTGTAACAGGTTCAAAGATTGGAGGTGCTGTGTCAGTCTCTCGTCGGTTGTTGATTTCCAGGTGTGTTTACCCGTTCTTCACTGTTGTTCACTCACGGGGAATCCAAGAAACGTATTTTGCCAGGCTAGAACCCGTCATAAAGCGTGAGCCTGCGCAAACTAGCTTGGAAACGTTTTCCCTTTAATTGTTTTTTGACGGGAAATGCAGAAAAAACCGTTCTTCGAGCATATGTCGGCACGATGCAACTCTACATGATTGCTGTGCGTCACACCGCAGCGTTTCCGGGTCAAATAGCTGTTTTAAAGAGGCATACACTATTTAAAAGAATGACTGTACAACGTTCTTTCTTTTAGGGCATGTCTCCCCCCAAAATAAATACCACGCTGTGTCTCCGAGTGCTCAACTAATGTAGATAATTATCACGAGATCTGCCTGCATGGGTACTAGCGCATTTTTCTTCCAGTTTTTAATATTCCACCCCACGGGTGAAGTGGTTACAGAGCAAATCGATTTGAAACGAAGATTTTCTGTCAAAAACTTGAAACGGGTCTGTCCAGTTCTGTGCTGTTTGATTGTCGGGCGAAACACAGTCACATGCCAACAGACAGCCCCGTTCATTGCCTTACATCGCAAGATGCAGGAAAGGTATTTTCTCCGGACTTAGTGAACGTCGTGAAAAGGAATTCCACAGCGAAATAGCTTAGAAACCAGCTTCTTACAAAAATATATCAGAGGCCGAAATTCAGCAAACACCATGCTGCACGCTCATTACAGCACCAAATATTGCTTAGCGACTCTTGTATTTCATAGCCCTTTAACCGACTACCAAACTTACCTGAGTGAGACTGAGAATACCTGTCGTTTCATACACCAAACAGGGAGGTTACTATTTAAGACGTATAGGGAAAAAGTTTTAGCAGCAAACAGAAGGAAATGTGTCATATCTGACTTCAAACTCTCACAGATAAGAACTTTCTTTGAGTATGTTCTAACGATTTTCAATTTGAAAAAAAAAAGAGAAGAAATTATCGACGTTTGATCGTAGATATTCTTCAAGATTTTGATGTCATCAGTCTCGGAGATTGCGTCCGAAATGTCGACGATTTCTACTTTTTTTCTTCTTCTTCTATTGCAAATCTTCAGAACATCCTCAAAGAAAGTTCTTATTTGTGAAAAAAAAGATCAGCAGTCAAGAATCATTACTATCATTCTTACAGGTAACATTTGCCTCGATTGTGTCGAACGTCCAGTGGACTCTAGAAGGAAAGAAGCAGAATCAGTGATTCCGAGAACTGTGTGTTTTTGATGTCTATTTCATTGACGTAGTCAGGCTTGTGTGAGTCATTGAGTTTTGTAAACCTTATCATGACTGGTTCACAAAACCAGCCGTTGACCCTTGTAGGAGTCCACTAGATTGCGGGTGGTGTGGAGAAGAGAACGGGGAGATGACAGAGGTTCAACAATGGAGGAGAAGAATGCGGGTGGAGGAGGTACGGGGAACGAGACGAGAGAGAGAGAGAGAGAGAGAAGAGAGAGAGAGAGAGAGAGAGAGAGAGAGAGAGAGAGAGAGAGAGAGAGAGTGACGGAAGGGGGGAGGGGGAGAACGAATTTTTTTTTTTTTATTGATGGAGAAAATAAATGTCCTTAGAACAGTAGGTGATCATAATAACCAAATAAACAAATTCAAGACACTTAACACAACAGTGAAAGAGTAAAAACAAGATGAAAAATGGAACTCGAAATGGTATTCAGTACACATGAAATATTAGTTTATGCTTAGGGCCACAGAACAGTTGGAGGAGGTGGCAGTCAGAGGGGTCGGGAAGGGGAGGGGGTGAGGAGTGGGTAGGTGTAGAGGGGGAGGGAAGGGGAACGGGTGGGAAGGGAGGCGCAGGGGTCTTAGATGAATTGCAAGAGAGGGAATGAGAATGAGAGAGAGAGGTGGGTTCTGGTATAGGGGAGGGGAGAGAGGGAAGGATGCAAGAGAGATTAGGAGAAAATCAAACCTTGCAGTTTAGCTAACACCCCCGGTTTATGCTTTGACCGTTCGCATGGACCACGAAGGAGACCAGCATGATGTGATGTTTAACCAATGCCATTCTGCCTCCAGCATCACACTCCGCAGATGTCTGACCTCAACCCGCCAGCCTCAGCCCGCCTGATTGGTGCCTTGTGTCACTTGCTTTGGTTTCTGCCTGGATCCGATGTCTGACGTCAATCACCGCCAGAGTGACATGGCTTTGGTTTCTGCCTGGATCCGATGTCTGACGTCAATCATTGCCAGAGTGACATGGCTTTGGTTTCTGCCTGGATCCGATGTCTGACCTCAACCACCGCCAGAGTGACTTGGCTTTGGTTTTTGCCTGGATCCGACGTCTGACGTCAATCACTGCCAGCGTCACTTGGCTTTGGTTTCTGCCTGGATCCGACGTCTGACCTCAATCACCGCCAGTGTCACTTGGCTTTGGTTTCTGTCTGGATCCGATGTCTGACCTCAGTCACCGCCAGTGTCACTTGGCTTTGGTTTCTGCCTGGATCCTACCGCTGGCTTTGTCACTGAACATGCTAACGCTGGAATGACACACACCCTCATCTCTCACCCCCCATTCCCCGTCTGTCTGTCTCCCTCCCCTCTCTCTCTCAAAACATGTGTAACTTCTCTCTCTCTCTCTCTCTCTCTCTCTCTCTCTCTCTCTCTCTCTCTCTCCTCTCTCTCTCTCTCTCTCTCTTTTCCCTCGCTCTTTCTTTACCTTCGCCTCCCCACATCTCTTATCATTACATAGACTCACATTTCATGATTGTTTATGCTACTCTTTCACTCTCTCTGTGTCTGTCTGTCTCTCTCCCTCCCTCCGTCCCTCTCCCTCTGTTTCAATTACAGATATAGATCTTTCAGTGACACAGGTTTAATTTGTGCATTATGTTAAAAAAATCGCAAGGTGATTAGAGTAGGATGGGGTAGGGATGGGGGACGAGAGAGAGAGAGAGAGAGAGAGAGAGAGAGAGAGAGAGAGAGAGAGAGAGAGAGACAGAGAGAGAGACAGACAGACAGACAGACAGACAGACAGGCAGACAGACAGACAGACAGACAGAAACGGAGATAGACAGAGAGAGAGAAATTTTCCACCCATTCATGAAAGTTGAAACAAAGAGAGGAGGAGGGGGTGAGGGGGAAGATTGGGATGGGGGTAGCGGGGGGATGAGAGGAGAGAGAGAGAGAGGAGAGGAGAGAGAGAGAGAGAGAGAGAGAGAGAGAACAACAGCCCCGATGCCACTTGAGGAGTGTGTCATCTTCCAATCGTAGTAGAGTGTCGGCGAGGTCAAGTTCCGGCGAGGGGCGCGCGCCTTGAGTCAGTCTGCCCCTGCACTATCGCCCCAGACAGCTGAACTCATTCGGCTGTCGGCTGTGGGTCTGGGGAGCTGTGCTGAAAACCTGCTTGACTAGGGAGCAGAAATTGTGTCCCTTCCATGCTATGGTGAATGAACACTTCTTTGTATTTTGGTCTTCGCTGGTTCCTCTCCCTCTTCTTCTGTTTCTTTCTGTGAGTGTCTGTGTCTCCGTCTTCTCCATTTGTTTGCATTAGGCAAAGAGTCAAAGTGGGAAGAGGTAAACTGACTGAACCACCAGAAAAAGAAGAGAGAGAGAGAGAGAGAGAGAGAGGAGAGAGGAGAGAGAGAGAGAGAGAGACAGACAGACAGACAGACAGACAGAGAGAGAGAGAGAGAGAGTGGAAGAATGAAAGAGAGAGAGAGAGATAGACAGCAGACAGACAGACAGTTAGGTAGGCAGGCAGACAGACGGACAGAGAGAGACATAGAATGACACAGAGGACAAAGAAATATATAATGGAAACGTGGATTTAGAGAAAGAATGTAGAGAGAGTATAAAACAGAGAGAGAGACTGTCATTATTTCTGTCTATAATATAATGTCATTCTTTCTCATTCTCTCAGAATAATTGAAACGTGATTTAGAGAAAATATAGAGAGAGATAAAACAGAGAGAGACTGTTATTCTGTCATGTATAATGTCATTCCTTTCCATTCCTCGACTGATCATATTACTGTCGACTTTGTATCTTTCACTAGACGTCATATTTCTACTACTTACTTCACACTGTCTTGTTGTCCGTCATTTCATTTTTGCCTTAGCTGTCAGTTTTTGTCGGACTAGGAATGTCTTGTCTACACTGTCGTACTCCCATGCTGCTCTGCCATTATTTCCTTGTCTACACTGTCCTATTTCCATGTCTAGACTGTCATTATTCCCATCTGCTTCTATAACTATCGAATGCCACTCTCATGTATCATCACCTCCAACGGTTACTTCCCCTGTCAATAGTCATTATTTCCATGTACTAGTGGTCATTACTAACCCATGTCTGCAGTGTCATGTCTACAGTCTAGTATCAAGGTTGTCATTCCGCCCCATGTCTTACAGTGTCATGTCTTACTGTCTAGGTACAAGGTTGTCATTACTTAACCCATGTCTACAGTGTCATGTCTTACTGTCTAAGGTTCAAGGTTGTCATTACTTAACGCCATGTCCACAGTGTCATGTCTTACTGTCTAGGTATCAAGGTTGTCATTACTTAACCCATGTCTACAGTGTCATGTCTTACTGTCAGGTTCAAGGTTGTCATTACTTAACCCATGTCTACAGTGTCATGTCTTACTGTCCAGTATCAAGGTTGTCATTACGTAAACTGTCTACGTGTCATGTCTTACTGTCTAGTATCAAGTTGTCATTACTGCCCCATCTACATGTCATTCTACTGTCTAAGTTTCAAGTGTCATTATTAACCCATGTCTACAGTGTCATGTTTTACTGTCTAGGTATCAAGGTTGTCATTACTAACCCATGTCTACAGTGTCATGTCTTACTGTCTAGGTATCAAGGTTGTCATTACTCGCCCCATGTCTACAGTGTCATGTCTTTACTGTCTAGGTATCAAGGTTGTCATTACTTAACCCATGTCTACAGTGTCATGTTTTACTGTCTAGGTATCAAGGTTGTCATTACTTAACCCATGTCTACAGTGTCATGTCTTACTGTCCATGTATCTAGGTTGTCATTACTTAACCTATGTCTACAGTGTCATGTCTTACTGTCTAGGTATTAAGGTTGCCATTACTTGCCCTTGTCTACAGTGTCATGTCTTACTGTCTAGGTAATCAAGGTTGTCATTACTTAACCCATGTTTACAGTGTCATGTCTTACTGTCAAGGTATCAAGGTTGTCATTACTTAACCCATGTCTACAGTGTCATGTCTTACTGTCTAGGTATCAAGGTTGTCATTACTTAACCCATGTCTACAGTGTCATGTCTTACTGTCGGATATCTATGTTGTCAGTACTCAACCCATGTCTATAGTGTCATGTCTTACTGTTCATGTATCTAGGTTATCTAGACTG
>CM031609.1:15075019-15082519 GCA_018398815.1 Conus ventricosus | reverse complement strand
CGTAGAGAATCTTGATGTAATTACAGAGCGTTCACCGAGAAAAATTAACACCTTACTGCAGATTAATATCTTATTTATAGTGTTTAACGGCAAAATGAAAAGTTAGTACATAAACTCAAACGGACAAATACCCACCCATCCACACACGAACGCCCGCACGTTCGCACGCTCGCATGCATGCAGACACATTCGCGCGCGCACATATACACACACACATGCATGCACGCGCGCGCACACACACACACACACACACACACACACACACACACACACACACACACACACACACACACACACACACACACACACACACACACGTGCGCGCGCGCACGCGCACGCGCGTTCGTGTACCCATGTAAACACACACACGTTCGTCCATCGTGAGTTTTCATTTCTGTTTGTTTGTTGTTTCTTTTTCAATTATCTTAACTATCATGGTTATCGACGGTAATCGATGATAATCACTCTGACACAAGATGACATACCCTTTTTTCCGTTCGTTGCCGTTGCCAATTTAATGATAATAATGACAACAAAAACATGATGATGATGATGATGATGATGATGATGATGATGATGATGATGATGATGATCCTTATTATCATTGTTATTATTATTATTATCATTATGATGATGATGATGATGATGATGATTATCATCATAATTATTATTATTATCATCATTTATTCATTTATTTATCTATCTGTCTAATCTATCTATCTATCTATCTATCTATCTATCTATCTATCTATTATCTATCTATCTGTCTGTCTGTCTGTCTGTCTGTCTATCTATTTATTCATTTATCATGATGATGATCATCATGATTGCTACTACTAGTGCTGCAATTACGACTGTCGTTAATGGTAAAATATAGTAGTTGTATTAGTAGTAATATCACTATAAGTATGAATGTTACTTTGTTAACGTCTTGTCGAGCTTATCGTTCCACTTGTATACCTATAATGAATGTGATGGCCATTAGTGTTCTCTGCCAGCACCATCGCATCATCACAGTCACCGTCATCTTTGGTGGCTGGAGGACTGACGCGTACTACAGGGACGACCAACCGGCTTCTATCCCCTCCCTCCTCCTGTTCTTCTCATTACTATTGTCAATAACTGACGACAATAACAAACGAGTCCCCTAATGTAGACAGCATTTGGAGTGACTACAAGCAGAAGAGCCGCAGCGAAAGGAAAGTAAACTACGTACTAATAGAGGGCCAAACGAAGGGAGCTAGAAATAACAATCTCCAGACGAGGCGCTCTGACCTCTTAGGTCACAGACAAGAATGGCGAAGAAAACCCACCCGTAAAATTGAAAGCTAAGGCAGCAACGAACGAAACGGCTTACTTGAGTTGACAAGCGTCCTTGTTCGTCTGGGTACCTAATTATGTCGGCGGATTAGTTTTTGTTCTGTTCTTAGAACACACAATATGTCTCCTCCCAGCTGCTTCTGATTTTAGACCATTCATCATGGCAGTGACGTCGCAGCTAAGATGTAGGAGAACAGAAAATTAACAATCTGTTCAGTCACCTATGTGGGCATGCGTCGCGCCTCGCTCCAGAGGTCGATGGTCGACTCTAGTCACTGAGTAGGCGAAGAGGTTGACAGATACCAAACCAAGTGATTGAAAGTAAATTTTGCTTCGAGACATTGTGGGAGAAAAAAAAACCATGACAAGTGAATGTAACCTAGGAATATTCCACGTTTCTTGAATTGAGTGATGAGACTCTGTGTGCTTGTCTGTGAGGTCGCGTGATGCTTGATTTGACACTCGTAAAGGAACTTAGTGTACAACCAGCATCTCTCCTCACACTTTATGTGCGCTGCGTCAATGAACAACTGTGACCATTTACACACACACACACACACACACACACACACACACACACACACACACACACACACACACACACATTGAGAGACAGCAGGAGAAGAGAGGAGAGAGAGAGAGAGAGAGAGAGAGAGAGAGAGAGAGAGAGAGAGAGAGAGAGAGAGAGAGAGAAAGAGAGAGAGAGAAGAGAGAGGAGAGAGAGAGAGGAGAGAGAGAGAGAGAGAGAGAGACAGACAAACAGACAGAGGGAGAGAGATTCGCCCAATTTCGTAAAACGTTTTGGAAATGGAGCTCATCAAGATCTCAGTTCACTTGTTGTAAGATCACCTTTTTTGTAATAGAGTCCCGATCGTGTGTTGTGTGTGTGTGTGTGTGTGTGTGGTGTGTGTGTGTGTGTGTGTGTGTGTGAGAGAGAGAGAGAGAGAGAGAGAGAGAGAGAGAGAGAGAGAGAGAGGAGAGAGAGAGAGAGGAACCAACGGTTCTATACACCTTCGCTCTGCCTGATTTTAGGGGCGGGAATATGATAGGATGTGTGGGGACAAAAGCACACCATTGGATGAAACGTCATCAGACCAAACATGATTTGGCCAAACATGATTTGGCCAAACATGACTGGGCGAAACATGACTGGGGGGACCTTGGAACACCGGCATCAGTTGTACGTTTCATGGAGGCAAGGCTGCGAGAGAACTCCCGCTTGATTGGCGAGCGTGAGCGTTTCGTTCAACACTCGTGTGGCGAACGGGGCTAGGAAAAAGCGAGAGTTCTCTAGACTGTCTTGGGGGCTGATTTGCATGCGAGGGAGCATGGCCGACAGTTGTTAGGTACTGTGACTGGTGCACGAAAAAGCTGTAACGGTCTCTGGTACAGAACAAGATCAAAACGCTGACCCTTCAACGGCAAGAAGAGCTTGAAGTTGTGGTCACGCTGTCACTTTGGATTTTGGACCTGCGCCCGCTACTTTACTCCCCTCGACTCTCACATCCCTGACTGCAAGGATAAGCTAGCCATTAAGCGAGCCCTCGTGTCTCTGAAGCTCGTCCCAGTTCTTCGTTCTTACAGTCTGGCGGGGGAAACCCCCTAGAGAGCATGGCTCTGTTCTGCTTGTGTACCTTGTAGACGACGGAGTCCAGGTGATCCTCACGGCCAGTGCGAGACAACATGCAGCAGCTGGATCACGTGGTGTTTCAGGTCAACACGTCCTTCGTGTTCCACATGTCCAACTTGGCTTCCACGTAGTCGTTGGGGTAGGGACCATCGTTTGTGTGCTCGTGGATTTTGACGTCGAATTTCTAGGCTAACTGTTTCATGAAGAAAAGGGGGAAAAAAACGGGAGTGGGCGGGGGGGGGGGGGGGGGGGGGGGGGGGGGGGTTGCGTCAAAGTCAATGATCCGGCCCCGTATATGACAAACTAACGCTTGAAAGGAAGAAAGTTTCTTGGTGGGGGGGGGGGGGGGGGGGGGGGTTATTGACAGGAAAATCTTTTTGTTTCAGATTCTTTGTTTTGAAGCAGGCCAAATCATCTTTCTCATGGTCCGACCTGTCGTATCTAATAAATCCCCCCCCCCCCCCAACCCACCCCAACCTCGTGTGGCTCTCACCGCAACTACCGGGGCGTCGGTGTCCAGGTCAGCGGAGACGATTGTGAAGCAGGCGATTCCGTTGAGCGTGGTCTGTTGGTGTAGACGGTGAACTGTTGATCGCTCTGTCGATGCAGTCAAAAGGTTGTCAACAGTCAAAGTGGTCAATCCAACAAAAGTGTGTGTTAGTTAAGTGTGTGTGTGTGAAGGTGTGTGTGTGTGTGTGTGTGTGTGTGTGTGTGTGTGTGTGTGTGTGGTGTGTGTGTGTGTTAGTGTGTGTGTGTGTGTGTGTGTGTGTGTGTGTGTGTGTGTGTGTGTGTGTGTGTGTGTGTGTGTGTGTTTGCCCTTCTCTCGCCTGTTTTTCCTATTCCTGCTTGGTCCCTTCTGCTTACCCGTCTTCCTTTCTTCTTCTTCTACGTTCCTGGCTGCTTCCATCCGCTCTGCTCTGTTTCGCCAGGTCTGTAATCAGACTATCATCCTGTCTTCCCGTCTTCCCATCTCTCCCTGGTCTTCGCTTCCATCCCCGCCTCCTGCCTCCTGTATCGACCAGGCTGTAAATAACAGGAACTGAATCCATCCCCTGTCTTTCCCCCTCTTCCCAATCTCTCCTGTTTGTTTCCGTCTTCCATCCCACACCTCCTGCCTCCTGTGTTTGACCAGGCTGTAAATAACAGGAACTGAATCCATCCATCCCCTGTCTTTCCTCCCTCTTCCCAATCTCTCCCCCTGTTTTCCGTCTTCCTTCCCTCCCTCCGTCCTTCCCTCCCTTCCCCACTGCTTTCCCTACCTGGCGCTGGCAGCAGGACGTTCAGACGTCCATCCCCAGTCCACCTCTGTGCCTTGGGCTGGGCGTCGGCCGTGAAGGCGGCGTTGGAGGTGGTGCTGTCGTGGTCCAGCGCGTCTCTCCGCTCCACGCTGTGCAGCGTCGGCACTATCGGCGCTTCCGGCATGGGCGCCTGTCAGAGCGTCGTCCTCATCCGTGCCGTTGATGTAGTTACCATTGCTGTTGTTGTCGTCGTCGTCGTTGTTGTTGTTGTGGTGGTCTTTGTCATCATTAGTACAGTTGATGTTGTCCGATTCAGTAGAAAATGTTAACACCAGTGGTCGGTGTCAACGTCCTCATATCCTTATCACCCTCTTAATGACGATGATGATGACGATTATCATAATATCAACAACAACAACACTACAAAAATAATGTATCATTACAAATACTGAAAATAAATTTGATGATGATGATGATGTTGATAATAATGATAATAGATGATGACGACGACGACGACGACGATGGTGATGATGATGACGATGACGACGATGATGATAATGATGATAGCAACAGCATCCAGAGTCGTAATGATTCATGATGGTGATAAATAATGCTGTTAATGATAATGACAAATATCATAAAGACGGTGGGATAATGAAGATGATAAGTATACCTTTTGATGACGGCGTCGACGACACGATGATGGCAATAAAGGTTGTGGTGATGGCATGTAAAGCTGAACAAAGGTGTGGATTTGGGGCAGACGACTCCTTTTACGAGAATTACTAGAATAAAATACTCACGTTGCAAAGTGAAAGAAATGTAATAGTCTTTCCTCAAACCTCAAACGTCTGACGTGTGAATCAATGCATCACATGAACCATGGGCAGAGCGATTGAAGTGCAGAGAGGGAGGAAGTGTGGGATTGAGTCATGTCAATGCATCACATGAACCATGGGCAGAGCAGTTGAAGTACAGAGAGGGAGGGAGTGTGGGATTGAGTCAAGGCATCACATGAACCATGGGCAGAGCGGTTGAAGTGCAGAGAGGGAGGGAGTGTGGGACTGAGTCATGTCAATGCATCACATGAACCATGGGCAGAGCGGTTGAAGTGCAGAGAGGGAGGAAGTGTGGGATTGAGTCAAGGCATCACATGAACCATGGGCAGAGCAGTTGAAGTACAGAGAGGGAGGGAGTGTGGGATTGAGTCAAGGCATCACATGAACCATGGGCAGAGCGGTTGAAGTGCAGAGAGGGAGGGAGTGTGGGACTGAGTCATGTCAATGCATCACATGAACCATGGGCAGAGCAGTTGAAGTACAGAGAGGGAGGAAGTGTGGGATTGAGTCAAGGCATCACATGAACCATGGACAGAGCGGTTGAAGTGCAGAGAGGGAGGGAGTGTGGGACTGAGTCATGTCAATGCATCACATGAACCATGGGCAGAGCGGTTGAAGTGCAGAGAGGGAGGAAGTGTGGGATTGAGTCAAGGCATCACATGAACCATGGGCAGAGCGGTTGAAGTGCAGAGAGGGAGGAAGTGTGGGACTGAGTCAATGCATCACATGAACCATGGGCAGAGCGGTTGAAGTGCAGAGAGGGAGGGAGTGTGGGACTGAGTCAATGCATCACATGAACCATGGGCAGAGCGGTTGAAGTGCAGAGAGGGAGGGAGTGTGGGATTGAGTCAAGGCTGAGGAAGGACGGAGAAGGCAGGTGGTGGTGGAGGTGAACGTGAGCTGGGAGGATGGGAGAGGGTGGAGGTGTTAAGTCATATCTAAATTGACAGCGTGCTAATGAATTCCCTCAGTTTACATCTGCGAAGCATCTGGCTTTTTTCTCCAATGGTCCTAAAAATGAAGTTATTTCTTCTCCGATTGCTACTGTTGTTGTTGATATGTCCTTTTCCCATTTCCATCCTTTCTTTTCTTTTTCTTCTTTTTCCTATCTGTATTTCATTCTTGTTACATTTGTATATGATTATCCGTGTATAACTTCATTGCACGTTTGGACTTGACCATTGCAAAATATGTTGTCTGTAATATTTGCAAAGCTTGTAAAGTGTTTAGCTGAGATACATCCGACCGCAGTCTGATTTAGGCATCGATTTGCTTTCCATTCGATGTGGTCCAGCTGGTTGCGGCTGTATGCTATCAACTATTATGCAGCGATGGAAAGAGACTAACGGGGCACAGATGTTACATTGCAATATATGTTATCGTGAAAAGTTTTGAATGGTAAAATATCAGAAAAAAAATCGCTGAAAGCTTCTCCTTGAGTCAATGGCGAGTTTTACCTTCGACAAACTGAGATTCAGATTCTGTGAATCCTCCGGGCCCTTTGGTGACATGGATGATACATTCCAAACATAATTCAGAAACATAACCGAAGAAATGTAAGTGTCACAACAGATGACTTTCTGAAATTAATGTTTTCGGACTCCATCAATCATAAAGCACACCTAACGCATGAATGTGATTCTGGACAGCAGATCAATCTCGCACATCGTGAGCCTTTTATGAAGACATGAGTAACGTGAGTTTGAACAAAGCAGGTTGTCGGTAATACTTAGGTTTGTAAGGTTTTCTAGAATACGTCTGAGTGCTGGGCAACAAAAGAGACAAGAAAAATGTACTTCGTTTTTCTCTGCTTCCATAGACACGGGACAAGTTTAAAGACTCGTGTTGACAGCTCTGTCTTTAAAGCTGTGTACTATTAAATTTGAAATTACAAGCCTGAATCTTGTTGCTATATATCTTAAACGTGGATTCAAAAGCAACAATAGACAGGGCTTCATAGAAAGTCTGTCACTAAAGTTTCTATTGATGGCAAATCAACTGCTAGTCTGAATATTTTAAGTCCATTTTTGGCACCCACAGTCTGTTCACATCTGGCGAAAGGTACGAATAAAGTCATGAATGTTTCCAACCCCTGATTGTACCAGACAAACCGAAACCCGCATTCAAGCTGATTCGCACTTGAGTCACCCAGTTTACCGTATCTTCTAGATCTAAATCTTATATGTTGAATTCTTTGCTGTTTCATTAATAATAATCCAAACCAATAGCGAACGTATTATCTCCAGCTGAGTTTATTGCATGAAACAGCGCTGTAGATAGTTTTAAACCTTACTTTTTAACAAATGTTGCTCCCAGTTCGGTTGAGCATTTTTTTAAAATCTCTGCTGGTATTCACTACCATTGTCTTATATATTATATATTATATATCAAGGATGCCTATCAGTTTTGCTATACTTAATGTCATGCGGAGAGAGAGAGAGAGAGAGAGAGAGAGGAGAGAGAGAGAGAGAGA
>CM031609.1:15047519-15072519 GCA_018398815.1 Conus ventricosus | reverse complement strand
TAAAAAGGCCAGTAAAAGACATTATGGCATGGAGATAGTGATGAGACACTCCGATCGGCATTGAATAAGAGTAAGAACAAAAGAAGACTAAGACGGAGAGAGAGAGAGAGAGAGAAGAGAGAGAGAGAGAGAGAGAGAGAGAGAGAGGAGAGAGAGAGAGAGAGAAGAGAGAGAGAGAGAGAGAGAGAGAGAGAGAGAGAGAGAGAGAGAGAGAGAGAGAGAGAGAAGGAAAGAAAAGGAAAATATCGAAGATTCAAAGAAATGAAAAAGAAAGAAGGGGAGCAGATAGAAAGAGTAAGAAAAAGAAAGAGAGCAAAGAGAAAAAAAGAAGTGGAGGGGAGAGGGGTTGCGTGGGAGCGGAGTGAGACAGAGAAGTAACGAGGAAATAAAGTGGGAAGGGAATACGTGAGAGAAGGAACCCTGAACTGCTGGAGCACACGGCAAGCCCATTGCCAAAGAACACTACCATTCCAGCTTGGAAGAAAGAAGCCTACCCCATCCTCCAGACTACTATCCCAGGAGTATGCAACAAGGGGACACAGGCAGACCTAGCTAGGAGGGCCCTGACACTAGCTCATATCCAAGCAAACTACCCGTCTGATCAATGGACACATGCATACACTGATGGCTCTGCCACTGAAGCAACCAGAGACGGAGGCGGAGGCGTGTATATCACGTACACGGATGGTGAAGAGCGATGCGCCATTGCGACGGGAAAGTTCTCCACAAACTTCAGGGCAGAAGCAGATGCTCTGAAGAAAGCAGCAGAGAGGCTCACCAGGAACCACAACAGGACCCATGACAATATCGTCATCTTCACAGACGCCCTCTCTGTTCTACAGGCTCTGCAAAACCCAAAATCAAAAGAACTGGACAAGCTGTCTGGCACCCTGGCAATACTAGCAAAGAGCGCAAATCTTACCCTACAGTGGATCCCTGCACACTGCGGGGTACAGGGAAACGAGATTGCCGATGCTCTGGCCAAGGAGGGCGGAAAGCTGGACCAGACAGACACTTCCGTGTCATACAAGGACGAAAAAAACCATCGTCAGGAGCATTGTCCAAGAGAAATGGTCTCAGCGGCATCCGGCATACAACAAGAATGACAGCTACCACAGCCTGAGCAGGGCTGACCAGGTCATCATCTTGAGGCTCAGGACGGGTCACAACAGGCTGAACGCTCACCTGTATAACAAGATGAAGATCGGACAGTCAGAGATGTGCCCATGCAATACAGCTGCTATGACAACCGAACATCTCCTGCAGCACTGCCATCTGCATGACGCCCTGAGGAACGAAACGTGGCCTGAGGCAAAGGCCCTAAACGAGAAGCTGCATGGCGGCCAGGCAGCCCTGGAGAGGACGGCAGCGTTTGCGAGGCAGACTGGTGTATCCATCTAACGTGGTGATCGACGAAGAAGAAGAAGTGGGAAGGAGGAAAGAAGAAAAAAAACACTATAAAGATAGATAGAGAGAGAGAGAGAGAGAGAGAGAGAGAGAGAGAGAGAGAGAGAGAACGAAAATACTTCATTGATTATCAGCTATGGACCATAATTCAGACTGAAACCGGCACAGCATCGGGACATAACACACGCAATCAATACTGTTTTTGAAAAAAAAAACCGACAGATACGAGCTCTGCAAGCATCCCAGAGAAAGGAAATAAAAAAGGAAAAAGAGAAAGATAAAAAGATGTAAGTGAGAAACAAAGGAAAGAAAACAACAGAGAAAAAAAAGAAAAGAAAAAATAAGACTTAAAACTGAGAAATGGCGTAGAAAAAAGAACGGAATCTTTGGATGAGAAAAATAGGAAAAAGTAGAGCTGGCTTTTGAGAAAAATGCTTCAGACGGATCTTCTATTCTCATGCAAGCAACGTACAGCGAATAGCGACGTGGGTAACACGTCAGCATATTCGGTGACTGGATCCTCTCCTTGTTGACAGCGAACGCCTTGAGCTTGCCTGGCACGAGCATGTATTTGGCCATCGTTCTCTGTCCCAGACTATTTCATGAGGTACAGCGCAGGGTGGACATGTATTTCGCCATCATTCTCTGTCCCAGACTATTTCATGAGGTACAGCGCAGGGTGGACATGTATTTCGCCATCATTCTCTGTCCCAGACTATTTCATGAGGTACAGCGCAGGGTGGACATGTATTTCGCCATCATTCTCTGTCCCAGACTATTTCATGAGGTACAGCGCAGGGTGGACATGTATTTCGCCATCATTCTCTGTCCCAGACTATTTCATGAGGTACAGCGCAGGGTGGACATGTATTTCGCCATCATTCTCTGTCCCAGACTATTTCATGGGGTACAGTGCAGGGTGGACAACATGTATTTCGCCATCGTTCTCTGTCCCAGACTATTTCATGAGGTACAGTGCAGGGTGGACATGTAGTTCTCCATCGTTCTCTGTCCCAGACTATTTCATGAGGTACAGTGCAGGGTGGACATGTAGTTCTCCATCGTTTTCTGTCCCAGACTATTTCATGAGGTACAGCGCAGGGTGGACATGTAGTTCCCCGTGCATGGTGGACATGTATTTCTCCGTCGGTTCCTGTCCAAGATCTTTCTGAAGGTACAGTGGACATTGGACATTTTGTCACCACCCCATATCCGAGACCGTTCTACACTGTAGAATGGAGGGTGGATATGTATTTCGCCAGCATTCCCTGCCCAAGACCGCTCTACAGGGTACAGTAGAGGATGGAATGTATTCCTCACCATCTCTGTCCAAGATCAGTCTTCGGCGTACAGTAGAGGATGGCATCATTATTTTTCGCCATCACTTCTTGTCCAAGACAATTGTACATGAGACAGTGGAGGAAGGACATGTATTTCGCCATCACCGCCTGTCGAAGATCGTTCTACAAAACTGAGTGAAGGGTGAATTTGTAGTTTACCATGACTACCTGTTCAAAACAATTCCACCGAGTACAGTGGAAGGTGAACAAGTATTTCTTCATTATTTCCTCTCCAAAAAGTTCTACAGGGTACGGTTGAGGGTGGACATGTATTTCGTCATTATTTCCCCTCCCAACCGTTCTACAGGCACAGTGGAGGGTGGACATGTATTTCGCCATGACCCCCTTTCCAGGTCTGTTCTGCAGAGTGATAGTGGAAAGTGGGCATGCATCTCGCCATGACTCCCTTAGACAACTCTGTAGAGAACAGTGATGGGTGGATTTTTTTCTGTCCCATCTTCTGTGCCGTTGCCCCAGAGACGCTCATCCCGATCCCTCGTCCACACCCACCGTCCCTGCACCGGCAATCCACAGAGAACACTCAGTGTCAAGTCGTCATGACCTAACCAAGCAGAGAAGACGCAGAAACTACTGCCGATTCGCTTCGTTGATGTTCAGTGGCGCCTGTTCTGATCCAACATGTGCAGGACATCACCTACTAAGCCCTCTGCTGACGACCTTAATAACTGCTCAGTCGCGACGTTGTCCACTTGCTACTTCTAACAATACCACCACCATCGCCACTACCAGTGTCGAATAATAGTGGGTCGCAAAGATGCCGCGGGGAATGCCACCGCCTTATATCACACAACAACAACGAGGACGATAGTCGGGAGAGCGCAGACCTCCGCCTCACAAGACCATTCGCCAGGGGGCATAATTGTTGATAGTAACTGTTATTGGTAAAGCATGGAGGACTTCTTCTCTCTCTCTCTTTTCTCTCTCTCTCTCTCTCTGTCTGTATGTCTCTGTGTCTGTGTCTGTCTGTGTCTGTCTGTCTGTCTGTCTCTCTCTCTCTCTCTCTCTCTCTCTCTCTCTCTCTCTCTCTCTCTCTCTCCCTCTCTGTCTCTCTCTCTTAGCTTCTGTGCAGTCTTGTACTCAAATAAACAAGCCAATCAAAGGAGACGCGGGTGAACCCCTATCCTCCTTGACGAAGGCAGAAAGCACGAGTCAGCAAGCCACTGCAGTTGCACCAAACGCAAAGCGCGCGCTCACTCGTCACAGATACCCACCTATCAACGTGAATATTGACAATGGACCCCCCCCCCGATCATATTACCTGTCCATTTTCTCGAATAAGCTCTTCCCGAAGTGATAGGCCTGTAATTCAGTGTTGAGAAAGAACTACAATTTAGCCCCAGCCGACAGCTTGGCGATCCGATGACCTGCCGCTGACTCTGGGGATCCGGGAGGGAGAGGAGCAGTGAAAACACCAGGTAGCAATTGCATTAAGAGAACGGCAATACATTTTTAAGTTCTGTTTTTAATGGGCTGAGATTTGAGGTTCATTTCTGATGACGGCCCTTCAACAGAGGCGATAATTCAGCAGTCAGACTGGACAGTGTCGAGCTTGGTCGGCACTTGATGGGTGAATGGTAGAACAAGGGTTTTGTTTTTTGGTTTTTTGGTCTCGCGGGTAAAGTTATACGTCCCAAATGTCACGGTCTGAGCCGCTGTCTGAGAGGTGTGGTGGCACTGTGGGGACAGACAGGAATGAAATAAAAGCTGCTTTCTTGCCACGTTAAACATAAACAATGCACCCGACTGACATTTTACATGTTCAAGAACTGTTTATATCAATTATTAAACACACACACACACACACACACACACACACACACACACACACACACAGAGAGAGAGAGAGAGAGAGAGAGAGAGAGAGAGAGAGAGAGAGAGAGAGAGAGAGAGAGAGAGAGAGAGAGAGAGAGAGAACTGCACACTTTGATAAAATAAGAAACTAAGATATTCAGAGATGAAGTTCAGTATCTATTTTTGGCCTGTTTCCAGTCAGTGCTCTGGTCACGTAGTGCTACACCAGACGGGAAAGAAAGTTGGGGTTTCACGCAGTTAGAGATAAACCTGTAAGGTGAATACACCGTTTTAATCAACGCATAACAGTCTCTTTGGATTTCATTTCATAAGTGGATGAAATTTCGCTTGCGTTTGCCAAGGTTCAGGTCATGTAGCAAAGAGAGCAGGCACAGCTTTACTTCATATTTTTGTATAAACTGATAGGTAGCGGTGATTTTTTACGTTATTCAACGTTCAGGGCTAACCAGTTTTCAGTGTGGATCGGAAATTTGGCTTTTGAGGCGAGTGTTGCAGCAGAGAATGCACATGCGCGCTGTGAAACGACAGAGAAGGTAAATATGCGGGTTCACGACCACCCATCTTATTTTGCACGAAAACCCCCCTTTTCACATCCAAATCACGTCCTTCTCATGTCAGTTTTGACCAAAATTAACACCTGTTTTTAAACAAAATTAACATGCAAAAACCTCTAAAATCGACGTAATTAGTACTTTAAAAATGGGGGTTTCGTGCTAGATAAGATTTGGTGATTGTGAACCCGTATTTTACATTCTCTCCAGGGGCATAAAGTCAACTAAACATTTTAACATTTATATAGCTTGACAGTTCTATCCCAGACTTGCCCCAATCAATATTGGTATGTATTACTACCTGGGACAGCAATATGTGCTGCTTTTGTTCATCGACGCCACAAAAATCGATAAATTGGCGTTACTGACACGCCAACAGGCTGTCGCAATGCGGCACAGGTCTGTAGTTAATTATTAATCATCACGTGATGGCTGAGCTGTCACGTGTGCACGTTCAACCAATTGACAGGGGGGGAGTATGACGTCGGACCCCTCATTATACAGTGAGCGACCTGACCGGTGAAGACGTGTTTTTAGCTCTGTTACTTCACTGAAAAATGGCTGAGTCTGGAAGCCAGTTGTCTTCACAAGGACCGATGAGTTGTTAGTTCTCAAGAAAGCAAATGAGCATTTGCTGTATTCAGGTGAGCAAAAGAAATAATATTGAAATACAAAAAGTATTATCAGGAAATGATTTCTATCTTGAAAAATTAGAACGTGGGAGCCTTGTCGAACAACCCAGCCAAAAGAGAGCCTAATCTTTTGGAAGAAGAAGGAAAACGTGAAATGACAGTAAGTGAACTGGATGCCTTTTTTGCGTATTGTTTTGTAGAGCAACTTGATAATGAGCCGATTGACGAAGGTTCTTATGAAGCTGAAAACATAATGAAATTATCGCCTGTTTTATGAAGGCCTGGTTCTGAGATCAAAGCTGAAATTGTAAAACTCTTCGACAATCTTGCTTTTAGGCCATTGGCTTGAAAGAACAAAAACTGTTTTAAAAAATCTAACCCAAAAGCGTCTGGGAGAATTATTTGAAAACTGTAAATTCTGATGGAACCCAACGCTTGTTAGAAAACTGATGGAAATTATCATTTTGTTTTTACCAACTATCTAAAGTTTACACAAGCTCGAATTTTGATCCACAGCTTGTATGAGAAAGAAAGCTCATTTTAAAATATATGCAAAGCGACGTGGTTTCGCGAGTTCTGGCAAAGGGTTAAACAGTCTTCTGACTAGCGCTGTGAAAAAATCATACTAGCCCAGGAAGCAGACTCCAGCCTAAGGCTAAAAATACGCCAGAACTATGTCATTCGGCGAAAACCGCCGATTGACACAGAAAGGCCCTCAACAGGGCCAAAAATAATACTAAGGGAGGTAACTCCTGCACACCCCACCCCCACTCACCCCACCATGCACACCCCCACCCCACGCATGCACCCCACCCCACACCCAACCCCCACACCACGCACGCACGCACGCCACCCCACCCCACATACCCCACCCCCACACACATGCACGCACGCACGCACTCACACACACCCCGCCCCCCCACACCACACGCACGCACACCCCACCCCCACCCACTCACGTTTGTCCTACAAAGCAGTGCAGTAACTAAGTCAAAAGGATCTGGGATTGATTGACCTAGTTAATTAAGCCACACACGCCCCACGCCCACTCCCCACGCACAGCGCATATAACTTCTTCTGATTCTTGCACAAAACAAGAGAAACTGATTAATTAATTTTTTTATTTATAATTTTATTTGTGTTTAAAAATGAAGCCTAACATAGCTACAGAGCTTTGAATATACTATACGAGTTGGATTGGTATAGGGAGGCTAGTAAAGAACAGTTAAAGAGCAAGTATGAAGAATTAATGGCTGATCTTTTTGAGCGCATAAATATGCGAGAAAGCGTGACGCAGGCTATCAGTAAATACCAGATTCTTGGCCCCAACCAGTTATAAAGTTGTTTGCCATTTTAGTTGATAATATGGCTCCTGAAGATGTTAAAACTGACTGTTTCTACTACCCCTGAAGGAGTAACTATTCGCTTTAAATGAAGATCAGGTTTTACGATTAGAAAAGACTATGAATAATAACTGAATTTACAATTATTTTTTTATTTATTTTAGATTTAAAATGACTGTCGAACTCAGTGAATCTGATTTAAAGAATTGTAATGAACTATTTGACGAAACAATGAAAGTATTAAACATTTATTTTAGTGAATTTGGTTTGAGAATGATGTAAACAATATAATAAAAGATCATAGTGAACTGTTTAATGAAGCAATCAAAGTGATGAACGTTTGACTGTAGTGATTCAGAAAAAGCTAAACTATTAGCAGGTGTTATTGTAAGGTAACGTGTCTTGAAGTGTTGCAACGCTTGGGCGAAGAATAAAAACGTGTTTTACTTACTTTTATTTACATTTATTTTTTTAATTTACGTAAATATTGTGGCTTTAAAAATGACGACCACAAGTAAATTCGAGATAGAAAACTATATACGATGGAAGAAATATTTGGCAGCGACAAACAATTAAGCAATACGTTTAGTGAAGTAGACATGGATATTATTAACCCCACAAACGTTCAGGAAAGCGTGACCATGCTATCTCTAAAATCCCAGAGTCTCTTCAACGCGAGCCGCCAGTAAAGTGTTGTTGGCTGTTCTGATTGATTATATAACGCCTGACGGCGATAACATGGAAGTCTGGGTTTCAACTAAACAGAAGAAGTAATCAGTTACCATGATTTTAACTCTGACTGGGCTGACTACATGCTTACACAGTTTACCATGCTAGTGAGGAGGCAAAGTTAAGGGGTTCTGGCTGGTCTGAAGGAACAGTCCTTCAAACAAATTGAAACAAACAAAGTTCTACCTATAGTTGGTAATTCTTACCTTCCTCTCCAAAAGAGTTAGAGTTAAAACGAGCAGTCTTAAACATACATAATTCTGACAGCATGTGTTTCATGTGGTGTGTTTTAGCGCATTTACATCCTGTTAAAATCATGCAAATAGAGTATCTAATTATGAACAATATAAGCAAGTAGCTGAACTTTGATAACATAACCTTTCCAGTGAGTATAGAAAGTATATCTCAGTTTGAAGAGCAAAACAAACCAATCACCGTAAACGTATACACATGGTCTGTAGTAGACAATCTAGTCCCTCTAAGGATTTCTCCCAACGCTCCTACTTTAGGCGAACCGCTTAACAAACATGTAGACTTTGATACTGTTTGCAGATAGGACAAGAGCCATTATGTATTAATCAGAACAATAAGCAGACTGTTAGAATATACATCAAAGCATAATTCTAAACAGGAGCTTTGTAGAAGGTGTTTGGTCAGAATCCCTACTATAGAAGCAGCCGCCAGTCATAAGAATCATTGTAAAAATTTTGTAGACTGTGAAACCAAACTCTCTACACCTAAACCAGGGTCTAAAGTTAGTTTTAAGAATGTACGCAAAATGCAGATGAGCCCATACGTGGTTTATGCTGACTTTTAATCAATCTTGCCACAGTAACTACGGACCACAACAGCAAGAACAAAAAACAACCTATTAACCACCATCAGATCTGGTCTTATGCGTTTATTGTGTTAGTCAGATGGGACACACACACACACCCAGAGATTTACAGAGGTCCCAATGCAGCTAGTAGATTTTTTAGAGCAGATGAAACAACTTTGCAATTACTACTCTAACCAACTAAATCTTTCAGACATTGTTATGACTCTGAGACCAAGAACGTTATGACTCATCTACACACTGCTGGAATTTGCGGCTTAGAGCTAACACCTAACAGTAAAGACGTGACAGTAAGAGACCACGATCACATTACTGGCAAATTTAGAGGAGCTGCGCACAACAATTGTAATCTTCAACTTAAGGTTGACCCCAAAAATGGAAACTGCCTATCTTCTTTCATAACTTACGAGGCTACGATTCTCATTTCATTATGCAAGCAGTAACTTCTGAATATAAGAGGGTTACCTGCATTGCACAGTCTTCAGAAAAGTACATGACTTTTACTCTTGACTGTTATCCTTTTATGACTCTGCCCAACATCTGATGGGGAGTTTATGATAAGTTAGCAGGATCTCTACAAGACTTTCCAATCACAAACAATATTTTGATCCATCTTTGGTGCGTAAAGGCGTCTATCCTTATGAATACATGAACTCGTGGATAGTTTGACGAGACCATTCCCCTAAGGGCTTTCTTTTCTAGCTTAGGGCAAAGCATAACTGATGTGTATGAAAACGCTCAGAAAGCCTGGGCAAAATTTCACTGCCCAAACAAAGGGCAATATATGATCAATATTTTTTTGGCTGACGGTGTTTATTGGCAGTTTTTGTTCTTTCGAAAAAATTAACTTTGAAAAACCAAAAAAAAACCCCCTAAAAAGGTTCCATTAAGACCCAAAATTTTCAAGTTTTGGAGGGGGAAAAAGCCCCCTGTCACAGAAACTTTCTTTGATAAAGGGCCTTTTATAAAGAATAATAAAAATTTTTTAATAAAAAATTCTTTGAACCCCAAAACCACTGGCCCTCAAAAAGAATTTTTAAAAACCTATGAATAACACTTTTTGGAAAAATTAAATCCCCAACAAACCAAAATTGGGGAAAATTGACAAAAAACCAAAATTTTATTTTGGCCTTCAAACCAAAATTAATTAAGTTTTTAAAAAAAGATTTAACAAACACCCTTTTGGATTATTTTGAAAAAAGGAGAAAATGGGAAAACCCCGGGATTCTTTTAAATTGATTGTCAAAGTTTTGGGTCTAAAAAACCCAAAAAACGCAAAAAAATGAAACCAAAAGAAAACCCAAGAATTTCCTTTAAAAGAAAAACTGACTTTTTTAATTTAAAGACGCCCCAAACAAAAAAAAGGTTTTAAAGATTTGGAAACGGTTTGGGCTAAAGGTTTTGGGGGTTTGGTCCAAAATTTTTGACTATAACAAAACGCCCTTTAAACAAAAACTGAAACCCAAAGAAAAGTTTTAAAGAAATGAACTTTTTTTTGGGACGGGTTTAAAAAAAAAAAGAAAATTTTTTTGGTTTAACGGCCGGTGATGGGTTTGCCACCCGATTTCCCCACAAAAAAGGGCCCTAACTTTAAGTAAAAAAAAAGTGTTAAAAAAACATTAAAAGGAAAGTTTTTAAAAAATATTTTAGGCCAAAATTTTAAAATTTCCCGCCACTTCATCAAGAAAACAAATGGTGTTAAAAAAAAAAATCACAGCTAAAAAATTTTTAAAAAAAATAAATTTTAATCAACTTGAAAATCTGGGCGGGGGAAAACTTTAAAAGAAAAACCCAAATTTTTTTGGTTAAACAAAACCACTATTTAAACCTTACAAAAAAAAATTTTTAAACTGGGTTTAAATTAGGGGAAACAATTGGGGATTTTAAAAAAGAATTTAATTTTTTACTTCCAACTTAACTTGTAATTTACTTATTTAAAACTTAAAAATTACTTTTTTAAAAAAAAAAAAAAATTTAAAAATTATTAAAACCTTAACTTGAAATTTACAGAATTCTTAAAAAAAATTTTTAAAACCTTTATCTAGTTTTTCGTAAAACAAAAAACTTTTCCCCAAAGAAAATGGGTCTAAAAGCAGGAGGCGGGTTTTCCCATTTTTTTGCAGAACTGGTTTTTTTTTCTTTTTACTGGGGGTTTTTGGGGACTTTTTTGTTAGGTATGGTGTTAGGTTTTTGAAATTGAAAAAAAACCACCCCAAGCAAAAACAGCAGCCCCAATACTTTAAAGTCCATTTTAAATTGTTTGATTGGATTTGTTTTGTTTTTAAATTTTCCAATTGGATTTGTTTGTTTTTAAATTTGTGTTTGGGCGGGGAAAATTTTGTTTTAAAATTAAAAAAAAAATTTTTTGTTTTGTTGTTTGGGTTTTGTTTTTTGGGCAGCGGGTTCCATTCAGCATTTTAAAGGCCCCAGCCTAAACCCCCCTCCGGGACTTTTAAATTTAGTAACCCTACTCACTTTTTGGTACTTTTCACTTGCGGGCTCCCATTGTGGCACATTTTGCCCCCGGGCGGCTTTCTTCTTTTTCCTAAACGCTAAAATTATTTTTTTTTTCCCCGAAAAAATTTTTAATTTATAAAAATTTTAAAATTTTAAAAAGAAATTTAAATCCCATGATGAATGGGCATAAAAACGCCCCAAAAATCTGAAAACATGTCACTTTCAAGATTTTTTTAGGGATTTTTAAAAAACCCGGGATTTTTTGTGATAAGCCCATATTTTAAAACTTTTTCTGAATAAAAGGGCGCCATCTTACTTACTAACTTGGGCTTTTAAAAACTAACCCATTTTCTCCCTACCAAACAAACCATTTTTAGACCCAACTGTCCCTTCGTACCTACGTAGTACTTCTCAAGGTCTAAAAGTAAAATTGCTAAATCTTTTTGGGACACTTTTTTCAGTCCCTAAAAAAGTTTATTTTTTCCCCACACTCAGCTAAAGGAAAAATTTTTCTTTATGACAGGGTCGTTTGGGGTACCCCTGCTTGCTCCTCCCCACTTAATGGGTTCGTCAAATCCATTTTTAAAAAATAAAAAAAAATATAAAATTTTTAAAAAAAACCATGATTTTTTAAACGCGGGTTAATTATGCAGTCCCTTTTTTTTTGGGTTATAGTCTATTAAACCTTGAAAAAATTGTTTGTTAGGAAAAAAACCCGGCCCAACATGGGAAAGTTTGAAGTTTCCCCAAAAACTATTTTGAAACCCTTTATTTTTGGTTTTAAAACCCAAAAAGTTATCGTTAAAAAACCCAACATAACATTTCTTTCGTAAAAAGATTATTTTAAAAATTTTTTTTTATTTAATAAAAAGATGGGGAAAAAAGATTATAAATTTCGATTTACCATTCTGCGTAATTAGGGGCCCTTTTAAGTATAGGTTATAGTGTTTTTAGAAAAAAACATGTTTAAAATGGAGGGGCGGCCGACCTGGGAAGGGTTTGGGGACATTGAGGATTTTTTAAAAAAGGTTTTTATAGTTGTAATTACGCGGGGAATTGGGTCAAAAGACTTTCTTGTTCCCAACAGGAAATTACCCCGGGAAAAATATTAATAATAGGCAGTTTAAATCTAGAAAAAAAAGGGATTTATAAAAAAAAAGCGGTTTTGGTTTCGGGTGGTGGGGGGGAGCTATTTTTAAAAGTTTTTACCCTTTTTCTCTGGAAGAAATTTATATTTTTTAAGAAAAATTGCGGCCGATGAAGAAGAGAACGTAATAAAAGGAAAAGGGAAGATTTAGCAAAGGGCAAGAGACGAAAAAGAAAAAAGACAAATTTCTCACTTAGACTTTATTAATAAAAATTTAAAAGAGAACAGGACATGCAGACCCACACATTTACGGGACTTTGATAAACGCAATAAATTTAGTATTACTTAGCGACAGGAAAGAATTTCCCCCCATGCCACCCCAGAATTTTCTGACTTTTTTTAAAAACCATCTGAGGAACAGAAGACTGCAGAGATAGCAAAAAATTGTAGTTGGAAATGACCCATTTCAACCCTTTTTCCCTCTTTTTCTTGGAAAAAATAAAATGCTTTTAAAAAATATGGACAAAATATTTTTATTCTCCTAAAGGGTTTTGGAAAGGAAAACCGCTTTTAAAAAAATAAGAAAAGCTGCTAGAGGGGTCTAAAACAATGCGAAAAATTGGTTTTCAAAACAGGTTTTTTTGGCAAATAAATTGCCCCTCCCCAAAAAAGAATAATAACCCTTAGATTTTTTAATTCATTTCCCAAAATGACACCCACCAGAGGGATTGTTTAAACCCCCACATGATAAAGTTAGAAAAAAAAAATTTTAAGAAAATGCCTGCCCGTTTTGACATGGTTTAAAATAAAAAAGACGCAAAACCCTTTTAAAAACAAAATAAAAGTCACCTGGTGGCTTTTGGGTTTTTACAACAAATAAAAAAGCAGGCCCTTTAAAGTTCCAGGATGATTAAAGGGTTGAGATGGAAAAGAGTTTAAAGGACCCTGAAAACCCACTTTTTTTTAAAAGCGGCATGTTACAGTTAAGAGGGGGACCCCAGGAAACCAAAAAACACAGGCCCAAAGAAGAAAATTTTTAAATAAGAATTTTCTAAAACGCCCGGGTTTACCTATCAATATCCCCAGAAAAATTTAATGGACAAAACCGCGTAACACAGAAGGGGGAAAGGGAAAATTCCCAAGAAAGCCCTTCCCGCGTCAAAAAACCAAGAAGTTTTTAAAAGAAACATTTAAACCGAAAACGAAATTTAAAATTAAAAAAAATTTAAGCTTACAAAAGTTTCGCGGGGGAAACTCAAAAAACTCTTGCCTTTTGGACAAAAAGGTAAAAAACCCTTGTATGCTCCTGGAAGGCAAAAGGTGATGTTAAAAATTGAGCTTCAAAACCTTTAGGACCCTAGCCGTATATAAAGTTGAACGAATTAGGGAAAACCCAACCCCTCCGTTTATTTTTTAAAAGAGGACTCTCCTTCTAGGGGCTACAAATGCCAAAAAAGGCCCCCCCCTAAAAAAACCTTTGTTCGCAAAGGGGGTTTCAAGTTGTCCCCCCCAAAACCATTTATTTTAAAAAAAAAAAAAAGAATTTGCTAAACTTAAAATTTATTTTTATTTTAAAACTTTTTTTTACCCAATTTGGGGTTTAACGATCGGTTTTTGGGTTTTTCAATTTTTCTTTTTTAAATTGCTCAGTGTCAAACCTGTCGTGAAAAAACGTCTTTTTTTCCAACCCCCTTTTGAAGTTAAATTTTTTTGTCGCCCTTAAACCCCCACCATCGCCATAAGTTCTAAAATTTCTTCGTCTGTAATGTTTTCATCCTGTAATGATTTGCTTTTTAAAAAACCTTTTTAATGAACAAATTTTTTGCGATGCTAGGGCAAAAAAGGGCAGTGGCTTTTTTTAATTTAGGATTTTTTTTTTTTAAAACCCCGGGAACTTACAAAAAATGACATGGCGCCAAACCCTTTAAACCCAAAGGGCCCCCCCAAATGCAAAGAGGCGGGCAAAAACCCCCCCCCAGTGGCAAAAACGGGCAACACTAAAACCCGGCATTTTCCCGCAAGCTAAAAGCTGAGACCCAAAAAAATTAAACAAAAAGAAAGGGGTATTTAAAGCTTTAAAAATTTTTTTTTTCTAAAAACTCTATACTAATCCAAGTCGCTTTCTTTTTCCTTTTGAATTTTGGGGTTTTTTGTTTTTAACCTAAACTTTTTGAATCTCCATTTTTTTAAATAAGATTTTTTTTTAAAATTAATTTTAAATTACATATCTTCTTATTAATCCTTTGGCACCCTTTCTCAACAGAGAAAAACGAAATTTAAAATAAAATACAAAATGAAAAAAAAAGTCAAAGTATGTTAGTTTGTCTTTGTAAAAACCTTTAAACAGCCCCCTTTTCAGATGATACAAGGGTTTTAAATTTTAATCTCCTTTTTTAAGAAATTTGCAATACCCGAGCTTCCGGGGGGGCACCCAATTTTTTTCAGTTTTTAATTTGAACACCCTAAATTAAAACGTATGTTCTGGAAAACTAGGATCTTTCCCTCCCGGAGAAAATAAAAACGAAAAAGCTTCGTCTTTGCCTAGGTATTTGACTGTAGCTGGGGGAAAATTTTCCTAACCCAAAACGGTGTCATCCCCCACTTAATCGGGCCCCCTTTTTTCCCTCTGAAGCATTTATTCAAACCCCTGCCTAGAATTTACAAATTTTTTTTTTTTTTCTTTTGGGGTTTTCCGGGAACTAGGTTTAACAAAAAAGGGGGCCGCTTTTTAAAAGCCTTTCAAAAATTTTGTTGTTTTTAAAACAAAAGTAAACATTGGGCTTCGTTTTTAAAAACTAAAAATTCCAAGCAATTTCGGGAAAGAAACCGCCCAAGCATTTTTTCTTTTTATAAATTTTTGTATTCAGTTTCCCCCAAAACGTTTCCCTTTTAAAATTTTCCCTTATCCTTCTAGGGTAGGATACAGCGGGTCTTTTTTTTGTCTTAAAATTTCTGTTCGTTTGAAAAACCCCGTCATCGTGTATCAAACCTAAACATTTCCGGGCCCCACTCCTTTCCCCCCCCCCCTCATTGTGTCGCTGGGCCCTTTTGGGCTCTATGCAGGCTTTTAGGAGTACTGCCTTTTAAATTCTGGCCTGGGGAACTTTCCCTTTTTTTAATATTTAAAATTAAAAAAAAACCCAAATTTTTTAATAAGCAATCAAAAATAAAACAACTACTTTTCAAACGATTGAAGGGGGGGTTCAGTGCGCAAGCATAGCTTAGCGGTTTAGATTTTTCTAACTGCTTTTTATTTTTTTTTAGCTCTTTCTTTGCCCCCTTATTATATAATTTTTCACTTAAACATTCTTAAAAAACTATTTTTTCCTTAGTGAAAAATTTAATAAAAACCGTTTTTAACTGCGTTTCCAAAAATCTTTTAAAACAGCATTGTATTTTGAGTTAAGAGCCACACAGAAAAAAAAAGGCGTGGCGACCACTAAAGGCTAGTTTTGGGACAGAGTTTTTCTTTTTTTAACAATGCCCTTCGTTCAGCTAAAACAGCATCAAAAAAATAAAAAGTGTTTCAGCCCTCAAATAGTCATAGAAATTTTCCCAAAACATTTCGCTCATTTTTGGTCGTAGGATAAACCTGAAATATTTCTCGTCTGTCCAAAAAAAAACTTCCTTTCTTTTTTAAGATTTGTTGTGTTTAAATAGTTGGCAGAAAATAACAATGGGGTTCGTAATAAAAACCGTTTTTGTTTGAAACCCCCCAAACCCAAACCCCCGAAGCCCCGTTTTCCCCCCCCCCCCCTTAACCCCGGCAGATAAGAGAACAGTGCGGACTTTAGGAAGAAAACCAGCTACCCCTCTGTTTTTTTGAATTTTTCTTCTGCTTTTTAAATTAAGCCGCGTCTTTTAGCCGGGTTTTCCCCTTCAATTTTTAACTGGGCATCACAAACCAAAAAAAATTTGCATTTTTTTTTTGGGGCGTTTTCCGGCTGCTTTCTTGTGAATGTTTATTTTTATACCAACTTGCCCTACCCTTTCTCCAAATTCCAAAAAAATTTTGGGTTTTCAAAAAGTGGAACTAAAATCCGCCACAAACCCCCCCTATTTAGTTAAATTTTGAAATCTTCGAGTCTTTCATTTATAAAAGGGGAATTTTTTACATACAAAATCAAATTCAGGTCTTCCCTTTGGCCCACCCCCACGAACAAATTTCTTAATTTTATCGAAATGTTGGTGAGGTAAAAGTCCGCCCCCCCGAAAAAAACTGATCAGACTTGCCCTTTATTTTCACAGTCGACCTTTTCAATTTTTGGATTAAAAAAAACGCCTGATTCCCCTTTTAAAGGAGTTGTTTTTTCCGTTTAAAAAAGAAAAAAAATTTTCCTTTTTTAAAAATTTAGAGACGGGTTTAAAAATTATGTTCCCCGAGAGTGTTTTCGTTGTTTTTTTTCTGTAGTGGAAAAGTATAACGTTTTTATAAAAAAATAAAACCCTTTTTTCTTTTATACGGGTTAAGATTGTCTGGCCAGTCCCGGGTTAGTAAAAAACATCAAAATCAAGAGAAATGTCGCTGAGGGGTATTTAGCTAAAGGCCAAAAACAGAACAACAGAACGTTGGTTTAAATGTCAGATGGAAAGGGACGTTTTCTTTTTTAAATGCGCCTTGGTAAATTTTGGCAAATGCTCTTTAAAAAACTCAAAATCTGGGGATGCCCGAAACTGTTGCCAAAAGGGCCCGCAAATGCCCCATCTTTAAAAAACACCTTTGGGTTTCCCCCCTTTAAAACCTGTGCGGGGACCGGGTTTGGGCTTGAAAAACCCCGTTTAAAATTTCCTTTTTTTCTTTTTTTAGGGGCCAAGGGGCAGAAAAAAGAGGGCAAAAACTGTCTGCCTCGCTTAGTACAAAGACTTTTCGGCCCCCCCAGGTTAATTTTCCATAAGTTTAAAGATGGCCCGCCCCAAATTAGCAACAAAAAGTAGCTTTAAAGGGTCGGGCGATGAATTCTATTTGAATGATAGTATTTGGGAGTGGGCCGGCAATTTAACAAAAATCCCGCGCCAAGAAAACAGGGAACTTTACCCAAAAAAAGTTTGGGCCAGGTGAAAAAGTTATGGAGAATTTTCCCCTTAAATTTCAAATCCGGGTTATACCTTTTACCCCATGGGGGGTTTCCTTTTTCTTTTCGAAAAAAACGAGGGGCACAACCTTTTTGAGTTTTTTTTATAAAACCAAAAAAAAAAAAAAAATAAAAAAAAAAATGGTGAAGAAAATTTTGGGGGTGATTAAACCAAAAGAAGAAAAGAAAAGAGTCCCGTCAGGCCCTTTTATTTGAAGAAAATGAAACCGAATTAGGTCCTTCATGCGCCAAGAACTTGAAAAAGCAGGGAGAAGGTTCTTCAATCCCTTCATTAGAAGAAGCGAAAACCCCCCTTCAGTTAGCGATCTCGTGCGAACAATTTTTAAAAAAAGAATTAACTCATTTAATAAGCTTTGGGGCTAGAGCCGCCCGAAAGCCATATTTCCTTTTTTATTTTTAAAATGGATTTAAAAACAACCATCTGTAATAAAACTAAACAAAAGGAAAAAATTTTTTTAAGAGTTACAAAAAAGCCCAACCCCAACCCAAGTTTTTAAACAAAAAACAATTAGACAGAGGATTTCCGTTGCCGGACCAAAAGGGGATTAAAACATTTTAAAAAATTTAAAGGGTGGGCTGGGTTAAATCCTTTTTCAGAAAATTGGGGGAAAGAGTTGCCAACGCGATTGAAATAGAAAAGCCTTCCCCTTTTCAAGTTTAGGGCCAAAAAATAAATGATGCGCAAAAAAAAATTGAACGAGTTTTAAAAGAGGAAACAGCCAGAAAAAAAAGAAACAATTGGGCGATTCTCCATTGCCTTTGCTGAAACCTGGGGGGTTAAAAAGGGGCGTTTTAAAGTCCCTAAGGGGGGAACTAGAAAACAATTTGGGAAAACTTTGTTGGGGTAGATAGAGAAATAAAAGAAGAAAAAAAAAACTGCTGAGCAGATAAAAAAAAATTTTGGGCAAAAAGAAAAGGCAAATACAGCAGAAAAAACCGGATTTAAGGGGGGGTACAAAAAGGGGGGCCCGGTTAAAGTTTTTGTCTACTCAACCCGGGGGCGAAATAGGGAACACAAACAAGCAAATCAGAGGGAAAATAAAAACGAATAAAATTTTTGAAAAAAATACGCTACGAAAGAATAAGGGGCCGTTAAGGGGAAAAGGGGATTACAATAGTTTGCATATTAACGCCGTTGGGGGTTTTCTAACTTCCCCGTTTTTTGCTTTAAAAACCCCATTTCACCAAAAGGGGCAGTCGCCCCCCAACGCCTCAACCTGGTTTAAAAAAGGGGTTAGAAAACAAATTTCATCATCTAGCAAACCTTTAAAAAAATTAGCTGCCAAAGCGCTTGATGCTCTGCCTGGCCTAATAGGGAGTGTTGTTTGTTGGGTTTTGTCCCACTATAGGTTTTAAAATTTTCGGTTTTTATGGCCGGGCCATCTGGGGACGTTGGTGTGCTACTGCTGGGTTAATTTTTTGTAAATAAAGTAGGCTAATCCAGGGAAAAGTTAAAAATAAAAACAAGGGCTGTCTTTTCGGGGTTTTGTGTGACTGTCGGTGAGGTACCTTAACAGGGGGAGGGGGCTTTCGGGGTGCTTTTGGGTGTGGGGCCCCTTATAACTGGATCGCAAAACTTTAGGGCTAGGACCTTTTTTTTTAAAAAGGAGGTGCAGGCCTTGTGTTTAAGCTTTTTTATTGTGTCCTAAATTTTGATCGTCTCCACAAAGAGGATTTCATTGTTTTTAATTTTTGTTTTTCATGCCAATCTGTGTCTAAGGCAGAGGGGGAGCAAAATAATCCATGGCCTACAAAAAAAGAAAACCTTTTACCAAACCTGTGCAAAAACGGCCCTTGGGTCCTTGTATGCTGGCAGGCCCAAAAAAAAAAGCCCGAGTTTAAAAGCCTCTTTTAAAATTTGGGTAAAAAATGTTTTCTAGGGAAACAAACCCCGTAACTTGGGTTTGTATGTAGACTTTGGCTGGGGCTTGGCTCCTAATAGGCCCCAAACGAAATTTTCCCTATGGGGTTCATTAAGTCTTGCACTCCCGCTTTTTAGGGGGTTTACTTTCATCTAAATAAATGTTGTCCCGGTTTTAGGATGTTTTTGTCTTTGGTCCCCAAACGAAATTTTTTTGGTTGAAAAAAGGGGGGGCCAGGCCCGTAGTCATAATTTTTATTTTCTTTTTAATTTACCCCCCCAAAAACAGTGTTTTCCTAACCCATAATTTCGGGGCTAACTTTTTTCTAAAAAAACGTTTAAGGATTAATGTTAAATTCGTTGCAGAATTTTTTCATATGCATTTTTGTCCTTTGGGGTTTTAAAAAGGATTAAACGCTTGTCGCTGGGGGGGGGTACTTGTAGTTCATTAGTATTCCCTGTACTGGTAATAAAAAAGAAAATATTTTACTGACCCTTTTAAAAGATGGGTGGTTTTAAAAAGGGTTTTCATATTTAAACACCGCAGCCAGTAGTTTTCGCATAAATGGGAAAATTTAACTGATTCTGGTTAAAAAGTCCAAAGGGCGGGTGGCCCCTGCTGATGGCCCAAACAATTTTTTATTGGTGGATTTTAAATTTTTAGTTTTGCGGGTTTTCAAGTCCAAAAAATTGGGGAAACCGTATGATTCGTCTTTCTGCAAAGGGTTTGGGGGGGGGCTGAAGTCTAAATATTGGGAAATTTTAAAAAGCTCCTAATTTTTAAGTGGCCCTTTCGTTTTTTTTAAATGGTTCCATTTTTTAAAATTTTTTTTTTAAAAAGTTTTAATTTAAAAAAAATGGGACCTCAAAAAAAACCAAGCCAAAAAGACGTGTGTTCTTAAAAGGACCCAATTGACAATTTGGCGGGGGAGTTTTCAGTTGCCCTTAAAGAAATTGGGTTTAAAGTTATGTGGGGTTTAAAAAACCCGAAGGGGTTCAAAATAACGGTTTTAAAAAATTTTTTTGGGGAAAAAAGGGGGAAAAACCCAAAAAAACTCCCTATAACAAAAACCGAAAAGGTTACTACAACTTTTGGTTCTTTTTAAAAGGAGCTTAGGGAAATTTGGGAAATTAAAAGAAAAATTTCCCAGGGGAAAAAAATTTAGAAAAAAAAAACCCCCCACAAAAGGGAAAAAAGAAAAGTCACTTTTTTTAGAGGGGCGGCTAAAACCCCTTTGGCTTCCTTTTCAGCGAAAAACTTTTAGAAATTTTGTACAAGAGAAATGCAGCAATTTTAAGGGAAAAAACCTTCTGAATTTTTTCCTAAACCCCAAATTTTGTTTGCCCCTTCAACAGTTAAAAAAAAATCCCAATTTGTTTAATGGCTACCATCAAAATTCAAAAAAGCCCTTGGCAAATAAGGCGGGGTTTGGGGAATTTTCAGTTACATGTGGGAAAAAGGGTTTGGGGGGGGAGACGGAATTTAAAAAGCATTTAAAAAGAGGGGTCAAAAAAAATTTAATGTAAAAATTTGCAAAACAAGAAAAAAAGGGGCCCGTTGATTTTTTTAATTTTTAATAGTGCGGAAAATAAAAAAAATTTGAAAAAAATTTGTAAGGGTCAGTCCCCCCCGGAAAAGTTAATAGTGCCAAAAATCAGAGAAGTAATAAAGCGCGGGGCGTGGGGTGGGGGTGGGGGGTGTGGGCTTAATTTAAAAAAGGGCAAACAATCCCAGAAAACCTTTTTAATTGTTTTTCTGCACTGCTTTGGAAGGGCCCAAAACGTTATTGGGTGGGGGTGGGGTTTTTGAGTGCGTGGGTGTTTTTGGGTGGGGCGGGGGTGTGCGTGAAATGCGTGGGTTTTTCTGGGGATTTGGTGGGGGGTGGGGGTGGGGGGGGGTGGCGGGGTTTCGGGGTGTGGGGTTGGGTTTTTTTGGGGGGGTGTGCGTGCGTGGGGGGGGGGTGTTTCAAGCGGGGGTGAGTGGGGGGGGGTGTGCAGGGGTTTCCTCCCTTTTTATTTTTTTTGGGGCCCCGTTGAGGGCCTTTTCTGGTCAAAAGCGGTTTTCGCCCAATGACTTTGTTCTGGCTTTTTTTTGCCTTTGGTGGAGTTGTTCAGGGTAGTTAAAGGATTTTTTTTTTTACCGCACTAGTCAGAAGAAACCCTTTTAACCACTTTTTCCAGAACTCGCGAAAGCCCCAAAGTCGCTTTTCATTTTAATTTTAAAAAGAGCTTTCGTTTCTCTTTCCAAACCGTACAAAATCCCGGGTTGTGAAAATTTGAAGTGGTAAAACCCCAAATTTATAAACCAAAGTTTTCACACCAGCGTTGGTTCCTTTGAATTTCAGTTTTTAAAAAAATTTTTCCCCCGGACGCTTTTTTTGGGTTGTTTTTTTAAAAAAGTTTTTTTTTTTCTTAAGCCAATGGGCCTAAAAACAAAAAAAAGTCGAAGAGTTTTTAAAAATTTTTTAGCTTTGGGTCCAAAAAACCGGCCCCTTTAGGAAAAACAGGCGTAAAATTTAGTTATTTTTTCAGCTTCATAAAAGAAAATTTGGGGCAATCGGCTCATTACCAAATTGCCTTTCCAAAAAATTACGTAAAAAAGCATCCAGCCCCTTTTCTGTCTTTTTAGTTTTCCTTGCTTCGTTTCCCAAAAAAAATTAGGTTTTTTTTTGGGGTGGGTTTGGGTTTGGGGCAAGGCCCGCCCGTTCTAATTTTTTTAAGATATTTAAAACATTTCCTGATAATTCTTTTTGATTTCAATATTATTTCTTTTTTTCTCACCTGAATACAGCAAATGCTCAGTTTTTTCTTTCTTGAGAAAATAACACTTTAATTTCGGTCTTTGGGGAAGAAAAATGGGTTCCAGACTCAGCCTTTTTTAGTGAATTTAACAGAGCTAAAAACACGTCTTCACGGTCAGTCGCTCACTGTATAATGAGGGGTCCGACGTCATACTCCCTGTCAATTGGTTGAACGTGCACACGTGACAGCTCAGCCATCACGTGATGATTAATAATAAACTACAGACCTGTGCCGCATTGCGACAGCCTTTTGGCGTGTCGTAACGCCAATTTATCGATTTTTGCGGCGTCGATGAACAAAAGCAGCACATATTGCTGTCCCAGGTAGTAATACTACCATTATTGTTGGGGCAAGTCTGGGATAGAACTGTCAAGCTATATAAATGTTAAAAATGTTTAGTTGACTTTATGCCCCTGGAGAGAATGTAAATAAAACGGGTTCACAATCACCAAATCTTATCTAGCAGGGAAAACCCCCCATTTTTAAAGTACTAATTACGTCGATTTTAGAGGTTTTTGCATGTTAATTTTGTTTAAAAACAGGTTTTTAATTTTGGTCAAACTGACAGGGAAAAAGGACGTGATTTGGATGTGAAAAAGGGGGGTTTTCTTTGCAAAATAAGATGGTGGTCGTGAACCCGCATTTTACCTTCTCTAACGACTCTTAAACGTAGACAATCGAACAGCCATTGGTTTAGTGTATGGTGATCTCAAAAGACACACGGCTTATTTTTCATCTAACCCTTTCGAAATTCATCAAATTTTGGCTGAAAATGACCAGAATCGACAGAATCAAGATCCGTTGTAAAGCAGCTGGTATGTTGCGAATTCTGGGTAGAAGGGGCCCGAAAACACATGGCCCACCAATGTTTGTCAATGGCCCCCCAATGTTCGTCAATGCTTAAAGTCACGGGGCCCTTGCTTAGGTTTGGAACATTTTAGAGAGTTTGACAGTATCTACGGATTAAAAAAAATATTTAAACAAAGAGTGATTGATTGCCAGTGTTGCTGGCTGTCACACTGGCATTAACAGATCGATAGTAACGGGTTTGCACAGAACACACTTTTGAAAACAACGCATACGCAGACCACGGACTGAAAGGATCCAGTTTGACTTCGCGCAGTTAGTTGACATTTGATGTTTCTGATACTGCTTGCCATTGTTTTACGTATAGTGCTATTAATGTGAATGAACTGACCGGCCGTTTACAGAATCTGGCTCTGGAAGATTTTTTTTCTCCCCTTTTCTTCTGCTTTCCATGATCCCAGAATGCCGCCAAAATGTTTTTCTGACCCTTGAGAGTTAAGATTAAATTTACTTTTTGTAAGAAGAATCTTTCCGGATCGCGCTATTATACATTTATGAAGCACAAGCAAGGGAACTTATTGTATGTTTAAATATTTCTTCGCATGGTGCTTATGTGATTCTTTTCTTTTCATTTTGTGTTCCGATAACAGTTGTCAGTTCGTGTGTTACAGGTGTTACGATAACAGTTGTCAGTGCGTGTATTACAGGTGTTCCGATAACAGTTGTCAGTGCGTGTATTTACAGGTGTTACGATAACAGTTGTCAGTTCGTGTATTACAGGTGTTTTCGATAACAGTTGTCAGTGCGTGTATTACAGGTGTTACGATAACAGTTGTCAGTTCGTGTATTAAGGTGTTACGATAACAGTTGTCAGTTCGTGTATTACAGGTGTTACGATAACAGTTGTCAGTTCGTGTATCACAGGTGTTACGATAACAGTTGTCAGTTCGTGTATTACAGGTGTTACGATAAAAAGTTGTCAGTTCGTGTATTACAGGTGTTACGATAACAGTTGTCAGTTCGTGTATCACAGGTGTTACGATAACAGTTGTCAGTTCGTGTATTACAGGTTGTTGCGATAACAGTTGTCAGTTCGTGTATTACAGGTGTTCCGATAACAGTTGTCAGTTCGTGTATTACAGGTGTTCCGATAACAGTTGTCAGTTCGTGTATTACAGGTGTTCCGATAACAGTTGTCAGTTCGTGTATTACAGGTGTTAGATAACAGTTGTCAGTTCGTGTATTACAGGTGTTCCGATAACAGTTGTCAGTTCGTGTATTACAGGTGTTTCCGATAACAGTTGTCAGTTCGTGTATTACAGGTGTTACGATAACAGTTGTCAGTTCGTGTTTACAGGTGTTACGATAACAGTTGTCAGTTCGTGTATTACAGGCGGTACGATAACAGTTGTCGTTCGTGTATTACAGGTGTTACGATAAACAGTTGTCAGTTCGTGTATTACAGGTGTTCCGATTAACAGTTGTCAGTTCGTGTATTACAGGTGTTCGATAACAGTTGTCAGTTCGTGTATTACAGGTGTTCCCATAACAGTTGTCAGTTCGTGTATTACAGGTGTTACGATAACGTTGTCATTCGTGTATTACAGGTTGTTCCGATTAACAGTTGTTAGTTCGTGTATTACAGTGTTACGATAACAGTTTTTTCAGTTCGTGTATTACAGGTGTTCCGAATAACAGTTGTCAGTGCGTGTTTAGTACAGGTGTTACGTATAACAGTTGTCAGTGCGAGTATTACAGGTGTTGTACGTTGTCAGTGGGGTATTAAGGTGTTTTCGATAAAGTTGTCAGGGCATGTTTACAGGGGGTTCCCAAAACAGTTTCAGTTCCGGGGATTTCGGTGTTTTCGTTAAAAATTGTCAGTTCGGAACAGGGGTTACGTAACAGTTGTCGTTCGTGTATTACGGTGTTCCATAACAGTTGTCAGTTGTGTATTAAGGGGTTCGGTAACGTTTTCAGTTGTTATTACAGGTGTTCGATAAAAATTGTCGTTCGTGTATTCGGTGTTCGAAACAGTTGTCAGTTCGTTTTACAGGTGTTCGAAAACAGTTGTCAGTTTGTTTATTCAGGTGTTACGATAACAGTTTTTCTGGTGTATTACGGTGTTCGTAAAAAGTTGTCAGTCGTGTTTAAGGGTTCGATAACAGTTTTCATTTTGTGTTTTACAGGTGTTACGAAACAGTTGTCAGTTCGTGTATTACA
>CM031609.1:15042322-15047419 GCA_018398815.1 Conus ventricosus | reverse complement strand
TGGTGGTCTTCCATGTTCTCCTCGGCATTACAGCTGTTTTCATGTCTACCTGAGCATGGTAGGTTTCCATGTTGTCCTCGGCATTACAGGTGTTTTCATGTCTCCTGAGCATGGTAGGTTTTCCATGTTCTCCTCGGCATACAGCTGTTGTCATGTCTTCCTGAGCATGGTAGGTTTTCCATGTCTTCCTGAGCATGGTAGGTTTTCCATGTTCTCCTCGGCATTACAGCTGTTGTCATGTCTTCCTGAGCATGGTAGGTTTTCCATGTCTACCTGAGCATGGTAGGTTTTCCATGTTCTCCTCGGCATTACAGCTGTTGTCATGTCTACCTGAGCATGGTAGGTTTTCCATTTTCCTCGGCATTACAGCTGTTTTCATGTCTTCCTGAGCATGGTAGGTTTTCCATGTCTTCCTGAGCATGGTAGGTTTTCCATCTTCTCCTCGGCATTACAGCTGTTTTCATGTCTTCCTGAGCATGGTAGGTTTTCCATGTTCTCCTCGGCATTACAGCTGTTGTCATGTCTTCCTGAGCATGGTAGGTTTTCCATGTTCTCCTCGCTATTACAGCTGTTTTCATGTCTACCTGAGCATGGTACCTGAGCTTTGCAAAATCAACGAATCCGTCTGCTGTGTGTGTATCGGACCCCGCCCAGTAAAAGGAACAAACTGCTTGATTCAAGATTCTACGAAGAGTTCCCTGATTTCCTTGACTTTGCCGCCACGCGTGACGGCGATCTTCTGATCATCGGTGACTTTAATGTTCACTACGACGACTCGAGTGATCCCAGAGCTAGGAGGTTTCAGAAACTCTTAGAGATGTGTGGCCTTTCTCAGGCCATCGATGAACCCACTTATCCAGCAAGTGGTCACATTCTTGATCTTGTGATTTTTCGTGACACTGACGGTCTTTTGCACTCTGCTAAGTGTTGTTATGATTTGATGTCTGATCACTATAGTCTAGTGTGCCATCTCAGTGTTCCAAAGCAAAAGTCGGCACCCCAATTCAAATGTGTTCGTGCCATTCATATGATCGACCCTGCTGATTTTTCTCATGACATCGCTAACATTATCACGCCTGACGTAACACTTACTGATTTGAACATTGGACTTAGAAAAGTTTTGGATAAGCATGCGCCTGTATGTCAGCGGACGGTACACTGGCGTCGCCCGGCTCCGTGGTACAACTCAATTGCACCTGAGCTGCGAATATTGAAACGCGAGCGACGTCGAGCCGAGCGGCGCTGGGTATCATCCAGACTGACAATACACAAGCAAATTTACGATGCTGCCAAACAGAAAGTCGTACAGTTTGTCCATCAAGCCAAAACCGCATTTTATTCTTCTAAAGTTGCAGCAGCATCCTCGTGTAAAGAACTGTTTAGAACTGTCACTAGCATGTTGGGTAAGGCTGCAAGTGTTGTAATGCCGTCCACTCATGAGCCGTCACAACTTCCTGGTCTGTTTTCTCAGTTTTTCGCCATAAAATTCAGACAATTCGAAACGCTTTCTCCCCATCCTCAGATATTTCAGATCAGTCTGTTGTTTTTAACGGTACCACACTCTGTGAGTTCCTGCCAGTGTCGGAGCAGACTGTTCGTAAAATCATCACACAGTCTGCGAAAACATCCTGTGACCTTTACCCCATTCCCACCCCACTCCTCTTTGAACACCTTGACTCTCTCCTTCCTATCATCACCAAAATTCTTAACGAGTCTCTGTCTTCTGGCACAGTTCCCACTGACTTTAAGACCGCCCTTGTTAAACCTCTACTCAAGAAAAGCAGTCTTGATCCCAACGTTCTTAAAAATTACAGACCCATCTCAAATCTTCCTTTCCTATCCAAAATTCTTGAGAAAGTCATTCGTCAACAGCTCTCTGACCATCTGGCCTCAAACAACCTCCTCACACCACATCAGTCAGCCTATCGCCCTGGGCACAGCACGGAGACCACCATCTTTCGCATTCTCAATGATATTCTAAATTCCTTAGACGAAAACAAAATTTCTGTCCTTCTTTTGCTAGATCTTTCGGCAGCCTTTGACACCATAGACCATGAAATCCTTCTCTCTCGTTTGAAATACACATGTGGCATCAGGGAAACAGCTTTAAATTGGTTTTGTTCCTATCTTCTAGATAGGAAACAGTTCATTCAAGTAGGTGACCACCGTTCTGATGAATCTAACCTCCAATTTGGAGTGCCTCAGGGATCCGTGCTGGGACCTGTCCTCTTTATTTTGTACACCACTCCATTGTCTAATGTCATCCACGGCCATTCCGTTTCACACGAAATGTTTGCGGATGATACTCAGCTGCTCCATTCCTCTGTCATCGATGACTACTCACCCCTTGTTTCTACTCTTCAATCTTGTACTTCCGATATTGAGACCTGGATGTCAGCAAATAAGCTTAAATTAAACTGTGAGAAGACTGAAGCCATCCGTTTTTTAAAGCGGTCACATCATGGCCCTGATCCGCTCCCTTCTTCTTTGACATTAGGTTCCAGCACTATTGAATTTTCAAACACTGTTCGTGACCTTGGTGTTCTCCTTGATAGTGACCTCTCGATGAAACAGCATGTCACAAAAACTTGTCAGTTAGCCTACGTGGAACTTAAACGAATTGCTGCTATTCGACCCTATCTCACTGAAGACGCCACAAAAACTCTCGTTTCATCATACATCCTTTCAAGGCTAGATTACTGCAACTGTGTTCTCCTTGGCTGTCCCTCAACTGTCATCCAACCCTCCAATGTGTACAGAACTCTGCAGCCCGTCTCATTTGCAAATCTCCTAGGACCCAACCCTGCAGCCCTCTCCTGAAAAAGTTGCACTGGCTCCCCGTTGAAGAAAGAATTAAATACAATGTTGTTGTCTCTGCTTCAAGATTTTCACTGGCGATGCCCCTGCCTATCTATCCGATCTCCTTCAAGTATATGTCCCATCACGTACGCTCCGCTCCTCCACCGACACTAGGACCTTCCGCTTTCCCAGTTACCGCCCCCATCGTAAACAGCATGGCGAACGAGCTTTCTCATACGCAGTCCCAAACTCTGGAATAAACTCCCCTATGACTTAAGACATTCTCAAACCTTTTCTTCCTTCAAAACCTCCCTGAAAACCTACCTTTTCAAACAATACTAAGAAGACAGTCATTACCAGATAGTTGATTGACTTTTGTTATTTTGTGGATTGCTTAGTAGTTTGTGCTTGTTGCGGCTGTTGTGTATTGTGTGTCTGTGCGTGAGAGTGTGTGTGCGCGTGGGAGAGAATGAGAGAGAGCCTTTGTTTTTCATTTTTGAGCCGTTTTTTTCAATGCATTTTCTTTACATTTAGCAATTGCATTTTTTCTGCCTTTGTAAAGCGCCTTGTGCCGTGGAAGGCGCTATATAAATCCCCATTATTATTATTATTATTATTATTATGGTAGGTTTTCCATGTCTTCCTGGGCATGGTAGGTTTTCCATCTTCTCCTCGGCATTACAGCTGTTTTCATATCTTCCTGAGCATAGTAGGTTTTCCATGTTCTCCTCGGCATTACAGCTGTTTTCATATCTTCCTGAGCATAGTAGGTTTTCCATGTTCTCCTCGGCATTACAGCTGTTTTCATGTCTTCCTGAGCATGGTAGGTTTTCCATGTCTTCCTGAGCATGGTAGGTTTTCCATGTTCTCCACGGCATTACAGCTGTTGTCAAGTCTTCCTGAGCATGGTAGGTTTTCCATGTCTTCCTGAGCATTGTAGGTTTTCCATGCCTTCCTGAGCATGGTACGTTTTTCATGTTCTCCTCGGCATTACAGCTGTTGTCATGTCTTCCTGAGCATGGTAGGTTTTCCATCTTCTCCTCGGCATTACAGCTGTTTTCATGTCTTCCTGAGCATGGTAGGTTTTCCATGTCTCCCTGAGCTTGGTAGGTTTTCCATGTTCTCCTCGGCATTACAGCTGTTTCCATGTCTTCCTGAGCATGGTAGATTTTCCATGTTCTCCTCGGCATTACAGCTGTTTTCATGTCTCCCTGAGCATGGTAGGTTTTCCATGTTGTCCTCGGCATTACAGCTGTTTTCATGTCTCCCTGAGCATGGTAGGTTTTCCATGTTCTCCTCGGCATTACAGCTGTTTTCATGTCTTCCTGAGCATGGAAGGTTTTCCATCTTCTCCTCGGCATTACAGCTGTTTTCATGTCTACCTGAGCATGGTAGGTTTTCCATGTTCTCCTCCAAGATCACGATTCTTTCCCTATTTCCTTTCGGATCATAACTGCTATCTTTGTTTCCCTGAGGAAACCGGATGTCACTGCAAGTGAAAATGCCTTGACTACGAAAGTAGCTGTAATCGCTGTTTTCCACGTCTATATGCAAAAGGGGTCGGCAAGATAACAGAAGATTAGTGTGATCCCAATATCATAAGTGTTTTCCCGTTTTTGTTGTTTTTCTTGGGGATAATGACTGCCTTATCCGAGGGCATAGCGACAACAGTCACGATTCTTAGAGATAGCGCCAATGATAACTACTGACCTTTGAGAAAACAGGGAAAACACTTGTTATCGTTAGAGAACACAGGAAAAAAAAACGGGTATCACCCTCCTTTAAACAGATGCCATCCTCAGGAATACCAGCTCTGCCCCGTTGTCCTCAGGGATGACAGCCGTTTCCTGAGGGATGACAGCCGTTTTCTGAGGGATGACAGCCGTTTTCTGAGAGATGACAGTCGTTTTCTGAGGGATGACAGCCGTTTTCTGAGGGATAACAGCCGTTTTCTGAGAGATGACAGCCGTTTTCTGAGGGATGACAGTCGTTTTCTGAGGGATGACAGCCGTTTCCTGAGGTATGACAGCCGTTTTCTGAGGGATGACAGTCGTTTTCTGAGGGATGACAGCCGTTTTCTGAGGGATGGCAGCCGTGTTTCTGGCACCATGGCTGCTGTCGGCTGATGAAGCTGGTATGCTACCGTTAGGAAACGTGAAGAAACAGCGACGGGATGTGGTTTCTGACTGACGGGATGGTTTCTGACTGACGGATGTGGTTTCTGACTGACGGGATGTGGTTTCTGACTGACGGGATGTGGTTTCTGACTAGAGGAATCGCATGGTCAAAGTTACGCAC
>CM031609.1:15029822-15034822 GCA_018398815.1 Conus ventricosus | reverse complement strand
TTTGGGGCCCCCCTGATTTAAAAACTATACATTTAAAAGAGAGCCCGCCAGGGAAGCGGGGAGTTTTTGGGAAGTTGCAGAGGTGTTTAGAAAAGGCCCACGTTTGGGCATAAGGTGAAAGGGAAAAAAAAAGGTGCTGGGCCCAACGGGTGGGAAGGTGAAAGGGGAAACTAGGGGGGTTTTTGCACAGTTTTGAAAAAACCCCAGTGGTGGGGCAGAAGGAAGGGCAAAGGGCATTAGGTGTTTCATTTGTCACAGGAAGGGCCCAGTGGCGGGGATTGTCCCCATGAGGTTCCAGAAGGCGGGCAGCCTTGCAAGAGGTGGTAAGGGTGTAAAGGGGAAACGACCGCAGGGGAAACCCAAAAAGGGATTCAGTCTGAAGGGGGGTGGAGGGCGGGCCTGTGGCTGGGCACTGGCACCCAGCCCATTTGGTCAGGGTAGAGGGCACTAGGCTGAGTGGTTCGTTACCAGGGGAAGAGGGGGGTTTTGGGGCCAGCAGGGGGAAAGTGTTACGAGACACGGGTTTGGGTTCATGGGGTGTTGTTTTTCGAAAACGCTGGCCCGAAAAAGGGGATTTAAACCGGGCAAACGACCTGTACTCAAATCGATGGCCTGTGAGGGGTTTCCATTTTGCTAAAGTTTAAAAGGGACGTACCCCAAATTCTCAGGGGGTTTTGTCTGTCGTTGGGTGTTTGGAGAAAAACCCTTCACGATTTGATAATTGGAAATTTTCCCAGGTGCAAGGGACCCCGGGGATTGATTTGGTTGACTGCTACGGGGGACCCGTTAAAACACGGAGCAAGGGGGGAAAAAGGTTTGGATAAAGTTAGTCTTTCCCGGCAAGGATTTTCAGGCTAGAGGTGTGGGGGCCTTTTGGGAGGGGGAAATTTTTTAGGGCCACCAGGAGGAACAAGACCCTTCGTGGGTGAATTTTTGGGGGGTTGGGGAAAGGGTGGAAAAGAAACAGGGGGTTTTGAGGGGGTGAGACAGAATTTTTTGTGAAAGGCGGGGCTGTTGTCCCGGAGGGTTCCCCAAAGGGGGAAGGGGCCCAGGAAAGGGCCCAACCCCTTTTGGAGGTACCGCGGGGTTATCGTAAACTGTATGTCAGTGGGTCACGAGTGCTCATGGCAAATCACCCTCGGCACCGGGAAAAAACAGCTGACCGAATCTTTGATGACTTTCTTTGGGCCGGGAAATGGGCAGAAAATAAAGGGCGTTTTTTCCCTTTTCATGGGGACGGGGTGTCAAAGGTCACCCCAAAAAGAGGGGTGAAGGGAAAGGGGCGCCTTTAAAAACACCCCCCTCAAATTTGGACACACCTTTTCAGGAGAGTGGCTTTTTGATCTGTTGGCCCAATCTCGCCCTTTTTCCAAAGGGTTTGGGAAAAAGGAGGGAAAACATGTAAGGTTCCCGGGGAAAGGGTTTGCGGAGGCTAGGGGTCGGTCAGAAAAACCCAATAGGGACGGAAAGGTTTGGGAAGCAACCCCCCTTCCAAGGGGGAAAATAAAAGCCCTTTGGTTTACTGCCCCCCAAGGGTACAACAAGGGGCCTGGGGCCCCTTGGGAAAAGGACCATTCACCACCCACTAAAAAAGGTCGGTGGGGGTTCCCGAATTGTTTGTAAAGGGGGGAAACCAAATTTTTCCTGAAAATTTCCCTCCGAAAATTTTTGCGTGAGACTCGCAAAGGGGCCCCAGCAGAAATTTCATTCATGAGGTAAAGGAGACCCAGCGGGAAGAAGGGGAGATTTTGTTGCCATTTCCAGAAGAGTCATACAGGGGGGTGTCACTGTTGAAGGGTAGACAGTAGGAGTTTCCAGGTTTTGTTGTCGGAGGCGACACAAAGCAGCCGGAAGGAAAAAAGGGAAAGGTGGAGAAGATGATGAATTTTAGAGAGACCAAAGGCCCCCAAAAAAGAAAAATCAGAAGTTCCCGCTGGTTTTATTGGGTTCTATAAAGGGGGTTTGTCCCAAATTTGCTGCAAAACACGAGTCTCTCAGTTTATTTGGTCAAGGCAGGGAAAACCGGCGTGGTTTGAAATGGTTTAGACGCTGCAGGCCAAACACTGCAGGGCGGGTTGGAAAAACTAGGTTTTCCCCTCCCATCTTGAAACTTTCCCGATATGTCCAAAACCCTTTTGTTGCGGGGCAGATGCATCAGGGGGTGGGGTGGTGCAAATATTGCTGCAGGAGCATGAAGGGGGCGAGTTTCTGGAGGTATGCCAGGAAAAGGAAAATTGCCCGGGTTTTGAAAGGGTACGAAATGTTTGGAAGGGGTTTTTTGCTGTCGTGTGGGCCGTTTCAGAAGTTCCCCAAATACTTGTATGGGGGAAAGGGGTTCGTGATTTGAGGGCATTTACCAACCACTCAAATTCCTGAAGAGGCACAGCTGAAAAAACAGGCCGGGGGGTTTTCGTTGGGAATGGCAAAATGCAAACCCACAGGTTTTCCCATTTCAGTACATCCCAGGTCGACGAAAGCGGAGCTGATATTTTAAATCGGGGTAGTTTTTGCAAGTGCAACTCAGTGGAAGGGCGGGCTTTTCCGGGGTGCTTTTTGATTAAAATGTGTTGATCACGTTATGTTGATTGGATATTTGGGGTTTTTTCCCCGTTTTTGGGTATGGTTCTTTTTTTTTTTTGGTGGGGAATTGGTTTATATTTTCTTTGTGGATTGTTTTATGTGAAAAAAAGGTTTTGTTTGCTTGGGGCATACAGTTTGTTGTGTAGTGATGATTATTTGCAATAAGTGGGTTTGGGGATTCCCAGTGAAGTGTAAAGGGTTGGGTCCCTATTATATTGTGCTTTTTATAAAAATTTTTGAAGAGAAGATATGGCAAATCCGCCCGGGAGGGAAATTTCATAAGTTTCGCACAGAGGTCGTTATTAAATTTAGTTGAAAAAAAACGCAAGAAACGCAAAGTCAATGATAAAATCATTGGAGTGGTATTCACGGGTTGTATATTTTATAAATTATAAAAACCCTTTGGGTTTTAAAGTATTTTTCCCAAAATTTGCGGTGTAGCTGTGTGTCCCGCAAATTCGGTTGTTGTCCTTTTTTTTTACCGTTGTTTTTTAAAACAAGGGGGCATGGTTCCCTTTTTCAAGGGGGAAAATTTTCCCCGGGACAAAAAAAAGAAACAACCTAACTTGGGGGGAAAAAAACCTTAAATTGGGGAAATCCCCAGCCAAATTTTTTCGGGCATAAATCCCAAACTCAACATTCTAGGCGCCCGAAAAACGGGGCCAAGGTCGGGTCCGGCCAATTTTGCTAGGGGGGGAGGCCCCCACAGAGGGCGTTCTGTTCCCCCCAGACGACCCCCAAGCGGCCCTTTGGGCCGACGCCCCCGTTTTCTGCCCAGAGGACCTCAGTGCTGGGCCCCCCGGGTCATTAGCCCAATTTTTTGAACCGCGGGCATTGTTTGTTTAGACACGTGGGGGCCCACCCCGACTCAGCTAGCCCCTTTAGAGTGACCGTGTCCACACGGCACCCGTTTAAATAGGGAAAGGGGAGAAGGGAGTGTGTTGGGGGGGGGTGAAATTTTGCTAATCAATTTTTTGAATTTTTCCAATGACCCCCAGAGGTAAAAGGGGGTTTTAGACGGGGTGTCATTTTTTGAAAAGTCCCCAAAGGAATTCGGGGAGACAACTTCGGGGACAAGGGGGGTTTTTAAAAAAAAACTGACCAAAGGTATGGCCCTTGGACACGGGGTTTTGGATAAAGGAATGTGTGAGTGAGGAGGGGGGGAGAGAGAACGAACAGAGACAGAGGATGAGGAGGGTTTTTGGTGTAGTCTCTGACGGGGAAAAGGGGAGAGTGAAGAAAAGGAAAAGAACGAGGGGGGAAAAAACGAAAAAAAAGAGAGAGAGGGAGAGAAGGTTCTGAGTGGAGTCTGAGGGGGAGAAGGGCAAAAGAGAGAGAGAGATGAGGGGGAGGAGAGAAAGAGAACCAAGTTGAGAGTTTTGGGTTGAGTGTCTGCAGGGGGAAAGGACTGAGGGAGATTTTTGGAGAGAGAGAGTAGGGTTTCTATTCATGGAAGAAAAAGAAAAAAAAGAAAAAAAAAAAGGGAAAAAAAAAGCAACCCTGGGCCATTTAAAAAGAGCAGGGGCTAGAAGAGAGAGAGAGGGGAGAGGAGTGCCCAAAGCGTTAAAAAAGGGAAAAAAGAAAGGAGAAAAAGATCGGGTGTTGATTGTCACTGTTTACCCTAAAACCCGGGGGGGGGCGAAAAAAACAACCCGGGCCCGCGTCACTTTTGCCAAGAGAACCACCCGACCAAAAGCCCCAAAGTCTCACCTGACCAGGCGCCATCAGACCAACCAGTGCCGGCAGTTTTGTCGTGTTTTTTGAAAATGACAGTGAAAAGAAAAAGGGGAAAAGGGAAAAGGGAAAAAACAGTGATTCGTGAATTTGTTTTAAAATCACCTGGCCCGGTAAAGTAGAAATCTATTTTTACCCGGGTTAGTTTAAAGGTTTTTTTAGAAAAAATGATTTTGTGAAGTTAAGGAAAAAGAGAATGTTTTATTTTGTTTTGATTCTAAATGCATTGTTTTTCTTTTATGATATGTATGGGAAAGTTTTTTAGCTTTACTAGTGGTTTGGGTGTGACGAATGATGATATATTTAATGAGACGTAAGCAAGCTGTGAGGTGTTTTGGGGTGGGCGCTAGTATTCCTCCACTGACATTTCACCGAGGTTGACACGACGGACAGAAGGGCCCGACGACAAACAGAAAAAAATGTTGTTTTTGCCCAGCCGACCAAAAGGGGCTATATAAAAAAATATCAAACCCCCTCAAAGGTTTAACTCTCAAAATCAATTTAAAAAAAAAGATAAAAACCCGGGAAAAATTTTGTTAAAATCTGTTTCCGTAAAATGTTTTTATCAGATGGGAAAATGGGTTGATCTCCAAAAAATCAAAAATCACACCAAGTTGGACATCTCTGAACAGGTTTTTCTTAGGGTCTGCTGTAAAATGTTTATGTCTGACATCAAGTAAGTCCCA
>CM031609.1:15009822-15024822 GCA_018398815.1 Conus ventricosus | reverse complement strand
CGCTAACTCTCTGTATTCCTCTAAGGGAAGCATCTGCGCTTCATAATACGTACGAGAAGATGATGCATGCACCGGAAGGCCAAGTGCTAATTTCAATGCCTTGCATTCAATACTTTCAAGCTTTTTCAATAGGTATTTGGGAGCGCTTAAAGATTACTTCTTGGGCATATGTTATTTTCGACCTCATTAAAGATTTACATAGAGTTATCAATGTAGATGAACTCTGTCCCCATTTTTCTTTAGAGATAATTTTAAGGAAATTTAATATTTTCCTCGCCTTTGTTAATAAGTATTCAAAATGAGCGTTCCTTGATAGTTTAGATGTAAAATGGACTCCTAGGAATTTAACTTCTGTCAAATATTTAAGAGGTGTTTCGCCCAATGTAAAAACAGGCAGTTTTTCTGGATTATTACCTCTATTGAAAAGAATTTATTTGTTTTTTCAATAGATAAGTTTAATCCATTTAACTTCATGTATTCAGCCATCCTATTTAGTTCGCCTTGATAGATCTTTCTGATAAAATTTATATCACGCTGTGGAGTTTTCTTTTTAAGAGTTACTTCCATCCACATGCAAATGTCGTCTGCATATTGAACGAGAACTACCTTTTTAGATAACTTATTTGGCAAAATCATACAATAGCAATGAGAAAAGAAGCGGAGCTAACACTGACCCTTGGGGAATTCCCATTGACAAAGTTCTACTGGTGGAATATGTTTTTCCTACCCTTGTTTGTATTACCCTATCTTTCAGAAAGCACTTAACATAATTGTATACATTTCCTGATAGTCCAATATTTTTAAGTTTGTTTAACAGCTGTGAATGCCACACTTGATCGTAAGCCTTGGTTATGTCAAAAAATGTAGCCAGGACACATTTACGTCTTGCAAACTGTTTCTTTATATTTGTTGATAATTTCACTAATATTTCTGTAGTAGATCTCCCTTTACGAAAGCCAGCTTGATTAATAGGAATGATGTCATTTTTTTCACAGTAATGTGCTAGTCTATTCAAAACAATTCTTTCTGATAGTTTACAGACGTGTGATGTTAATGCTATAGGTCTGTAATTTTTAGGATCACTAGAAGACTTTCCTTGTTTATGAACTGGGACAACAATTGTCTGTGTATGGGAGAGTGCGTGCGTGCGTGAGTACGTGTGTGTGTGTGTGTGTGTGTGTGTGTTGTGTGTGTGTGTGTGTGTGTGTGTGTGTGTGTGTGTGTGTGTGTGTGTGTGTGCGTGTGGTTGTGTGTGTGTGTGGGTGTGTGTGTGTGTGTGTGTGTGTGTGTGTGTGTGTGTGTGTGTGTGCAGTAGTAGATTAACAACAGCACCAGCAGTAGTTTCAGATGTGACAGCAGAAGTTGGAACAGCAGCAGTAGTTGTAGTGGTAGCAGTAGTAACAGAAGCAGCAGCAGAAATGACAACAGCAGCAGCAGACGCAGAAGTGGTAGTAGTGTGGTGGTAGTGGTGGTGGTAGCACCAGTAGCTGCAGCGGCAGCAGTGCTACTGATGGCAGCGGTAGCAAAAGCAGAAAAGTTGTTACAATAGTAGTGGTAGTAGTTGTAGCAGTAGCACTAGTAGTAGTAATGGTAGTTGTAGGAGCCGCAGCAGCAGTAATGGTAGTGGTAATAGTATAAATAGAACTAGCAGTGTCGCATAAACAAGACGAAACAGCAGAGTAATTGTAGTAGCAGTGGTAACAGTTGTAGTAGGATCTGCAGTTGTAGTAGTAGTAATGAATATAATAGTATTGATATTAACATTGTTGCAGAAGCAACAGCAACTGCAGAAGTAGCACACAAGTAGTAGCAGCAGTAGTTATTGTTGTAGACGTAGTTGCAGCAGCAGCAGCAGTAATGGTACTAATAGAAGCAGAAGTAGTAGTAGTAGCAGGAAGAAGAAGAAGAGAAGAAGAAGAAGAAGAAGAATGAAGAAGAAGAAGAAGAAGAAGAAGAAGAGAAGAAGTAGAAGAAGAAGAAGAAGAGAAAGAGAGAGAGACAGACAGACAGACAGACAGACAGAGAGAGACAGACAGACAGACGAAGACAGACAGACAGAAGAGACAGACAGATAAAGCAAAAATATATTCAAATTAAGGCTTTAGACCCGTACTGAAGGGTAACATCTGCAATACACGAACCGACAACTGTTATCGTAACACCTGTAATACACGAACTGACAACTGTTATCGTAACACCTGTAATACACGAACTGACAACTGTTATCGTAACACCTGTAATACACGAAACTGACAACTGTTATCGTAACGACCTGTAATAACACGAACTGACAAACTGTTATCGTACACCTGTAATACGAACTGACAATGTTATCGAACACCTGTAATACACGAACTGACAACTGTTATCGTAACACCTGTAATACACGAACTGACAACTGTTATCGTAACACCTGTAATACACGAACTGACAACTGTTATCGTAACACCTGTAATACACGAAACTGACAACTGTTATCGTAACACCTGTAATACACGAACTGACAACTGTTATCGTAACACCTGTAATACACGAACTGACAACTGTTATCGTAACACTGTAATACACGAACTGACAACTGTTATCGTAACACCTGTAATACACGAACTGACAACTGTTATCGTAACACCTGTAATACACGAACTGACAACTGTTATCGTAACACCTGTAATACACGAACTGACAACTGTTATCGTAACACCTGTAATACACGAACTGACAACTGTTATCGTAACACCTGTAATACACGAACTGACAACTGTTATCGTAACACCTGTAATACACGAACTGACAACTGTTATCGTAACACCTGTAATACACGAACTGACAACTGTTATCGGAACACCTGTAATACACGAACTGACAACTGTTATCGGAACACCTGTAATACACGAACTGACAACTGTTATCGTAACACCTGTAATACACGAACTGACAACTGTTATCGTAACACCTGTAATACACGAACTGACAACTGTTATCGTAACACCTGTAATACACGAACTGACAACTGTTATCGTAACACCTGTAATACACGAACTGACAACTGTTATCGTAACACCTGTAATACACGAACTGACAACTGTTATCGTAACACCTGTAATACACGAACTGACAACTGTTATCGTAACACCTGTAATACACGAACTGACAACTGTTATCGTAACACCTGTAATACACGAACTGACAACTGTTATCGTAACACCTGTAATACACGAACTGACAACTGTTATCGTAACACCTGTAATACACGAACTGACAACTGTTATCGTAACACCTGTAATACACGAACTGACAACTGTTATCGTAACACCTGTAATACACGAAACTGACAACTGTTATCGTAACACCTGTAATACACGAACTGACAACTGTTATCGTAACACCTGTAATACACGAACTGACAACTGTTATCGTAACACCTGTAATACACGAACTGACAACTGTTATCGTAACACCTGTAATACACGAACTGACAACTGTTATCGTAACACCTGTAATACACGAACTGACAACTGTTATCGTAACACCTGTAATAACGAACTGACAACTGTTATCGTAACACCTGTAATACACGAACTGACAACTGTTATCGTAACACCTGTAATACACGAACTGACAACTGTTATCGTAACACTGTAATACACGAACTGACAACTGTTATCGTAACACCTGTAATACACGAACTGACAACTGTTATCGGAACACCTGTAATACATGAACTGACAACTGTTATCGTAACACCTGTAATACACGCAATGACAACTGTTATCGGAACACCTGTAATACACGCACTGACAACTGTTATCGTAACACCTGTAATACACGCACTGAACAACTGTTATCGGAACACCTGTAATACACGAACTGACAACTGTTATCGTAACACCTGTAATACACGAACTAACAACTGTTATCGGAACACCTGTAATACACGAACTGACAACTGTTATCGTAACACCTGTAATACACGAACTACAACTGTTATCGGAACACCTGTAATACACGAACTGACAACTGTTATCGTAACACCTGTAATACACGAACTGACAACTGTTATCGGAACACCTGTAATACACGAACTGACAACTGTTATCGTAACACCTGTAATACACGAACTGACAACTGTTATCGTAACACCTGTAATACACGAACTGACAACTGTTATCGTAACACCTGTAATACACGAACTGACAACTGTTATCGGAACACCTGTAATACACGAACTGACAACTGTTATCGGAACACCTGTAATACACGAACTGACAACTGTTATCGGAACACCTGTAATACACGAACTGACAACTGTTATCATACACCTGTAATACACGAACTGACAACTGTTATCGAACACCTGTAATACACGAACTGACAACTGTTATCGGAACACCTGTAATACACGAACTGACAACTGTTATCGAACACCTGTAATACACGAACTGACAACTGTTATCGAACACCTGTAATACACGAACTGACAACTGTTATCGAACACCTGTAATACACGAACTGACAACTGTTATCGTAACACCTGTAATACAGAACTGACAACTGTTATCGAACACCTGTAATACACGAACTGACAACTGTTATCGTAACACCTGTGATACACGAACTGACAACTGTTATCGTAAACAACGCTGTGTAATACACGAAACGACAAACTGTTATCGTAACACCTGTAATACACGAACTGACAACTGTTATCGTAACACTGTAATACACGACTGACAACTGTTATCGTAACACCTGTAATACACGAACTGACAACTGTTATCGTAACACCTGTAATACAGCAACTGACAACTGTTATCGGAACACCTGTAATACACGCACTGACAACTGTTATCGTAACACCTGTAACACACGAACTGACAACTGTTATCGGAACACAAAATGAAAAAGAAAGAATCACATAAGCACCATGCGAAGAAATATTTAAACATACAATAAGTTCCCTTGCTTGTGCTTCATAAATGTATAATAGCGCGATCCGGAAAGATTCTTCTTACAAAAAGTAAATTTAATCTTAACTCTCAAGGGTCAGAAAACATTTTGGCGGCATTCTGGGATCATGGAAAGCAGAAGAAAAGGGGAGAAAAAAAATCTTCCAGAGCCAGATTCTGTAAACGGCCGGTCAGTTCATTCACATTAATGCACTATACGTAAAACAATGGCAAGCAGTATCAGAAACATCAAATGTCAACTAACTGCGCGAAGTCAAACTGGATCCTTTTCAGTCCGTGGTTCTGTCGTATGCGTTGTTTTCAAAAGTGTGTTCTGTGCAAACCCGTTACTATCGATCTTTAATGCCAGTGTGACAGTCCAGCCATCGGCAATCAATCACTCTTTGTTTAAATATTTTTTTTTAATCCGTAGATACTGTCAAACTCTCTAACTGTTCCAAACCTAAGCAAGGCCTCGTGACTTTAAGCATTGACGAACATTGGTGGGCCATTGACAAACATTGGTGGGCCATGTGTTTTCGCCACTTCTACCCAGAATTCGCAACATACCAGCTGCTTTACAACGGATCTTGATTCTGTCGATTCTGGTCATTTTCAGCCAATATTTGATGAATTTCGAAAGGGGTTAGATGAAAATAAGCCGTGTGTCTTTTGAGATCACCATACACTAAACCAATGGCTGTTCGATTGTCTACGTTTAAGAGTCGTTAGAGAAGGTAAAATGCGGGTTCACGACCACCCATCTTATTTTGCACGAAAACCCCCCTTTTCACATCCAAATCACGTCCTTCTCATGTCAGTTTTGACCAAAATTAACACCTGTTTTTAAACAAAATTAACATGCAAAAACCTCTAAAATCGACGTAATTAGTACTTTAAAAATGGGGGTTTCCGTGCTAGATAAGATTTGGTGATTGTGAACCCGTATATTTACATTCTCTCCAGGGGCATAAAGTCAACTAAACATTTTAACATTTATATAGCTTGACAGTTCTATCCCAGACTTGCCCCAATCAATATTGGTATGTATTACTACCTGGGACAGCAATATGTGCTGCTTTTGTTCATCGACGCCGCAAAAATCGATAAATTGGCGTTACTGACACGCCAACACGCTGTCGCAATGCGGCACAGGTCTGTAGTTAATTATTAATCATCACGTGATGGCTGAGCTGTCACGTGTGCACGTTCAACCAATTGACAGGGGAGTATGACGTCGGACCCCTCATTATACAGTGAGCGACTGACCGGTGAAGACGTGTTTTTAGCTCTGTTACTTCACTGAAAAATGGCTGAGTCTGGAAGCCAGTTGTCTTCACAAGAGACCGCAATGAGTGTTAGTTCTCAAGAAAGCCAAACTGAGCATTTGCTGTATTCAGGTGAGCAAAAAGAAATAATATTGAAATACAAAAAGTATTATCAGGAAATGATTTCATATCTTGAAAAATTAGAACGTGGCGAGCCTTGCTCGAAACCAACCCAGCCAAAAGAGAGCCTAAATCTTTTGGAAACGAAGCAAGGAAAACGTGAAATGACAGTAAGTGAACTGGATGCTTTTTTACGTAATTGTTTGTACAGCAACTTGATAATGAGCCGATTGACGAAGGTTCTTTTATGAAGCTGAAAAACATAACTGAAATTACGCCTGTTTTACTGAAGGCCGTTCTGAGATCAAAGCTGAAAATTGTAAAACTCTTCGACAATCTTTGCTTTTAGGCCATTGGCTTGAAAGAACAAAAACTGTTTTAAAAAAATCTAACCCAAAAGCGTCCTGGGAGAATTATTTGAAAACTGAAATTCTGATGGAACCCACGCTGTGTAGAAAACTGATGGAATTATCATTTTGTTTTTACCACTATCTAAAGTTTCACAAGCTCGGAATTTTGATCCACAGCTTGTATGAGAAACGAAAGCTCATTTTAAAATATATGCAAAGCGACGTTGGCTTTCGCGAGTTCTGGCAAAGTGGTTAAACAGGTCTTCTGACTAGTGCTGTGAAAAAATCAATACTAGCCCAGGAAGCAGACTCCAGCCTAAGGCTAAAAATAGCCAGAACTATGTCATTCGGCGAAAACCGCTGATTGACACAGAAAGGCCCTCAACAGGGCCAAAAATAATACTAAGGGAGGTAACTCCTGCACACCCCACCCCCACTCACCCCACGCATGCACACCCCCCACCCACGCACGCACACACCCCACCCCAACCCCCACCCCCACGCACGCACGCACGCCACCCCACCCCACACACCCACCCCCACACACATGCACGCACGCACGCACTCACGCACACCCCCGCCCCACACACACACACACACGCACTCACACCCACCCCCCACCCACTCACGTTTTGTCCTACAAAGCAGTGCAGTAAACTAAGTCAAAAGGATCTGGGATTGATTGACCTAGTTAATTAAGCCACACACGCCCCACGCCCACTCCCCACGCACGCGCATATAACTTCTTCTGATTCTTGCACTATTAACGTCCGCGGGACTGAGTCCTTACTACTTTTCTAATATGCTCTTCTACTTCCAGCACTATTAATAAATTAGAACAATCAACTGGCTTTCCTTCTTGATTAGCTATTTTTACATCCAATGAATTTATAGACCCCTCAATTAATTCTTTAAATTCACTGTCTCCGCCAAACCTGTATACATGTAACTGATAATCACAAAACCCCGCCTTAGTTGCCGGCAGTGCTTGTAGAAACTGTAGATGGATAGCCATTAAACAAATTAGTATTTGTTTTTAACTGTTGTAAGTGGACATACAAAATTGGGTTTACGAGAAAATCAGAAGGTTTATTACCTTCAAATTGCCAGACATCTTCTCTTGTACTAAATCTATAAGCTTTATCGCTGCTATGTAAGCCTAAGATTTTAGCCAGACCTCTAGGAAAAGTGTACTCTTTTCTTTCTTCTAGTGGGAAATGTATAGTAAATCTGAGGTTTGCCTCGTTAATTTCTTAAATCCAATTTCATAAGCACCTTTTTTAAAGAACAAAATTTGTAGTAACCATAGTATTGTTATATGAGTTTTTTGGTTCCCCTTTGCGCCATTAACATTAACCCCGTTTTTTTAAAACCCTTCAGATAGTTAACCCACATAACTTTAAAGCCAATTTTTTAGGGCAACGACAACCCCCCGCCTATGTCTTTGGGTAGTTAAAAAACACACGCCGTTTTGCTTGGTTATATAGATGTACACTTTTTTAAACTATTAAAAAATAAATTAAAAAAAGGAACCATTTAAATCAACAAAAGTCCCCTAAATGTAGGAGCTTTTTATAACCCAAAAATATTTCTTCACAATCTAACCATTGAGACAAATCATACGGTTTTCCAAGTTAACTTTTAAACCCCAAAAAATTTTTTAAATCCCCCCAAAAGAATGATAGAGTGCCTCAGCTGGCTCCCCCCCTATGATTTTTTTCCAAAATCATTTTAAATTTTTCCCATTACTGCGCAACTACGGGGCTGGGGGTTTTTCTATGCAAACCTTTAAAACCATCCCAATCTTTTAGTGGGGTCAGATATAACTTTCATTTTATTACCATACAGGCGAATACTAACTGAACACAATGCCCCCCCCCACGACAACGCGTTTAATCCATTTAAAACCCCAAGGACAAAAATGCTAGAAAGAACCCGCAACAATTAACATTATCCTTCAAGTTTTTAAGACAAAATTAACCGCAATCAGGGGTTAGGCACCTGTATTTGTGGGTCAAAAGGTTTTAAATTATGACTACTGCCGGCCCAAACCCCTCTTTTAAACCAAAAAAAAGTTCGATTGGGCCAAAACAAAAACATCCTAAAACCTGGACAACATTTTTTAGATGAAAAAAAAGGCCAAACAATCCGGAGTGCAAAGATTAATGATCCAACGGAATACGTTTCCTATTAGGAGCACAACACGCCCAAGTCAAAATACTAATCAGCCCTAGGGGTTTGACTAAAAAAAAATTTTTTTAAAAGCCAATTTAAAAATTTCTATTAACTCTTTTGTTTCCTCCCACATACAAAGGTATCAAGACGTTCTTCCCAAATGCTAGGAAAAGGTTGACTTTGTTGACCCATGGTTTATACATCACCCTTACCTTAGACTAAAATTGGCAGATACAAAATTTATAACAATGAAATCCTCATAGCGGGAGACGATCAAAACTTAGGACACAATAAAAGCTTAAACCAAGGCCGCCCCATCCTTTAAAAGAAAGTACCTCCCCAAAGAAAGCGATCCATTAAAAGGGGGGCCACACCCAGAAACACCCAAAAAAGACTCCCCCTGTTAATGTCCCTCACACGGGACAGCACACTAACGAAAAGACGCCCTTGTTTTTTTTTAACTTTACGGATTACCCTATTATTTCACTAAAATTAACCCGCAGCGCCACCTAAGCCCAAAATGGCGGCCAAAAACCCAAAACTTTACCTATAGTAGAAAAAACCCCAACTAAAACACTCCCTATTTGCCAGGCAAGCATCAAGCGTTTTGGCAGCAAACTTTTTAAATTTGCAGATGATGCAATTTTTTTTCAACCAACTTTTACCATTTGGGGCTTGGGGCGCTACGACCCTGTTGTGCCCTGCCGGTTAAAGCATAAACGAGTGTAGAATGCAAACCCAAGGGCTTTTAATATGCAATATTGAATCCCCTGTTCCCTAACAGTCCTTTCTTTCAGCGGTAGTTTTTCAAAGTTTTTTTTAAAAATTTTTCTTGTTTCTGCTTTTTTGTGAGCTACTGCGCTTTTTTATAGAAAACTTTAACCGGGCCGCCCTTTGTACCCTTAAATCCTGTTTTTTCTGCTGTATCTACCCTTTTTCTTCTGCCCAATTGTTATCTCTGCATCAGCTAGTTTATTTTTTTCTTCTTTTATTCTTACTAGCTCACTAATTTTGCCAAATTGTTTTCTTTTTTCGCCCCTTTTTACTTTGACGATCTTTAAAGCCCGGGTTTTTCACGCATGAATGAATCGTCAATTTTTTCTAATGTTTTTCTGGCTGTTTCCCTTTAAAACTCGTCTCAATTTTGTTGCTGAAAACATTTTTTCTTGGTCCTAAATCTTGAAAGGGGTCTTTTCATTTAATGGGGTTGGGAAACTCTTGCCCCAAGTTCTGTAAAAACTAACACCTCGGGGTTTAAATTAAAATTTTAAAACGCCTTTTGGTCGGCAACGGAATCCCTGTCAAAATTGGGTTTTTATTTTAAAAACTTAGTTGGCTGGTTTTGAAAAATTTTACAAATTTCCTCTGAAGTTTTTTATTCAGAGGGTTTTTTTTATCCATTTTAAAATAAAAAGGACTTGGTTTTCCCTGGCGGCTCTGCCCAAAGTTTATTAAATGAGTTTAATCTATTGTTAATAGTTCTGCACGGATGCCTAAATGAAGGGGGGGTTTCCTTTTCTAAGAAGGGGTTTAAGAACCTCTGCTGCCTTTTCAAGTTCTTCGCCATGAAGGACCCAATTCTGTTTTTATTTTTTCAAATGAAGGGCCACAGATCTCTTTTTTCTTCTTCAAAGGGTTAATCACCCAAAACTTCATCCAATTTTTTTTTTATATTTTTTTTTTTTTTTTAAAAAAAGAAACCCAAAGGTTGTGACCTCGACCTACAGAAAAGAGAAGGGAAACCCCCGGCAAAAGGGATAAAGGCAGACTGTAATTAGTTAAATACTATAACGTTCCCTGGGCAAAATTTAATAGTCAAGTTCCCCCTTGGCGTGACGAGTTAATGCAAGCAGCTAAATATATTTAAAATAGATATTAATCGAGATCCTAAGCTCTGTTGTTGCAAAATTTGGGGGCCCCTCGTTAAACATAGGCAAATTTAAAATGGAGGCGAGAAGCTTTGTACTAAGCGAGGCAAAATTTTTGCCCCCTTTGACTATGGCTGCCCAAAAAAGAAAGAAAAAAGAAAGTTTAAACGGGAATACAAAGCCCAAAAGGGCTCAAGCACAGGCTTAAAGCGGGGATCAAAATGATTTAAAGAGAGGCATGCAAAACATTTGGCAAACAGATTCTGCATCCCCTAATTTGAGCGTTAAAGCGCATAGCCCTATTACCAAGGGGCCCCAAAAAAAAAAACTTACTATCATCGACATTTAATCCTAGGATTTTTGTTTGTTCTGTTGAAGACCTTTACTAAATACACATCAGCGAATTTCTCTTGAGTTTGATGTTTTACTAACCCCGGACTGGCAAAAAATCTTAACCAGTATAAAAGAAAACGGTTATTATTATGAAAAAGTTTTTACCCCCATACAGAAAAAAAGAAACACAGACCCTTTGGAACATACTCAAAACAGTCCAAACTTTAAAAGGAAATTTTTTTTTATTTCGAAAAAACAACCCTTTTCAAAGAGATCAAACGTTTTAAATCCAAAAATTGAAATCGACTGTGCAAAAAATGGCAATTATCGTTGATTCGGGGGGCGGACTTTTTTACCTCCCAAACTTTGAGAAAAAAAAATTGTTCGCTGGGGAGGCAAAGAGATCCTGCGTTTGATCGTGAAAATAAAAAACTCGCCTTATGAGTAAGATCGAAGACACTTTAAAAACAAATATGGGGGTGGCTGGATTTTAGATCCCATTTGCAAAAAGATTGTTTGGAAGTGGGGAAATAGGGCAAAGAGGATAAAAATAAACATTCCAAGAAAAAAAGACGGAAACGCCCCCAAAAAAAAAAGCATTTTTTAGGTTTTGTGATGCCCGTTAAAAAATTGAAAAAAAAAAGGTAAAAAACGCGGCTTTTAAAAGCGAAGAAATTTTCTAAAAAAACGATGATGCTTGAAGTTTTTCCTAAAAAACCGCACTGTTTTTCTTTCTGCGGGGTTAAATGGGGGGGGAAAATGTCTTCGTATTTATTTGTTTACAAACTAAAGGGGTTTATTACGAAAACATTGTTATATTTTGCACAACATTAAGCCAAAAAAGTTTTAAAAAAAAGGGAAATTTTTTTGGACAGACGAGAATATATTTCTATTGACCTACGCAAACGACGAGTTTAAAAACTTCTTAGACATTTTTAGGGAACTGAAAAACTGTTTATTATTTTGACTTTTAGCTGAAAAGAACATTGTTTAAAAAAAAAAAAGCCGTCAAAGAGCCTTTTGTTGCCCCCCAGTTTCTTGTGGCTTTAATCAAATACAATGCGTTTAAAAAACTTTTGTCGCTTAAAATCGGGTTTTATTTTTTTACCCTAAAGGGCAAAGAAAATTTTGAAGAATGTTTAAGTGAAAATTATTAATAAGGGACAAAAATGAGTAAAAAAAAAAAAAAGAGCAGTTGAAAATCTAAGCCGCTAAGCTATGCTTTCGCCGACCCCCCAGTTTTTAAAACGTTTGTTTTTTGTGATTGTTTTATTATTGATTCTTTAAAAAAATTTGTTTATTATAAATTTTAATATTAAAAAGAAAATCTCCCGGGGCCGAAAAAAAGCGCAGCTAGCTCCTAAAGCCCTCAGGACTAAAAGACCAAGCAGACCAACATTTGTCTAATAGGATGCCAGTTTTAGGATTTGGTTCAAATAGGGTTTTACAAAAAAAAATTTTAAGCAAAAACGCCGTATCCAACCAGAAGAGAAAAAATTTAAGACAAACGATTTTGGCCCAAACATGAATACAAACTTTTATAAAAAAGAGAATCTGGGGGTTGCTTCCTGAAAATTTCTTGGAATTAAAGTTTGAACTACGAAAACCCTAAGGTACTAGAAAGAAAACAATTTTAGAAAGGCTTTAAAAGCTGGCCCCCTTTTTTAGCCCTTTCCCGGAACACAACTAAAAAAACAGATTTAAAAAAATGGCAGGGGTTTTTGAATATTTACAGAGAAAAAGGCCCCACTGAAGTGGGGATGACACCGTTGGCTTAGAATTTACCCCATGCTACAGTCACTACCTAGGCAAATGACGATGCTTTTTCGCTTATTTATTACTCCGAGAGAGGACGATCCTAGTTTGCCAGAACATACGTTAATCAGAGGTGTACAAATAAAGTCTGAAAACTTGGATGCCCCTCTGAAGCTCGCTATTGCAATTACTAAAAACGGAGATAAAATAAACACCCTTGTATCATCTGACAAGGTTACTGTGATGGTTGACAAAGACAAACTAACAGTACTCGACTTTATTTTCATTAAGTATGTTGATTTTATTGCGTTTTACTCTGTTGATGACGTGCTGCCAGAAGGATTAATAAGAAGATATGTATAAGATTAATTTAAAAAATAATCTTATTTAAAAAATGGAGATTCAACAGTTTAGGTTAGAACAAATAACCAAACTTCAAAAGGAAATAGAAAGCGACTTGGATAAGTATAGAGTTACTAGAAAGAAATATGCTAAAGCTTTAAATACTCTTCTTGTGTAATTACTGGCTCATCAGCTGTAGCTAGCGTAAGTGCCGGTCTAGTGTTGCTGTTTTAGCCACTGGGGTTGGTGCGCCAGCCTCTTTAGCATTAGGGGGCCTTGGTTTGGGGTTTAGGCGCCATGTCTATGATTGTAAGTGCCGTTTTAAAAAAAATAACTCCTAAATTACAAAAGCACACTGCCATTGTTGCCTAGCAATCAGCAAAACTTTGTTCATTAAGATTATTAATAAGCAAATCATTACAGATGAAAACATTACAGACGAAGAATTTCAGAAGCTTATGGGTGATGTGGGGATTACAGACGACAAAAAATTGAACTTCAAAAGGAGTGGAGAAAGACGTTTACTTCACGACAGGTAGACACTGATGCAATTAAACAGAACATTGAAAAACAAACACTCGATCAGTTAAACCCAAAATAGGGTAAAAAAAAGTTTAACAAAAAAATAAATTATAAGTTTAGCAAATACTATTTTTTTTGTTAACTCACTGTGTTTGGCGGGACAACTTGCAACTCTTCGCGAACAAAGGATCTTTTAGGGGCGGGCCTTTAGGCATAGTAGCACCGCTAGAAGAGAGAGTCTCTCTTAAATAATATACAGGAGGGGGTTTTTTTCATAATTCGTTCAACTTCATATACGTCTACGCTCCATATAGGATCTGTAGCTCTAATTCTAACATCACCTTCTGCCTCTCCAGGAGCATACAAGTATCTTACTTTTAGTCCAAACGGCAAGAGTTTTTGAGTCCCCTGCGCATCTTCAGTAATGCTAATTTTTTTTAATTTGATTGCGTTTACTGGTTTAAGACCTGTTGCTTTAAATTCTTCATTGTTCATGACGCGTAAGACTGCTGGCAATCTCCTAACCCATTCTGTGTTACGCGTTCTGTCCATAATTTCTCTGTGATATTGATAGGTAAACAGGCGTTCAGCTAGATTCTTATTAAAGTTTTCTACTAGGGCCTGTGATTAATGGTTGCCCGGGATCCCTCTCTTAACTGTAAAATGCCGCTTTAAAAACAGCTCGTTTACAGATCCTTTAAACTCTTTTCCATCATCAACTTGAATCATCCTAGGATACTTTAATGGCCTCGCATGTATATTGTTGTAAAGCCACAGCCACAGCAGTTTGAGCTTTTATTGTTAAAGGTTCAGCGTCTTTGTATCTTGAAGCCATGTCAACAACTGTCAGAGCATACTTAAACTTTTTTCTTCTAACTTTATCATGTGGAAGATACAGCAAGTCCATCTGGTGGGTGTCATTGGAACTGATATAACAAATCTAGGCCTTATTATTCTTTTTGGGGCAGGCAGATATATTTGCAAATTGCCTGTTTTGAAAGCCAGTCTTTCGCATCTGATTCAGACACTCTAGCACTTTACTTAGTTTTTCAATAGCGGTCTTTCCTTTCCAATACCCTTTAGGAGAATAATATATTTTGTCCATATTTAAATGCATTTTATTTTACACAAGAAAATGAGCAACAAGATAGACTGAGGTCATGCCAACTACAATAAAGCCTATCTCTGCAGTCTTCTGTTCCTCAAGGTTCATAAAAGTCAAAAGTTCTGGCGGGCTGTTAATTCTTCCTGCGCTAAGTAATACTATTCATGCGTCAAAGCTGAAATTGGGCTCTCTGTCCCCGTTCTCTTAACTTTTTTA
>CM031609.1:14990532-15009722 GCA_018398815.1 Conus ventricosus | reverse complement strand
GATCATCCACAGCAACATCTGGATCAGTTATGTTGTAAACGGATGAGAGATTGAGCTAAGCAAGTCATGTATAAAATCTTGGTTGTTAAAGTTTGTAAAGCAACGGTAGGTTTGTCTTGTGTCCCGTTTTTGGGAATTTTTACTCCTTTTTTGGACCATGTGACACACACTGGGTAATGATCACTACAGTTTAGAACAGGGACACAGGCTTCTGCTATGTTAGTTTTATCTGAAACATAAATATGGTCGATAAGTTTCTTTGAGTTTGGTGTGACTCTCGTTGGAGATTCGATGAGTTGATGCAGGTTAAACAGATTGAATGCTTTCGTCCATTGATTTGCGCTTTCAGAAGGTCTGTGTTAAAGTCTCCGAGTAAAAAAAATTTCCTTGGATTCTAGTGAGACTGCATCCATCATCGGAATAATTGTCGACCCAGTTTACTCTTTCAGATGGGTTCCTGTAGCAGAATCCAACCAAAAGGGAAGGGTTTCTTTTCAGCTTAACTTCTATCCAGACACATTCTACACCGTTACGTTCTAGGTGTAAAGTCGTTTGAAGCTAAGGGTTTGTGCAGGATCTTTCCGGATTACGTTATATCCTGGAATAGCTACATCATTGTCGTAATGTGTGTAGTTAATCTGGATTCAGAGAGCCCTAAAATATGAAAAGGTTTACCATGATTCCAAATCAGTGTTGAGATATCTGATGTCTTGTTAACTGCATGTTGGATATTAAGGTGACAGATTCGAAGTCCTTCTTTGCATGGCCATACAGACTGGTTCTTGCTCATTGTAGTGTGCACTGATGGATGATAGTAGGAGACGATTCGCACGTTAACTGACGTTGGGGTTTGTATGATCAAGGAACACAATAAGATCACATAAAGGGAGGGAAAATGGGTTTGGTTTACACACTGTGACAACTTTGGGAAACCAAAAAAGTATGAGAAGAAAAGAAAATCTTCACAGTATTATGTCAGTAAGCTCCTCGATCAGATGGTACTGATGGATACACTTTTCTGAAAGGAAAATGTACAGTCACTCATAAAGGAAGTAAACTTGAAGCAAAATTAAAAATAAGGGGATAGAAGGAGAGGAAAAAAAAGAAGTAAAACTGAAGACAAAAAATGCAAAGAATCAACACTTCAAAACGAAAACAAATTTTAAAAAAAGAGAGGGAAAAAAGTCACTATAAATTTCACAAGTCACAAGCCGCACTTGTAAAGTGCGAGTTGGCTATGCAAAAATTGCCTCGCTCGCAGTAAATAGCAGTTTTTCTGGAGTCTCCTGCTGCAGAGGTTTTGTTCAGTCTCTTTTCTAAGGCTCACAGTCTCGCACTTTTACGAAAACCTCTTAAATATACGTGGAGAGAGAGAGAGAGAGAGAGAGAGAGAGAGAGAGAGAGAGAGAGAGAGAGAGAGAGAGAGAGAGAAGAGAGAGAGGCCGAGGGATGCACGGGAAAGGAAGAGAGAAAATAGGCAGACAGACAGACAGGTAGATAGACAGGAACATAGACAGATTGACAGACAGAGTGAAAGATACATACATATGTACATACATACATCCAGACAATCATATATATGTATATATATATATATAGATCAGTATATTTAAAATGCCTAAAACAATTTTTTAAGTGCTGAACCCCTTGGGGTTTTAACTATATATATATATATATATATATATATATATATATATATATATAATATATATATATATATATATGCATCCATGTATAAATATATAAGTTAGTAAATATGCAAGTCAAAGAGAAAAAAGGTATTTTTTTCTTAATCTGAGCGCGCAACAGTCGTACTAACCAGTCAAAAAATTTGTAACCAGACGAACAACTACAAATAGGTGAAATGAATCACAGGAAACGAAGAAGAATACAGCAAGAAGAAAAATGAAGCCATGGCAACATCCAGAGAGAAAAAAAGAAAGTCAGACACATACGCGTACTGAATGAAATTCAGACAGACAGACAGACATGAGAAAAAAGAAGGAATAAAGAATGAATGATGGAAAGAGAGAAATTAGGACAAGGGTTGGGACTAAAACAAACAAACATATGCCACCTGATAAAAACAAAAACAAAATGAACAAAAACGAACAAACAACAAAGAAAAACAAAAAAACAAGAAAAAAATGGCGGAGGTGGGTGGGTGAAAACAGCCCAAACACAAACAAGAGAAAAATCCTTAAGAAAACGACGAGCAGAACATTGAATATCGATCGCAATGATGAGAACGGATAGACAGAGCGCGACAAAGAAAGAAAGATAGAAACCAAGACAGAAGAAAAGAAACAAACAAGCAAACGCACAAAGACAGAAGGAAGAAACATACGAAGAATACAAGAAAAAAACAAATGAAGGGAGAGGGCGGGGTGAAAAGAAAGGAGGGAAAATGAATAAGTCACAGACAGAGAGAGAGAGAGAGAGAGAGAGAGAGAGAGAGAGAGAGAGAGAGAGAGAGAGAGAGAGAGAGAGAGAGAGAGAGAGAGAGAGAGATAGCGAGAGAGAGAGAGAGGGAGAGAGAGAGAGAGAGAGAGAGAAGAGAGAGAGAGAGTGCGAGAGAGCGAGCGAGCGAGAGAGAGAGAGAGAGAGAGAGAGAGAGAGAGAGAGAGAGAGAGAGAGAGAGAGAGAGAGAGAGAGAGAGAGAGAGAGAGAGAGAGAGAGAGAGAGAGACTGACACTGACACAATTTTATTGCCATTAGCAAAGGCCCTGTTGGCAAGGGGGTATCATGAGTCACATTTATCAACAGCGACTAAAAGGAAACAAATGCAAAAGACCTTCTTGTGATGTTATAAACTCACCATACATATAACTTACAAAAAAGGATCAACGAATGAAGCACCAATCCATCCACACGAACTCCCCCCCCCCCCCCTCTCCACACACTCACACACACACACACACACACACACACACACACACACACACACACACCACACACACACACACACACACACACACACATACACACACACACACACACACACACACACACACACACACACACACACACACAAGCACGCGTGCTCGTGCGCGCACGCACACGCAATATACCATTGACATATAGACTATCAGGTTACAGTAAGTGAAATATATTTTCATTCGTTATATTCTTTTTACGAAAAGTACTAGCTTCTGCAATATACTTCGCAAAGGCTATTATAGTGTTCTCGTTTCCACTTGATAAAATCGCTATCAAATCTCTTCTTTCAGCAACTGATTCACCGAAGATGTACAACCTCTGCGGATATTGTCGTATGCGGGACAATCAAACACAAAATGTATTTCATTCTCAACACTGTCTCTTTCTCTACACATTTGACATGATCTATTATTCGATTTCTCGAACCAGCTTTTGTTTGCATTAAGACCGAGCGTTCTGGTTCGAAATTTTGCTAAACTAAATCTATGCCATTTCTGCGTTATGATTTTAAGATATTTCTCTGCTTCGAGATTACTTTTAAATGAGAGGAACCAGTCGTATTTATCATTTCCATCCATGCCAGCATGCCAGCTTTGTTTATAAGTACAAATTAAACGGTCCTTGAATTCAGAAATAAATTGTGCCTTATTACCGACTCCTTGTGACAACCAAACTATGCCAAAACCATTCTCGTCAATATTTTCTTTATAACGAGAGCCCAGTTAAATTTTCCATTTCATGTTGCAGCATGAGCATTTCATACGCCTGAGCACAGAGTCTGTTATTGGTAGGTTTACTAATTTTAGCCAAAGTTAATACATCTAACATAAGTTATAATAAATAGAGGGTATCGTCCGCTTTCGGCATAAACCATTTATTAGAGGCGTGCAAAGGTACGTGGATAATACGTTTTATCGCATAAAGTATGAACTTTTTCCATTTGGCTATTATCCAACATTCCCCAGACTTCAGATGCATATATCAAAATAGGCTGTATCTGTGAATCGAATAATTTCCAAAATAGATTTCACATCGTTTGAGTTCAATTTTTTCATAGTCCTCAGAATATCCATGACACCTCTCATTCCCTTTCTGCACATCTCAAGCCATCCCTTACTCAAGCTATAATTTTGTCGTGAATAACAACCCAAGGTATTTATAGCTACTTGTCACTCTAACTTTTGCTCCACCATAAAACCATCTTTCGTATTTTGATAAGTAACCACCATTTCTGAAAACCATTGCATTAGTTTTGTTAAGGTTCACCGTTAATTTTAACCTATCTGATTCTCTTTTCAGTGTGTCTAACTGATTTTGCAAACCAATAGGGTAAGAGAGAGAGAGAGGAGAGAGAGAGAGAGAGAGAGAGAGAGGAGAGAGAGAGGAGAGAGAGAGAGAGAGAGAGAGAGAGAGAGAGAAAGAGAGCGAGGAGCGAGCGAGCGAGAGAGAGAGAGAGAGAGAGAGAGGAGAGAGAGAGAGAGAGAGAGAGAGAGAGAGAGAGAGTGCGAGCGAGCGGGGGAGAGAGAGAGAGAGAGAGAGAGAGAGAGAGAGAGAGAGAGGAGAGAGAGAGAGAGGAGAGAGAGAGAGAGAGAAGCAACGAAAATGAAGAACACGGAAGCGGAGCGACAGACAGAGCGAAGAGTGGAAGGTGCGAGGGATGAAGGCCAGGGAGGAAAGAAGGGAAGAAAGAAAGAACAAAAAGAAAAGGGGCAGGAAAAAAAAAAGGAAGAAGAAAGAAAGAAAGAAAGAAAGAAAAGAAAGGGAGATGTGTCTAGACAGAAGAGTTCGATCTCACTCTCCAGTGCCAAGTCTGCAAAGCTGTCCATCGCCCGTATTGATCGGACACATGTGTGAGTGAAGCCCCCCACCCCTCCCCTCCCCCTCCCCTCAGTTTCTTCCTTCGTCCCTTCTCCCCCTCCCCGCCCCCGCCTCCTCGCCATCCTTCCCTTACCCCCCCCCCCCCCCCCCCGCCCGCCCACCCCTGTGGTGGAAGAGGCGCGGAAAGTCCTAGAAAGAGCTCCCCTGGCTAAAAGTAATAAACACGTCAAACGAACAAGAGAGAGAACAGGAACGAGAAAAAAAAATACTGTGAAAAAAAAAGGACAAAAAAACGAAACAAGAGAGAGAGAGAGAGAGAGAGAGAGAGAGAGAGAAGAGAGAGAGAGAGAGAGAGAGAGAGAGAGAGAGAGAAAGAGAGACAGAGAGAGAGACAGAGATAGAGACAGAGACAGAGGGAGAGAGAAAGGAAGATATCTACAGTACAAAGAATGTTTTAGAGTGATGCAAGTTCCGGGGGTAACTCACATCACACGCACACACACACACAACCCACACCACACAACACACACAACACACACACACACACACATCACACACACACATACGCACAAGGCACACAGCAATACAAAACGCATACACGCACACCACCCACACGCACAACACACACACACGCACAACACACACTCACACACACCACACACACACACACACACATACACACACACTCTCACTCTCTCTCTCTCTCACTCTCTCAAGGGACAGGCAGAAACCGAACCAGAAACAGAAAGAAGGGAGGAAAGGGGGAAAACAACCAAACAAACACTACCTGGAACATGCCGCAATCAAAAGTAACTCAGAGGGCGGGAACAAGTTTTTTGACAAGAACAGAAATTAAGACAGAAGGAAGAAAGAAGGAAGGAAGAAAGACAGAAAAGAAGACGAAACAACGACGAAACAAGGAAAAGGAAAGACGGGTCGGGGGGAAAATAGAAGCTGGGTAGACAGACTGAAAGACAAAGAGGACAGACGAGGGATGGTTAGAAAGAGAAAGAAAAAATCGACACATAGAGCGAAAAAAAGTATTGTAGAAAAAAAAATGGAAGCGGAGAAAGAAAAGAAAAAAAAAGACAAAAAGAGTTGAAGGGAGAACGAATGAAGAAGAGAAAAGACAAGAATTACGAAGAGAAGGAAAGAGACAACACTCCCTGGCTAAACAAAAAGAAAAATTCTCGGAGAATAAGGATTCGCTGGTATGTAAGCAGGGACGGTAAGTTGAGGGGAGGAGGAGCAGGGGTGGGGGGGGAGGGGGGGGGGGGGGGGGGGGCTGTACAGACAGAACATACTCCGAAGAAAAAAAAAAATGATTAAAAAAATATTCCGGATGAAAATCCCCTTTAAAAAAATCACAAAACCTTTCACACATTAAAAAACTTTAGACAAAGTTTTTCAAAGAAGGAACGCCCTTACAAAGCTTTCGTAGACAAAAGATAAATACTAATTCTTCGCTTGCGTCAAAAACACGGCGCGCTGCGCGCGCACTCACACATACGCACGAAAAAACACACACACACACACACAACACACACACACACACACACACACACACCACACACACACACGCGCGCCGCGCGCGAGCCGCGCGCACGCACCCAGCACGCATACACACGCATACGGCAATGATAAATCAAGTAGGGAGTAAAAGCTGGCGGAATCTTTTCTATCCCAAAATCCTCAATACGACAGCTCTGAACAAAAAACTTCGCTGAATGGAATATTTCTTTAACAGACCCAAGAGATGATGTCATGACGCTACAGCGTCCCTTGGTACACTCACAAGACAAACTCTGTTCGAAAGCTAAAGACTGGGCACCTCCCAATGCGCAAGATTTATTATCCCCTTCACAAAACAGTGGGTGTTATCAACCTTTCTCTCTCTCTCTCTCTCTCTCTCTCTCTCTCTCTCTCTCTATCTCTCTTCTCTCTCTCTCTCACACATACAATGTAGGGGCCACATACGCACTCGCGCACCACGCACGCGCGCGCGCGTACACACAACACACACACACCCCCACACACACACCACACACCCACACAACACACACACTTTTTTTGTAGACATTTCGGTAACAGTAGGCTATAACTAATGCTGGCCTGTTTTAACACCCACACCCCACTTTGGTACATGTGTGTGTGTGTGTGCGTTGTGTGTGGGTGTGTGTGCGTGCGTGCGTGCGTTGCGTGCGTGCGTGCGTGTGTATGTGTGCGCGCGCGCGCGCGCGCGCGTTTGTGTGTGTGTGTGCATGCGCGCGCGCGGCTTCGAGCGCGTGTGTTGCGCGCGTGCGGTTGTATGTCATGTGGTTTGCGGGTTGTGTGCGCAAAGGGAATTATAGTTTTTGACCTCTTGTCCTGTATTTGTTGAAAAAGGCGCTTTCGACGAAATATCCAGATGTTTTGTGCTGTCTTTTGTAAATAAAATAAACGTCACTTTTACATTGTGTGGGGGGGCTTGTTTGTTTGTTGTATGTTCCAGTGACGTTACAGGTCTGTTTAATCTCTTGTAATGTGGTGAGTTTGTTTTGTTGTTGTATATAAATGCAAAAAACGTGTATGTGTGTGTGTGTGTGTGGTCGTTTGTGTGTGTGTGGTGCTGTGTGTGTGTGTGTGTGTGTGTGTGTGTGTGCGCGTGTGTGTGTGTTGTGTGTGTTGTGTGTGTGTGTGTGTGTGTGTGTGTGTGTTGTGTGTGCGAAGCGCGCGCGTGTCGTGCGTGCGTGCGTGCGTGCGTGCAGTGCGTGCGTGCGTGCGTGCGTGTGTGTGGTGCTGTGTGTGTGTGTGTGTGTGTGTGTGTGGTGTTGTTGTGTGTGTGTAGTGTGCGTGCGCCGTGAGTGCCTACGTGCGTGAATTCGTGTGCTTGACGCGCGGCGTGCGTGTGTTTTTTGTTCTTTCTCTCTCTTCTCTCTCCATATCTCTTTGTAGGTGGTGGTGGTAAGTGGTTGGGGGTGGGGATGGGGGTTTTGTGGTCTGTTTGATTTTGTTTGTTTGTTGTGTTGTGTATGTTTTTTTAAAAAAAACGTTGCGGCGTACAAACACCAGCGTACTGCCTTTCTACACACGACGCACCACTCACAAAAACAAACTATATGAACCATTTCGTCGGTGCCAGCAGGACCAAGGGCATTTACAACATGAAAACTGTTCCTCACAGTATAGGCGTCGATAGTGGGCGGCGAGAACCAGGTGTGGTACAGCACTCGGCTTTCTCCTACCTCCTGAGAGCGGGGCTTCGTCCCCGGCCCCGCCTGTAAAAGGTGAAACGTAGAACAGTTTATTCTGATCTTTACTCCTTACATAATGTGAAAACCTGACAGTGACTACCCACCACCACCCTCCCTAATTCACCACCTTTTCCACCCCAATCCATGCTCACCCTCGCAATGTTATCCGCCACCCCCCCCCCCACCGCCCTTCACGCCCAGTTCGGGAGTGCCATGACCATTTTTCTTCATGTGTATGATTTCGCATACATCATGTGTAATTAAGTGTATACAATATATGCATATAGTTTTGCTTATGAATAGGCTCTCATTAAGGCAGTGAAAAACCTTGTTTGATACGATGCAGAGTCTGTCATTGTTGTGCACGTTTATTTTTCATATTTTTTTCTATCGTTTCTGAGAACGTATCTTCCTCCATGATGAGGTTAAACAGCAGTCAGCATTGTGTGTGTGTGTGTGTATGCGTGTGTGTGTGTGTGTGTGTGTGGTTGTGTGTGTGTGTGTGTGTGTGTGTGTGTGTGTGTGTGTGTGTGTGTGGTGTGGGTGTGTGTGTGTGTGTGTGTGTGTGTTGTGGTGTGTTGGTGTGTGTGTGTGGTGTGGTGTGTGTGTGTGTGTGTGTGTGTGTGTTGTGTGTGTGTGTTTGAGTGTGTGGTGTGTGTGTGTTGCGCGCGTCGCGCGCGCGTGTGTGGTGTGTGTGTGTGTGTGTGTGTGTGTGTGTGTTTGTGTGTGGGTGTGTGTGTGTGTGTGTTCAACAGGTCTGACCTGATACTCACACAGCCTGTCACCGTATGTCAGCGTGCCGGGTGGGTTAGGGCACAACATGGGGAGAATGCTCAAGGTTATTCGGAGAGGAGGGGAGCACCGCCGCGCGTTTCACGATTACTTGCTTGGGAATGGGTGACGACACACCACAGACACAGAACACAACACACCACACACACACACACACACACACACACACACACACCCATGCACACACACACACAGACACACACCACACACTACACACGCACGCACGCACACACACGACACAGACATTACACCACCATGACTACCACCCCACCACCACCACCACACTACATACAACAGGGACAGACTCACCACTCCACACTCAAAACGCAGAAACACTGCAAACACACACACACACACACTCACACACACACACAACACACCGCACACACACACGCAACACACAGCACACACATACACACACTCACACACACACACACCAACACACCGCTACATAGGAATACAGCGAGGACATAGACCACCATACACAAACACACACTCACACATACGCCACGCACGCACGCGCACACACACACACACACACACCACACTTACACACACTACAGAACCACGCTACAGAACACACCCGCACACACACACACGCGCGCGCTCGCACACACCCACACACCACCCACACACACACACCACACATACAACCACAGACACACACACACACACACACACACCAATAACACATATTTCACACAACCCACGCCGCACGCACGACACGCACGCACGCACGCAGGCACGCAACTCAGCACCCCACACACACACACACCACACATACACACACACACACACCCACAAAGCATTAACTTCGCTGTTGTTCATGGTTCTCGACCAAACATCCATGGAACTGACACGGGAGCGGGTGGCATGGCGGGTGTTGGGGACAGCAGGAAAGAAAAGGCGCTGTCAGACTGAGCCGGGAGCCGAAATAAAAATGAATGGTAGGGACGGACAAAGAGACAAACAAAACAAACAAACAGAACAAACATTACACAGTCACACGTGAAGATAAAGACGAGGACGAATTGAGCGAACCAACCCCCCCCCCCACACAGAAACGGCAGTCTGGGTTTTGACTATCCAAACTCGATACAAAAACAAACTTGTTTCAGTGGTTTTCTGCCATTTTGGCTTTCTTTTCAAAACTAGAAATTTGTTAAAAGAAACGCGAGTCGGGTCATAGGTTTCCGCCACAGAGAGAGAGTGAGAGAGAGAGAGAGAGAGAGAGAGAGGAGAGAGAGAGAGAGCGAGAGAGAGAGAGAGAGAGAAGAGGGAGAGAGAGAGAGGAGAGGGAGAAGGAGATGGACGACGAGAGAGATGAGAGAGCGTACTGGCTCGTGTACAAGCGCGAGCGACGAGCGAGTCTGTGTATGCGCCGCGCGCGCCGTGTGAGTGTGTGTGGGTGTATGTGTGTGTGGTGTGTGTGTTGTGTGTTGTGCGTGCGCGCGCGCTAGTTGTGTTGTGTTAATGTGTGATGTGTGTGTGTGTGTGTGTTTGTGAGAGTGTGTGTGTGTGTGTTGTGTGTGTGTGTGTTGTGTGTTGTGTGCGTGTGTGTGTTAGTGTGTGTTAATACTATATAATATATATATATTATAATATTTATATATATATATCTATATTATATAATATTATATACATGTGTGTGTGTGTGTGTGTGTGTGTGTGTGTGTGTGGGTGTGTTGTGTGGTGTGTGTGTTGTGCGTGCGTGCGTTCGTGCGTGTGTGTGTGTGGTGGTGGTAGTGGTAGTGTGTGTGTTGTGTGTTGTGAGTGTGTTTGTGTGTGTATGTGTGTTGTGTGTGTGTGTAGTGTGAGTGAACTTCCGTGTGGTGTGTGTGTGTGTGTGTGTGTGTGTGTGTTTGTGTGTGTGTGTGTGTGTGTGTGTGGTGTGTGTGTGTTGTGTGTAGTGTCGGTAGGGTAGTGGTATGTGGTGCTAGTGCGCGCGCGGCGCGCGCGCGCGCGCGCGGCGCGCGCGTGTGTGTGTGTGTGTGTGTGTGTGTGTGATGTGTGTGTGGTGTGTGTGTGTAAGAACGTCGTCCGTAATTTTGTTTCCTCTCTTTTTCGTGTATTTCTCTCATTCACTGTCATGTTTTAAAGTGGCACAATCTCTTAAAAGTGTGCCGATAACCATATAAAAACATGCACTTGCTTGTGCCTGTGTTCTGCAAAACGAAGAACCCTTTTCTTCCTCCTCATCACTCCACCACCCCATCACTCTTCCCCACCCCATCCCATTTTCTCTCTCTCTCATCCACTCACATACTCCGTTTCTCTGCCCCCCCCCCCCCCCCCCCCCCCCCCCCCCCCCACTCCCCGCCCCCTCCCCTGCCCTTTTTTGAAATAACCCCTCTTTCAAAACTGTTCAGAATTATTTTGTCCAGCAAAGAACAACAGGAAGTCTATGGTGTTGTTGTCTGTCCATCCATCCATCCATCCATCCCATCATCAATCTGTCTGTCTGTTTGTTCTGTCTGCCTACCTGCCCGTCCAGCCGTCCGTCCATCATCCATCCATTATCAATCTATCTATCTATCTGTATGCTTTCTGTCTGTTGTAAATCTCTCTGCCTATACTCTATTAATTTCTATTGTCCCGTAGGGGGACGTTTTCAGGGGGGAGGAAAACGGTGCTGGGCCGTGGCACCTTCCGGCCTGATAATCTCCGGCATCACTCTGACAGCTTCGGCTTCCTCCTGAGCTCTGCTCCCCCCATTCCCCCTCCTCCCCGTCCTCGGCCTCATCCCTTTACCCCCCCCCCCCCCCCCCACCTCCCAGGTCACCTTGACATTCTTCCCCCCCCTCCAGCCCTTCCCCTCTTCATCCTAGACACATCCCCCACCCCTCACTCCTCGCCCCTTCCTTCCTTCCTTCCCCTTGCTCGTCCAGTCTTCCCTCCCCTCTTAGCTCCCTTTCTTCAGCGAGTCGCCTGGCTTTCCCGGTGGCCATCTCTTTCTCTCCCTCTGTGTTTGTCTATCAGACCTTTCCCTACCCTTCCTCCCAATCCCCCCCCCCCCCGCCCCCTCCTTCTCTCACTATCTATTGGTCTGCCTCTCTGTCCCGGTTTTTTTTCCTTGTATCTCTTTCCTTCTGTGAGTCCTCCCCTCTCTCTCTCTCTCTTTCTCTTTCAATCTGTCAGTGTAATGTAAATCAAAACTCTCTCCGCCTTGGCTTAAGGCTGTGTCAGGTCAATTGACATAGGCTAGAACACCAAGGCTACATCAAAATGTTGTTATGCTCTGCATAGTTATGCGGGGATTGTTTTCAGTTGTGACAAGCTCCAGCATAACATTATCAGTCTCCAAAATCCCCCGAATCGGAGTGTGGCTGCCCATGTGGCGGGGTAATAAAAAACGGTCACACACGTAATGTTCTCATCCCAGCTGATGCATTTGTACCATAGTGTTCAAGTACTTAGACTGATTGGATGATCCCTGGAGTCTTTTAGCCAGGGTACGACAACAACAACAACACAACAAAACTCTCTCAGTAAAACAAAACGCCTCTCCTCTCTCTCTCTCTCTCTCTCTCTCTCTCTCTCTGCGTGCGCGCGCGCACGCACACACACGCACGCAAGCACACACACACGCGCGCGCGCGCGCGCACACACACACACACACACACACACACACACACACACACACACACACACACACACACACACACACACACACACACACACACACACACACACATGTGAGGTGAACATAATATATTCAACTGTACACCATCAGGTGCTGCGGATATAATTAAATTACTTGCCATGGGTTAGATTACAACGAATCACGATGGAGTAAGTCAGGTAGATTACAACGAATCACACTGAAGTAAGTCACTTCTACTGCACTTTTAAAAAAAAAAACAATTCTGTTGCTTCACGGTAAAAAATGACGTAGAGAAATACATCTCTATAACACTTTATATTTGTTGGTGGTAGATGTGCCCTTCGCATTTCATTTCATTTCATTTCCTTGATTTGGTCAACGTATGAAACACAGATCCGGGCTGTCTTTTTTTTTTCTAGCTTACGTTTGAATATGTTCTGCCGTACGTTTTGCTGGTGTGTTTATTTGTAGCTTTGGAGTATTCTGTGCGAACTGGCATTAAAATGTGAAATTCTCTGTCTCTCTGACTGTCTGTCTGTCTGTCTGTCTGTCTCTGTCTCTCTCTCCCAATTTGTTCGAGTGTGACGCTCCCTTTCCCTACCTACCCCCTCCCCTCAAGGCACCGAGCCCAGCCCACCTACCCTACCCTACCCAAACCCACCTACACACAAAACCAATAAACAAACAACAACCGCCACAGGGGGGGGGGGGGGGGGGGGGGGGGGGGGGGGGGGATGGAAATCCGCAGGATGTCACCAGGGGGAATGAAAACCCATTACTGTCATCGGGTGGGAAAATCCCTGGCACCAACAGCCAAGGGCCGTGGGATGGCCGCGCTCACAGGGCTTAGATGCTCCGCTGATACCTTCAGCTGCGCTACCGGGAACGTCATTACTCTAAATGGAACAGCAGTTGTCCACAGTGTGTGGGCAAAGATGCTGACTGGCCTTATAGCCTTATAGCACAAGGCGGATGGATCTGGTGCTCCTGGTACCGTCCTCTTAAGGTAAGGGCACAGACAGTGACTGACTCACCGTAAGGGTTCCAGGCAGTGTCCCGCCTTTATTCTATCTTCTTTCTCTCCCTCTGGAACTTTTTCAATTTTCGGTTTCAGGCAGTGTCCCACCTTTATTCTATCTTCTTTCTCTCCCTCTGGAACTTTTTCAATTTTCGGTTTCAGGCAGTGTCCCACCTTTATTCTATATTCTTTCTTCCTTCTGGAACATTTTCTAGTTTCCCTTGCAGTTTGTGTATATTAATTCACATTGGCAAAGGGCTGTTTGAACCTTGCTTAAAACCTCGATAGATTTGGTTTTTTTTTTCAATCTGGTGGTTCGACTAATTTTTTTTTGGTACTACAACCATTTGGCCAGACAACATGCGAGGGTAAAACGCTCAGAATGCGCGGGGCGAAGAGGCCGTTGACAAAGTTGTATTGGAATCGTCATGACACAACAGGCAAACAGTAGCCCATCCTTTTCTATCTTTTTTTTTTTGGTGGCATCAGTTATCGGATCAATGGAGCACCTAAGGCGGTGATTTTCTTTTTTTCTTCTTTTTTTTCCCCTAAGGCCAAAACCACCTCTTCATTTTTGGTGCTTCACACTGTTCCTCTTCGTCTGCAAATTAACAAAAAAAAGCGAAAAAAAATTCCACTACTAGGTGTTTTTTTTTCTTCTCCTTTTTTTTCCCGTTTTCCCTTTTTTTTTGTCTTTTTATCTTTCTCTCCCCTGGAACTTTTTTTTTTCTTCAGCCAAGTCTTCTTGTCCACATTCTGCTCTTCTCTGAGGTGCTTTTTTACATCCACCGCGCTTGCAATGAGGTCGCGACCCGTGATGGAAATGGGACAGCAGTGGCTCTCCTCACGCATCTCTGGCCAAAAAGTGTACATCAGCCTGCTGTCTCACTCGGGGAGGGGGGGGGGGGGGGGGGGGGGGGGGGGGATTGGTCCAAGACAGACAGCTTCTAGGCTTACAAGTTCAGGTCCGTGTCCACGGTTACAGATTTGGCCCAAAACGCTAAATGCATTCTACTACATCCAAAGCTGCACCTGGCTTTTGTCGGAAATCATCCATTACAAAACATACATCGCACAGTCCCCGACCATACTTTTGTCTGACTCGGAGACAGATCTGGTGTTCGCTTCTTTTTAATATTACAGCAGGATCCACATGACCTTTAATTTTCTGATAGAATTTCTAATCCCAGATCCCTGTGCCCTACCAATAGCGTAGAAACATGAGAAGTGCACAAGCTATGCCATGATTCTGCTATCCTTGCTTAACATAAGGCATTGAACTAATTCACTGACCCGAAATTCCAGGATAAATCGTCTTTTTCCACGTTCAAATTTTTTTTTTTCTCAGAGCCAGTGCGATTTTCATCTATTCCAACAGCTTTGTTACTAACTGACCTTCGTTGTACCCCCTAACTCTGACCTAACCACGGTAACCTTCAGGTCTCTGTTCCCGGGTATAGGACATGACCTGGATAGAAACGTTCGTTTTTACGTCGAATGTCCCCCCCCCCCCCCCCTCGCCCCACTCCCCTTCCCCCTCCTGCTCACAATTGAAATCTGGAAGGGTTCAAGTCCGAGTGCTTTAGCTGGACTCCGTGGTGTGTGTGTATAAGGGAGGGACAAATAAAAGACAACGTCAACCATGGCTTCGAACACCACCATCCCCAAGGGAGACGGACAAGAACGATCTGGAACGACGACCATGACAGTGACTCAGACTCAGACACTGAGGTCGGAACAACGAGAGTTTTTTTTTTTTTTTTTTTTTTTTTTTTGGGGGGGGGGGGGGGGGTGAGTCCTGGCTAGCAGTGGAGGAAACTGTCTTTTCTCAGCATGATTGTGATCATGAAGTCTCCAAGGTTTGGCAGGCAACTCCAAGTCCATGACGCGATTGAGGAGTGGGTCTTTTTCTTTTCCTTTTTTTTTCTTTTCCCTATTTTTTTCTTTTCTTTTTTCATTTATTATTATTTTTGCGAGTGAAGATCAAAGCTTTCGTTAGATCAGCTCCTGAAGGCAACTTCGTCATAGATACAGCAGTTAAAGTGTCGTTACACAAACAGTAGGAGACATGTGTTACAATGTGTCCAGGACAGAAAAATCTCACAGCCTGAAATAACATGCAAGTGATATCGCATTGGGTTGCAGAAGTTTGCCCAGCTTCTTCCTCTACGGTGCCAAAAGAGTACCCACAAAACACAAACACACACACACACACACACACACACACACACACACACACACACACACACACTCTCTCTCTCTCTCTCTCTCTCTCTCTCTCTCTCTCTCTCTCTCTCTCTCTTTGTGTACCCTTTCATTACCGCAGGCCATCAGAGCAAGATATATGAATGTCCGGGGGAAATCTTTACGTACGTCTCCGACGTGGTGCTTCTGATGTCAGACGTTTGGTCATGCTCAAGAGCGGTGTTCTCGGAGAAGGTTTGTGGGGTTTGTTTCAAGGCAGTCAACAAAGGGCCGCGCGGAAGACGAGCCCATGGTGCAAACTGCGGTGGCGGCTTTGCCCCTTCTCACATGACTGACTGGTGTGACAGTAGGAGAAGTCGACCCAGAGGATCAGCACGTGGGAAGAAAAAAGAATGTTTGCTGAAGCGAAGAACTTGTTACTCAGCACCCAGCCGTTGTCTGGGGGTTTCATAATATTCTGCACAGCTGAACAAAAAAGTGTCGACAGCATCTGCTTGTTGTCAGACAGACCTGTCATGCTTTTTCAAGACAGTGCCAAACAAATCGATCGCCCAGAACGAGGCGTTAAACCGACTCCTCTCCGTCTGGCCACCGGTAAAAACTGCTGCTGCCGCTGGATAAGGCTGAGAACCGCCCCCCCCCCCCCCCCCCCCCCCCCCCCCCTCCTAATCCCCACCACAACTCCGTAGCCTCAGCCTGCTGGAAGCAGGTGGGCATATGAAGCCTGCTGTTCCCCCCAAGGGATCTGGAGGCCCTTAAAATGCGCTCTGCCACTGTGCCCACGGAGAAAAAAGCGGGCAAAGCGAAAGTGGTATACAGAGATGGACAAACATTCATCCACCTCGACAGACTCCATTGTCATACGTTAAGGTCAGGATAAGCAAATTTCTAACAGACAGACAGACAGACATACAGACGGACAGAAGGGCACACACAAGTACGCTCACATGCCCACGCACACACACAATATAATACAATATTCACCACACACACACACACACACACACACACACACACACACACGCGCGCGCATGCACGCACGCACGCACGCACGCACGGATATAACAGAAAGCACTTCACCCCACCGTCGGATGACTGGGGAAAGTTACGAGGGATTAAATTTTCTCGTGTTTTTTTCCATCACTGTAGAGACACCTACATTTCACGGGAATACCCGGATCCGCATCCACATTTTAAGAAGCTACACTTCTTTCTCAGGATTAAGCAGTAGTAGTTGCTCTACAGCAGACCAACATACATAAGCAGAAAGTTTTAATTCTTTCAGGTTGTCAAGTACTTTCCTATCAAAAACAACCCCCTTCTCTTGGAGTTACAGGGAAGTCTCTTTAAGTCTTTGCTGATTCCTCTCTGAAGTCTCAAAACCGGCCTGTAAACTATAACTGCAAGAATTCCTCTGAATAAAAAGAATGCTTATGTGTTCATATTTTACCACATGAATGTCTGTCAGTAGAGAAAGACTGGTTAGCCTCATTATAGAACATCCACCTTGATCACTGTTGGCGACTCTAATGACCATTCTCCTCTTTGGAGTGACTTCAATGTCCACTCTCCTCTTTGGAGTGAGTTCAATGACCACTCTCCTCTTTGCAGTGAGTTCAATGACCACTCTCCTCTTTGGAGTGAGTTTTAATGAACACTCTCCTCTTTGGAGTGAGTTTAATGACCACTCTCCTCTTTGGAGTGAGTTCAATGACCACTCTCCTCTTTGGAGTGAGTTTAATGAACACTCCTTTTTGGAGTGAGTTTAATGACCATTCTCCTTCTGGAATGAGTTCAATGACCACTCTCCTCTTGGAGTGAGTTAATGAACACTCTCCTCTTTGGAGTGAGTTTAATGAACACTCTCCTCTTTGGAGTGAGTTTAATGACCACTCGACCACTCTCCTCTTTGGAGTGAGTTTAATGACCACTCTCCTCTTTGGAGTGAGTTTAATGACCACTCTTCTCTTTGGAGTGAGTTTAATGAACACTCTCCTCATTGGAATGACTTAAATGAACACTCCTTTTTGGAGTGATTTAATAAACACTCTCCTTTTTGGATTGACTTTAATGAACACTCTCCTCTTTGGAGTGACAACACTCTCCTTTTGGAGTGACTTTAATGACCATTCTCCTCTTTGGAGTGACTTTTAATGAACACTCTCCTTTTTGGAGTGACTTTATTGACCATCTCCTCTTTCGAGTGACTTTAATGAACACTCTCTTCTTTGGAGTGACTTTAATGACCTTCTCCTCTTTGGAATGACTTTAATGAACACTCTCCTCTTTGGAATGAATTAATGCCCACTCTCTTTTTGGAATGGCTTTAATGAACACTCTCCTCTTTGGAATGACTTTAATGAACACTCTCCTCTTTGGAATGAATTTAATGACCACTCTCCTCTTTGGAATGACTTTAATGAACTATCTCCTTTTTGGAATGACTTCAAAGACAATTCCCCTCTTTGGAATGACTTTAATGAACACTCTCCTCTTTGGAATGACTTTAATGAACACTCCCCTCTTTGGAATGACTTTAATGAACACTGTCCTCTTTGGAATGACTTTAATGAACACTCTCCTCTTTGGAATGACTTAAATGAACACTCTTCTCTTTGGAATGATTTGAATGACACTCTCCTCTTTGGAATGACGTGAATGAACACTCTTCTCTTTGGAATGACTTTCATGAACACTCTCCTCTTTGGAATGGCTTAATGAACAGTCTCCTCTTTGGAATGACTTTAATGAACACTCTCCTCTTTAAAATGACTTTAATGAACACTCTCCTCTTTGGAATGATTTTAATGAACATTCTCCTCTTTGGCGTGACTTAACTTAATGACACTCTCTCTTTGGAATGACTTTAATGACCTCTCTCCTCTTTGGAATGACTTTAGTGAACATCTCCTCTTTGGAATGACTTTAATGAACACTCGCCTCTTTGGAATGACTTTAATGAACACTCTCTTTGGAATGACTTCAATGAACACTCTCCTCTTTGGCGTGCTTAACTTTAATGAACACTTCTCTTTGGAATGACTTTATGACCTCTCTCTCTTTGAATGACTTTAGTGACACTCCTCTTTGGAATGACTTTAATGAACTCTCGCTCTTTGGAATGACTTTAATGAAACTCGTCTTGGAGACTTCAATGACACTCCCCTCTTGGAATGACTTTCAAGAACACTCTTCTCTTGGAAGCTTTAATGAACTTCCTCTTTGGAATGACTTTAATGAACACTCTCCTCCTTGAATGATTTAGAACAGCTTTTTTTGGAAGACTAATGAGCACTCTCACTTGAATGACTTTAACGAACACTCTCCTCTTTGGAATGACTTTAATGACGAACCTCCTCTGTGGAGACAGTCAGTACTTTCTCTTCGGTGTTTTCATCGGGCAATGCTAGGACACCGTCCATCGTCACCGCTTTCCCACAGCCGTACTGCCCATGTTGGCCAGCTTTGTAGTGCAGCAGTAGGTTTTGCCTTTGCTGTGTTTTCATTCTGCGTATGAAGCTATTCAACCACCGAAGACAGATTTTCTTTGAGAGGAGCGGTGGCAGATATCTTCTGAACA
>CM031609.1:14963032-14980532 GCA_018398815.1 Conus ventricosus | reverse complement strand
ACATGGATAGAAGAGCAGTGCCAAGACACTGAGGACAACCTACAGAAGAACAACGGTTGGAAAGCATACCAACTTGTAAAAGACCTGATAGCCTTTAAACAAGGACGAGTTTCCAGTTTCCACCATACAGGACAAGTCAGGGAAATGCCTCACAGAAGACCGGGCCATTCTCAACCATTGGATACAATACTGCTCCGAATTATACACTTTTGTCACAACAGGAGGCTCAAGTCCTGAATGTCCCCCAGTAACAGACAGGGACAATTTCTCCGTACTGCGTGAAGTAGAGGCAGCATTTAAGTCCTTGAAACTGGGAAAACCAGCGGGGCTGAACAACATACTAGCAGAGTTAGTGAAGGAAGAAGAGTCATTTGCAACAAGATCTGGCAAACTGGTGAGTGGCCAACACCATGGACCCAATCCCTGATCATCACTCTCGCCAAGACAGGCAGTTTACAACTTTGCCAAAATTACCGCACCATCAGTCTGATCAGTCACCCGACCAAGGTGATGCTGAACCTACTTTTGAACAGACTTTAGATGCAAGCACAGAAGAAGATCATTGCTGAAGAACAGGCAGGGTTTAGAACAGGTCACAGTACCGCAGAACAGATTTCTAACTTGAGGATAAATGTGTGAGACACATCAGCAGCAGCAGCAGGACCAGTACAACATTTTTTTATTCGAAAAAAAGCAACCTCGACAGGGTGTGGCATGCAGCCTTATGGACGACCATGAGAATGTACAACATCAACGCCAACCTGATCAGGACGATAGAATGCATCTAGGATGAGGCCACCAGCACAGTCTTCCTCAGTGGCACCATAGCAGACTGATTCTAGACAACTATTGGAGTGAGGCAAGACTGTTTACTCTCACCCATTTTCTTCAACGTTTACCTGGAGAGCATTATGACTGTCGCACCGGAGGGACATCAAGGCTCAATAAGCATTGGTGGCAGAATAGTAACAAACCTACGCTTTGCTGATGACATCGATGGCCTAGCAGGAGAAGAGCAGGAACTGGCCGACCACGTAGAGCCTTGATAAATGTTCTGCAGCATTCGGCATGGAGATCAGCGCCGAAATGACAAAACTTATGACCAACAACACCAACGACATCAGCGCTAACATCGCTATCAAGGGAGAAAAACTAGAGACAGTTCAGGACTTCAAGTACCTCGGGGCAATTGTTTCAGATGAGGGATCAAAGCCTGAAGTGCTCTCCAAAGTTGAACAAACGACAGCAGCGGAAGCCAAACTAAGGCCCATCTGGAATGACAGATACATCACAATCAGTTCCAAGATCAGACTGATCCGCTCCCTGGTCATTGCCATATTTCTCTACGCCTGTGAGACGTGGACTCTGACAGCTGAACGTGAGAGAAGGTTTCAGGCATTAGAAATGAGATGCTTCTGCAAGATCCTTGGCATCTCATACAAAGACCACATTACCAATTGGGAGGTCCAGACAAGAGTAAGGCAAACCATTGGACCATACGAAGACCTGTTGTGAAAAAAAAGACAACCAATGTTAGGTAAGCACTCAAGGTCTGACCAGCGCATTGAGCTAATGCGTATGTCAGACATCTGCTAAGTCGTAGCCACGAGACCCTCTTCTTCAATTCTCTCATATTAGTTGTTAATTCATTTATCCATCAGCTCAAAATTATGCGTAGTGTGGTCTCAAAACTTAGCGGATGTGATGTAGTGTATATGGACTAGTCCGCACGCAGTGACGCCTCCTTGATGAAACTGAAACTGAAACTGTTGTGGAAAGAAGGAAAATGAGATAGCATAGTCATGTATCAAGATCTGCATGACTTGCCAAAACCGTTCTACAAGGACCAGTGCGAGGAGGCAGAAGGAGAGGAAGACAGAAAAATGAGATGGGGGTAGACAACATCAGAGCATGGGCTGGCCTCACACTCAGCAACTGCCGAAGAGCGTCTGAGAACCGGGAGGAGTTGAGGAAGCTGGTTGCGAAGTCTTCTGTGGCGCCCCAACGTTCTTCAAGACTCCGGGATAGGTGAAAGGTGATATGACTACACGGCACGCCCCGGTCTAAATGGCCGATTGGCTTCTCTGGAATTTGTCGCGTTCTTGATGAATTTTCTCAACAGTCAGTCACTAGCCGATAGATTACATCACCTTCATACAGTCTACTGGTCTGCAAATGCACAGGCCTCCATGCCTTCTCTGCTGATTGACCAGTCATCTTCTTAGTCTCTCACCCTATGAACCGCTGTCGTTTCAAAACCATGAAGCTGTCGATGAGGGCTTGGCTCCCGTGACAATGCCAGTCATCTTCTTAGTCTCTCACCCTATGAACCGCTGTCGTTTCAAAACCATGAAGCTGTCGATGAGGGCTTGGCTCCCGTGACAATGCCAGTCATCTTCTTAGTCTCTCACCCTATGAACCGCTGTCGTTTCAAAACCATGAAGCTGTCGATGAGGGCTTGGCTCCCGTGACAATGCCAGTCATCTTCTTAGTCTCTCACCCTATGAACCGCTGTCGTTTCAAAACCATGAAGCCGTCGATAAGGGCTTGGCTTCCGTGACAATGCCAGTCATCTTCTTAGTCTCTCATCCTATGAACCGCTGTCGTTTCAAAACCATGAAGCCGTCGATGAGGGCTTGGCTCCCGTGACAATGCCAGTCATCTTCTTAGTCTCTCATCCTATGAACCGCTGTCGTTTCAAAACCATGAAGCTGTCGATGAGGGCTTGGCTCCCTTGACAATGCCAGTCATCTTCTTAGTCTCTCATCCTATGAACCGCTGTCGTTTCAAAACCATGAAGCCGTCGATGAGGGCTTGGCTCCCGTGACAATGCCAGTCATCTTCTTAGTCTCTCATCCTATGAACCGCTGTCGTTTCAAAACCATGAAGCCGTCGATGAGGGCTTGGCTCCCGTGACAATGTCACGAACAAAGAGTCTGACAGACAGGTCGCGCTTTATATAATTATGATGATTACTAGATCTCAACGGCTAGCACAGTGATGGTGCAGGGAGTATTGGACGGAGAGGAGGGGAACAGGACAGGGGCACAGAGGAGGTCATGGGAGAAAAACAGCGGGAGGAAAGAGAAGAAATAGGAATGTGGAGGGCTGGGGAAACGGAAGGAATATGAGGGAATGGGGGAGGGGGGCAGGTATTGAAAGATTTGCCGCTTTCAATAAGGAACGTAGGAATGACGGGTTTATTTGGCCATTTTCCCATCAGTTCTTTACTGTGCACGGCTATTTCAGTTAGCGTTTGACAATCACAAACACAAGATAAGGAGAAAACAACGACTGTACGTTTGATGGTGTTATTCTCCTGACATCTCTCACTCTCTCTCTCTCCCTATCACCCACCCCACATGTTTAGTTAGCCAGTCTGTCGCTGTCTCTCTCTGTGCACAACGCGCGCATGCTTGTGTGTGTGTATGTGTGTGTGTGTGTGTGTGTGGTGTGTGTGTGTGTGTGTGTGTGTGTGGTGTTGTGTGAATGTGGACATGTATGTGTGTGTGGTGTGTGTGTGTGTGTGTGTGTGTGTGTGTGTGTGTGTGTGTGTGGTGTGTGTGTATGAGTGATGTGTGAGTGCGTGCGTGCGTGCGTGCGTATGTGTGTGTGTGTGTGTGTGTGTGTGTGTGTGTGTGTGTGTGTGTGTGTGTGTGTTTGTGTGTGTGCGTACGTGCGTGCGCGCGCGCGCGAGTGTGTGTGTGTGTGTGTGTCCTTGCACGTGCGCGCGTGCACGTGCTATTATTTATCGAAGTAATATAACCCACCCAATTTTGTTTCTTGTATGAGGTATACAAACCGTCATATGCTTATTGCTTCCCTGGTTATTGGAGATGTCAATCGTTCATTCGTTTGTTTGTTCATTTGCTCTCTCCCTCTCTTCTCCTCGCCCCTTCTGTCTGTCTCTTTCTTTTTTTTTTTTTTAAATTTTAATTCTCCTGATATATATCACACACATTTGACATATACATTTTCCACACTACAGCAAGAGCATACGGATAACATATCAATGCATAAAAAAGTATGTTGCTTCAAATGCACATTCAAAAACATGTCAATTCAAATATCATGAGAATTTCAAAAAAAAAAGGAAAAAAAAACCCTTGAGAAATGGATACTGGGATTACGGAGATGCGTATTAGATTGAGATTTTGTTGTTGTTATCGATTTTTTAAAAAGTATTTGTGTAAAAAATCATCGGCATGTAATTGTACCATTCAGCATCAAACCTGTTTTGATCATTGTTGACTTTAGCATTATAGAGTTCGATTTTGAATCTGCTGCTCAGCTGGCTCTGAAAAACTGAAGCATTTGGCCTAATTTTTTCGATCTTACACTTGTAAATATAAGATTTAGCAACCATAATAATAAAGTCAAAAATTGTCTCTGTTTGCATATGTTTGTCGACTCCAAAGATAACAATATCGCGTGTTATTTTAATGGTAAACGAATTTTGGCATTTTTCGTTAAATAAATGTTCAACCTCTTTCCAAAAAGTTTGCACGTAATTGCACATCCATAAAAAGTGTTGGACTGAATCTCTCTCTTCATTGCAGAATGTGCAGTTCGTTGTGTTTGTCAGGCCCATGGCATTTAAAACAATATTTGTGCAATAATTCTGTGAATAATTCTAATTTGAACCCATTTCAACTTTACATCTTTAATTTTGTGGACGTGGGTAAATACTATATTCCAAGAAACTTCAGAATTAAGTTTTTGTAACCATTGAGAGCAACAGTTTGGCTTACGCTCATCTTGAGTAAAAATTTCATAGTATCGTTTAGCTCCTTTTGCTTCTTTCATAATAATATTAAAAGCCCTTGGCATGTTCTGAATTGTGTTTGTATTAATATTATCAGGTTTTATTCCAGTTTTCTTTATGAATTCTTTCATTGGGGAAATCAATCCACAGTATGTGAGAAAATTTATAGTATAATCATCATTGGTCATGAATTCTTCAAGTTCATGAATTGTCCATTTTCCTTCAAAAAATGTTTTATTGCATACTTTCCTTTCTCAATTAATTTCTTTTGTTTAATTATCTCATTTCCTGTTTTTACTTGTCGTTATAAAAAACAGGTTCAGCTAGAAGTTCATTTAATGTTTGTGGTGTCACGCAAAGACAAAATTCCCTATAGGCTATAAAGGTGTGTCTCCAAAACAAATTAGAGCTCATGTATCCTGTAACAAATGCTGGTCCATAATTTTCAACTTTTTCGATGAATGGATACATTTTCATAACAATGCTCTTCCATTTGTGATTTGTGATTTTAAGTTTTTTTTGTCCATAAAAGTTTCAAAGCATTAATGTATTTTTTGATGTCAGGTATATTTAAGCTACCTTGTTTTATATATTTTAATTGTTGTTTTCCTGCTTATTCTATCTTGTTTACCATTCCACACAAAGTTAAAACACATCTTTTGAAGTTTTTGAATTAAGTGGTCAGGTGGGTTGGGTAACAAAATCCAAAGGTGTATGAGCTTAGACAGAATGAGTGACTTGAGAACAGCAACTCTTCCAACTGGTGTTATACTTCTTTGAGACCAAATTTTGAATAATATTTTAACTTCCGAAAATTTATCGTCATAATTCATGTTTTCACATTCTTTCAAGTCTTGAGTGAACCAAACACCGAGTATTTTGAATTGGGAAGGGTTCCATATGATTTTAGATGAGGACAATATTTTTTCTTGGAGTTTTTATGACATCCTAGCCATATTGCTTGCGTTTTTTCGCTGTTCATGAGGAGTCCTGAAACTCTTCCAAAAGTGGTAAGGAGATCAAAAGACTGTTCAAAAGAACTTTTGTCACCATTGTTTACTAATTGAGTGTCATCAGCAAACTGGGATATTTTGTGTTCTACATCATTTATTTTTATACCTTTTATCTTCTTTTCTTCCTTTATCATTATGGCTAAAATTTCTGTGCATATAATGAATAAGTAAGGAGATATAGGGTCTCCCTGTCTGCATCCTCTTTCTATTTTAAACCATTGAGCAGCCTGACCATTTACAATAACAGTTGATTTAATATCCTTATAGAATGTTTCTATCCAATGACATATACTTTCACCAAACCCGAAAGCCCGTAGAACGTTCAACATAAAATACCGATCGAGTGAGTCGAAGGCTTTTTCAAAGTCTATACAGAGCAATAGTCCAGGAAGGTCTTTCGCATTTAAATAATTAATCAAATCATAAATTAGTCTAATGTTGTCGCCCATAAATCTATTAGCCATGAAACCTGTTTGATCCTCACTGATGAGAGATGGTAAAACATTTCTTATTCTTTTTGAAATACATGAGGAAGCTATTTTGTATATTACATTTAGGAGGGAAATAGGACGCCAATTTTTTATATATTCTTTGGGTTTATCACCTTTTGGTATGCAAATAATTAGTCCCTGCTTCTGTGTTGTTGAAAATTCTCCGTCTTTGTATGATTCATTTACAGATCTTACAACCAGTGGGCCCAGTGTTTTCCAAAAGAATTTAAAGAATTGGGCGCCGAAGCCGTCTGTACCTAGGGATCCATTGTGATGTTCCAATCACCCACAGCAATAATATTATTAGTATTGTAGCTCTTTATAGTTTCTTTAAGTGAATTGTAAAATATGGGATTATCTTTATTAGGCCCGTACACATTAACTAGGAGAAACTGTTTTTCAAATGAACTAAATGCTACAATTATGAAGTTTCCGTTTTCATCTCGTTGTACGTCTGTAATTTTGAATTCAAAATTATTCGAAAACAATACAGCTACACCTCTGGAATTTGAATGAAACGAGGCAAATAAGCATTTATATCCCCATTCTGCAGTTACATACTTCTCTAGTTTATTAATAAAATGGGTATCCTGTAAACAGTATATCGAATATTTTTTTCTGTTTTAAATAGTGAAATACATCCCTACGTTTATGTAAATCACCGAGCCCTTGACAATTTAATGAAGCAATTGTTATGCTATCCATGACGATTCAGTGAATAATTGTTTCATATATACAGAACTTAAAAGCAAAGTAGGCCAAAATGATCAGAAATAAGAATGGAACCCAGCTCTTCCAAAAAGCACAGCTTATATAACAATGATTCTCATACAATACATTAATGTACCGTATCCCCTGGTGTGATACGCAAAAACAAACAATGACAAACATAAAGATTGAAAAATATATACGAATTGTATGGATTATACACATCAGAAGTATGATAAATATGTAAAAGAAAATCAAAAGCTCCTTGACCATTGCAAGCGGGTAATGACGCAACAGCATCTTTGAGGGAATACAAAGATAATTTTACATACAATCAGATTTGTTTAACGATTAATATAGCTTAACTTAAAAAAGAAAAGAAAAAAAAAGAGCAACTTGGATCCAAAGAGTCACAAAACATTATCAATTTTTTAACATCGGCAAAAACAAACCAATCGAATTGATGGTTTTTAAATCATGTGAAATACTACCCCCCACCCCCCACCCCACAGCCACCCCCCCCCCCCCCCCCCCCCCCCCCCCCCCTCACCATTTTTTCTTTCCTCCAAATCCTCTACTTCTCCCACCCCCTCCTTCCCCTCTCTCAGTGTTTCTCTCTCAGTTTCGGTCTCTGTCTGTTTGTCTCTATCCGTCTATCTGTCAGTCAGTCAGTCTGTCTGTCTCTCTTGTCTGTCTACCGCTATGCCCTTCCCATTCTCTCTCTCCGTCTGTGTGTGTGTGTGTGTGTGTGTGTGTGTGTGTGTGTGTGTGTGTGTGTGTGTGTGTGTGTGTGTGTGGTATTTCTCTTTCTGTGTCTGTCTACCTGCCTGTCCATCTGCCTCTGTCTGTCTGTCTGTCTGTCTGTCTTGTCTCTCTATCTCTGACCTGCACACACACCCTCTCTCTTCCCCCCCCTCTCTATCTCTCTCCTGCACACGTTCTCTCTCTCTCTCTCTCTCTCTCTCTGATCCCCAGGTCCTGGGGTACTGCCAGAAGCACCCTAACCCAAACACGTCGTTGGGTTTGAGGGCTGATGATAGCGTATTATCACAGCGCAGTCAAAACACAGCTTCTCTCATTCCCCGTCACCGCCATGCCGCCAACCATCATAGGGGAGGAGGGAGGGTGGAAGGGGGGGGGGGGGATAGGACATGAGGGAAGTGTGGTTGGACCTGGGGTTGGGGAAGAATGAGGGAGGGAGGTACTACTGCTACTACTAATCACGATGATGATGATAATGTTAATAGTAGTAGTAATATAATAATGATAAGAATGCAACAATAGTAATAACAACAACAACAATAATAGTAATAGTAGTAATCATAATAATGATAATGATAATTACAACAACAACAATAATAAGACGATAATATAATAGTAATAACAATGATAAAAGTATTCTCATCATCATCATCATCATAGCAGTAGTAGGAATAATGATTGGAGGGGGGGGGGGGGGGGGGGGGGGGGGGGGGGGTGATAGGAGAGGGGAGACTGGGACAGAAAAGGATAGATGAGTATGGGAAGGTGGAGGGGGGGGGGGGGGGGGGGAGGAGAAGGGGGTGAAGTGAGGGAAGATGTGGGATGGGGTGATTACCTAACTGAAACTGTGTGTGGATCCTTTGTCGGCCCACGGGTGGGTGTTCAGTGGGTGGCCAAAGTTGGCTCATTTCACACCAGAGAATGGGGTTACGCCAGCCTCTGTTACGTGCAGTATGGGAAGCCGAAGGGAAGCATACACATACATGCACGCGCGCGCGCGCGCATACATAAACATACACGTGCATGAATGTACGCGAGCGCGCGTCCATACACACGCACACACACTCACATACGTACACTACCCCCTCTCACACATAAACACACACACATGCATATTAACACGCTCGCGTGCACACACACACATGCACACGCACGCATACACACATCCACGCACACAATGACGCGCGCGCGCGCGCACATACACACGCACATTAACAATGGCAAGCGTCCCTCCCCCCAACACACATACATACTCTCTCTCTCTCTCTCTCTCTAACACACACATACGCATGGGCGCGCGCGTGCGCGAGCACACATACAGACACACACACATGTACTAGTTTCTATCTCAGACTGGGAGAATAAATATATTTCTACACAGACGTCCACGTGGGACACACACAGAGCTCCGCCACAGAGCAGGCACAGACAGACAGACAGACAACAGATTGCAGCCAGACAGCACGCATGGATGCACACCATTATTATCACTGATAAGCAGCACACTGGCAGGTAATATCTACACTTCACCTCCACCCCCCCCCCCCTCACTCCCCCCTCCCCCCTACCCATCCTCCCGCCGACCTCATTTCTCTGTTGGTGTCTGTGTCTGTGTCTGCAACCTCGTGCCAAATCAGTGTCAGACTTCGAGAACGGTGCTCCAACACGTAATTCAAATTCCCGTGCAGTTCACGAACCGCGCGAACTTTTGCGTAAAACGTGAACTTGGTTTTAAAGCGAGGTGACGGCAGGCGGCAACTGAAACAACTGAAGAGAAGATTGACAGTTCCGCCGAACGAATGAGACCAACAAATCACAAGACAAAGACGACGCGTTTCGACCTCTTTCGTCTTCTTCAGCATGACAAACATACATTCTTTCCTTCTTTCTGCGTACGCAGCTGATACTCCTGCGGACACTGCCTGTATAGACTGGCAGTGGAGTTTTGTGTGTGTGACCGTTTTATTATCCCGCCATTAAGGGCAGCCAATCTCCATCTTCGGGAAGGTGCATGCCATGTGTAACGTGTCATCCATACCAACGGCCAAAGTGGCTTTCTCTTCCGAAAGTTGGTGATGGGAACTTTACTATCTGTGTGCAAGATGTTGTGCGTTCACACATGGAACTCGGTTATAGTCTCATTCGAAGGACTGTATGGAAATGGAGTCAGAACCAATGTTAACTCCGAGGGAAAAATCCCCCGAATATGTACCGAAATTCGTACCCGCAAACCCAGGATCACGAGCCGGTTGTCGTGGAATATTTCGGAACCAGGATAAATCGGAACTGGTTCCCAAAAATCCTAGGATATTTCGGAACCATTCCCATTTATCCATGCACCTGGCGGCAGGATATTGGGAACCTCCAGGATATTTCGGAACCACCGTAATCCCTGTGGATACGCAGTATCTCACACTTCACAATCAAAGGAAACAGACAAATGAATAAAATTTAACACATTTTTATTGGCATACTTTCAAACCACAATCATTACATTATTGAAATGCTACATGAAAACATAGAACCAGAGAACAAAATGACACAATCCTTGGCAGCTTTATATGTGTACATTTGGCACACAGGCTTCAAACAAAAACTTGGCAATGTAACTTTCCAGTACACATTCAAAATTTCAAAAGCATCAAATAAAGTTTTAAAAAAAAAAGAGAAAAGAAATCAAAGACTCCCTTGTATTCTTCATAAACGTTTTTTACTTCCAAACATAATTAACATGCAAAACTATGCAAACTTTATTTTAGGAAGAATTATACAGTGGCGAGCTTCTTGAGTTTGTGCAAATAAACCAAGTAAAAACAAGTAAAAAAGTAAAGTAAACTCGTTCATCTAAATCCAACCACTGTGCTAGTGACACCTGGTGCTGTTGTCCAGATAAAGTGCGCGCGTGTAGGCTGGTCCTTGGTGAACTTGTATGGTTTGCACTGGTCCACTCGTTTCTTCGACTCCTCTGCAGCGGCCTTCTGTGTCGGCTGTTTGTTCTCCACCATTGCACAGACACATAGGGAATCAACCCCAGGAGAGTTTGTCCTGGTCGGGTGAAGTGCCTGCCCAAATGTGTAGGTGTAAATATCCATGCAGAATCTGGCAGCGTGAATTTCAACTTCTGTGCCCTACATCTGATGACCGTGGCATATTGGTGCGTAGGAAGTACTTCCGACGGGCTCCCGCCCATGAATTGCTGGATCACTGAACCTGGACCTGCCTTGGCAATCGCTTCTGTTATGACAACGTGACCATCAGGTGGTCCTCTTCGTCACCAGATATCAGGTAGGCCAACGCACGGAAGAGGCAGTTCCCATCCCCTTGCACCTTCCTGGTGACCAGGTTTCAGTAATCTTGTGCCCATTCACCATCCAGCAGTACTTGACCTTTTGGGCGCTCAGGCCTCCCATTCTTTCGCAGAGGACTCTCCTCTCAGTAATGGTCGTGCAGGGTTGAAGGAGTACTCAGTAGACTCTGTGCAGCCAATCACAATGCTCATGTCCACATCCTCCTCGTCATCAAACTCATACGTCCAGCAGGCCCAGGTGGGGGGATCACTTTGATCCAGTCGGCTTCCTTGGTGGAAACTTCTGTGGATGGAGCAAATGAGACCTTCTTGGCGCGCTTGGGTTTTGGTGGGGCAGTTGTTTCACATTGGCCTTCGTTGGGCTCTGAGGTTTGAGAAGCAGTCGCTGACTCTTGTGATGAGGGGGTTGCTGAGTCTGGTGCTGATTCTTGAGAAGAGGCGAAGACTGAAACAGGTCTCTTTTTGGGTTGACGTGATTTGTAGTTGGCTGGTGCGTCTGTAAGGTCCAGATGGGGGAACTCTTCTTGTGGGTTGTGGTACAATTTCAGGTTGCTTGCATTCACCTGTTGGGCCAGTACCTTACCCTCTTCAGTCATCAGCGTGTATCTAGATTTCTTGGCATCCACAGACACAGTTGTGTAGGGCCCCATGAACTGGTAGTCCATTTTGCCACCCTTCCTGCCGGTGTGCATCATGTTCCGCTTCATAACCTTGGTACCCACTTCAAGGGGCTTACCTGCCTGGTGTCTTCTATCCAAATAGTCCTTCTGGACGCTCTGCTCCTTGGCAATGTTCTGGGACACAGTTTTGAACATATCTTCACGGATGGCCTTTGCTGACTCGAAAGCCTCCTCTTGGCTGACTTCCTGTTGTTCAGATTCAAGTTGCTTCTCCAGGTTGCGCGCCTCCTCTTCTGAGATGTCATCCCCCTCAGGTTTGTTGTGCAGTAAATCAACTGGCAGGGTCATCTTGCGTCCAAACATTATCTCAAAGGGAGATCTGCCTGTTGCCCGCCTTCTGGACGCTCTGAAGGAGTAGGCTAAGGCGTCAAGAAGTTTATACCAGTCACTGGGTTGGTCTTGGACTGATTTCCTCAGAGCTGTAAGGGTGCTGGCATTCTGGCGTTCACAAAGTCCATTGGCCTGTGGATGGTATGCCCTGTGATACGGTGGTGCAGGCCAGTAAGGCCATACAGACGGTCAGACACTGCATTGCAGAATTCTCTGCCCTGATCTGTGATGTGTATTTTGGCGGGGCCATACCTGCACATTAATGAGAAGAGGCAGTTTCCAACAGATTTAGCAGTTTTGTCCTTCAGGGCGAACAGTTCTACCCACTTGGAGAAGTAATCAATGGCAGTGAACACATACAGATGGCCTTCTGGACTTTCAGGGAAGGGGCCCATGAGATCGATGCCAATTTGCTGCCACACTCCTTGAGGAACAGGGATGGGTTGCAGAGTCTGCTTTCCATTCTCCAAATTGCTCACCTTGTTGCGCTGACACTCTGTACAGGATTTGATGTACTTCTTGACGTCTTGTGTGATACGAGGCCAAAAGTATCTGGTGGAGAGGTGATTTGCCAGTGTTCCAACCCAGGTGGCCACCAAGCGCTTTTGATTCTTTGGATGTGCCAATTCCACTGTGGGTGCACTGGATGATGGTCAGCTGCTCCTTCTGGTCGGCCACTACCTCCAGATCCTTCCCACTCTTCTTGAACATCAACTTGTTTCCATTCAGGAAATACCTGTGGCGTGCTTGGAAATTAATTTGTTCTTGGCCTTCCGGTCGCTGAAGGTGGGGAGGGTACCATCAAGTAGGAATTTCCTTGTTTGCTTCATCCTGCGTGCCCATTCATCAGAAGGGATGGGGCCCTGATGGTGCCATTCCATCGTTTTCTACCATCAGAGCACTTCTGTGTCTGGGTAGCCTGTGTGTCAAAGTCCTCCAAGGAATCATCGTCAGAAGGTACATACTCTGAATCTCCTGTGTCCTCTGGTCGCTTGAAAAAGTAGACTGTGTAGAAGATGTTGTTGTTAAAACACTGGCCTTCTTTTCGCTGGAATCACTGGATACAGGCTGGCCCCGCCCTGAAAGGGATCGCAAAACGTAGGAAAACGTGAGTAGGAGGGGAGAGAGAGAGAGAGAGAGAGAGAGAGAGAGAGAAGAGAGGAGAGAGAGAGGAGAGAGAGAGAGAGAGAGAGAGAGAGGGAGGGAGAGAGAGAGAGATAGAGAGAGAGGGAGGGAGGGGGAGGGAGAGAGAAGAGAGAGAGAGAGAGAGAGAGAGAGAGAGAGAGAGAGAGAGAGAGAGAGAGAGAGAGAGAGAGAGAGAGAGAATAATAAACTAGCAGAATACCCCCCAAGAAATAAGGAAATAAAATCAGCAAACAATGCTATCGGTAAGAAATAGGCATACATTAATGAATAAAACAATGTACTGACAAGTACAGCAATGAGTTCATATGACATGCTGTAAAACACATATAAATTGAATGGTAAAAACATTCAGGTTCAAATAGAGAAGAACACGTGGATGTTGTTGTTGAACCACTGGCCTTCTGTTCGCTGGAATCACTGGATACAGGCTGGCTTGGCACAGAAATTTCCACTTCTTTGCCTTGATTCAACTGTTCCCAGATATGATCTGGGATATCAAAAACAATACTCCCGTCATGTAGCACTTCTCTCTCCATTTCACAGAATGTTGATGTCCGTCTGGAAGGTTTGCTGTACGCTGACGCGCTATTGCGTCACAAAGGGAAACTAGCCTTAGTGAACATGTGTTCGCCACAGGCGTGGAAAACTCACGCGCTGGAGTACAGTGAATTGTAACTCAGTGAATTTTGACACGGAATGATGCAAACAGAATATTAGTGAAGCCATTTGGGCCTTCTGTGCGTGAATGCATCATAAACAAAGAGATAAACAGGTAGTGAGAAGAGATTTATTGCACAACCTCATCAAAGCGGCCACAAAATCTGTTAGAAAAAGTCATAAAGTCAAAAATTCATGTGGGCTAATACCTTCTCTGTCGGTTCCGAAATATCCTGGTGGTTCCCAAATATCCTGCCACTAGAGTCCAGGATTAATCGGAATGGTTCCCAAAAATCCTGCCACATCAGGGCCAGGATAAATCGGATGGTTCCCATTCGTTCCGGTTTCCGAAATATCCTGTGACACCGGCCCCCCAAAACAACATTCAAAACAATGAAAATGAAGAACGAACAGTCACTTCTCTCCTCCAATTGGGCGCAAAACGGATGTTTTGATTAAAAGCTTCCACGCCCGAGTCTGTGATTGTGCGTTGTGCATTACAAACCGTATTAATAACACTGACGTTTGTGCATTACAAACCGTATTAATAACATCGACGTTTGTGCATTACAAACCGTATTAATAACACTGGACGTTTGTGCATTACAAACCGCATTATAACACTGACGTTTGTGCATTAACAAACCGTATTAATAACACTGACGTTTGTGCATTACAAACCGTATTAATAACACTGACGTTTGTGCATTACAAACCGTTTAAATAACACTGACGTTTGTGCATTACAAACCGTATTAATAACACTGACGTTTGTGCATTACAAACCGTATTAATAACACTGACGTTTGTGCATTACAAACCGTATTAATAACACTGACGTTTGTGCATTACAAACCGTATTAATAACACTGACGTTTCCCCTGCGTTTGATTAACCTTCTTTTTAGCCGAGATAATGTGGATATCCAACGCGAAAACGAGGAATGGAATCAGAGACTAATTTCTTGAAGTTTTTTGTTTTTTTTTTCTTTCTGGCTCATCCTCCGTACCCCCATCAGTGGCACTGGCACCCACGCCGCCCATTCCGGCTCCCTGTCCACTTCCACAGATCTTCACACTTCTACAGCTCTTCTTCATATCATTCATGAAAATTGTTCCTCTGTAGGCCTGCTAGTCCTCTAAAAACAGTTGAAGCCAGTCACAGTGTTAAAGATCACAAATACTGTCGATTTAAGTCTTTCTGTGATCCGCGATAAAAAAAACCTTCGAAAGTATTCTTCTTCTTCTTCTTCTCGAACACTCTAGATGGGAGCGCTAGCTCCCCTGACGAATGCTGCCGTGCGCTGTAGGTCCCAATGGCACCGTAGAGCTTCCTCTCCACTGTTGTTTGCTCCGTCCATATCTGTTGTCGCAGAGCTTCGTGCAACGGGCAATCCTGCAGTAGATGTGCTGTTGTCATACTGCTGGTCTGGCATGGGCACTGGTCTGACTGACCGATCCTGAACTTGCCTGATGTGCAATGCACACCTGGTATGGCCGTGGCATGCCGGATAAATTAATGGGGAGCCGAGAGAGAAGGAAAACTCACAAGAGAAAACCCGGCGAACTGTAAGCCGTTACCAGAACAGCCCAGTTATGGGTCAAATAACACGCCGAAGACGGATGCGCTGGGCCACTGCGCGCATAACGGCAGTGCAACGCTTTTCACTCTCATGGATAGAAATGAAAGTATTCAAGCAGTGCGGTCACTAATTTTAGATCTAGGCCCGGAGCCTCAGTGTTCACGCCGTCTTCTTTGCACTGACCCGGTCGGGCGAAATCGTTTCAAAACTTTCCGAACAACACTGAAGCGCTTTTCAAAATGCTCATGCGCAGCCTTCACGGTATAACATGACCATTCACTATTGTTTGTTTGTTTGTTTCACTGATTATTACCTCACTTTCCCTCGGTCACGCACCCAAAGAAAAAAAAAATCCCTGAATTTCAGATCTTGGCGTTGACGTCTGATTTTCTTCAAAGCTCATTGCAGTTACTTCCCTTGTCTAGTGGTCAAACCACTTTTGGCAGGAAGAAATTGACAACTTTACTAAAATAGTACAAGGTCACTGAGAGTGTTATTGAGGCCATGATGAGTTTGACGATGATTTGGCACGATCCTCTCGCTCTGTCCTGTCTGTCTGTCCGTTGTCTCACTATCTCTCTCTGCGTTCTCTCTCTGTGCTTTCTCTCTCTCTCTCTCTGCTTTCTCTCTCTCACTCTCTCTCTCTCTCTCGCTGCATTTTCTCTCTCTCTCTCTCTCTCTCTCTCTCTCTCTCTCTCTCTCTGTTTTTTTTCTCTCCTTCTCTCTGCTTTCTCTCTCTCTGTTTGCTGGTCTGTCTCTCTCTCTCTCGCTGTGCTTTCTCTATCTCTGTGCTTTCTCTCTCTCTCTCTCTCTCTCTGCTTTCTCTCTCTCTCTGCTTTCTCTCTCTCTCTCGCTCTCTCTTTGCTGCTCTCTCTCTCTCTCTCTCTCTCTCTCTCTCTCTCTCTCTCTCCCTCTCTCTCTCTGCTTTCTCTCTTTCTCTTTGCTGGTTTCTCTCTCTCTCTCTTTCTCTCTCTCTTTCCTGCTTTCTCTCCCCCCTCTCTCTTTCTGTCTCTCTGCTCTCTCTCTCCTCTCTCTCTCTGCCTCTCACTTTTCCCATTCCCGTCGCCCTTCAACCTCCCCTTCCCCTGCGTGCGCACGACCACATGATACGCATGGACGAACACAATCGGTATCCCTGATAAGCATGTTGTGCAGATATTCTCACCACCTGCCCACCTCTCCCCCTCCTCTCTATCTCTCCACACACGCACACGGCGAACAGATGATACACAAATATGCTTGGATACACATAACCATTACTAGTGATAAACATGCTGTGTGGACTATCTCTCTCTCTCTCTCTCTCTCTCTCTCTCTCTCTCTCTCTCTCTAACCATTATCAGTGATAAAAATGCTGTGTGGATTCTCTCGCTCTGTGTGTGTGTGTGTGTGGTGTGTGTGTGTGTGTGTGTGTGTGTGTGTGTGTGTGTGTGTGTCTGTCTGTCTGTCTGTTCTGTCTGTCTGTCTACGTCTGTCTCACTCTGTCTGTCTACGTCTGTCTCACTCTGTCTCTGTCTCTGTCTCTCTCTCACTCTCTTATTGGCATATTTACGCGTTCAACCAATTCTTCACTACGGATTTAAAAGAAAAGAAGTGAGAAAAGGTAGATCTGCAAACTCCAAATGGTCATGGTTCCCTTTACGGAGTAACAAGCAGGTCAACTGTGTACGTGAAGTCAGCGGTCGACTGCTTTCAACACTGGGTTGACTTAGGTTGCTACCTCTCCACCAAATGGATTATGTTATTCAACATCATCACGCTAAAACTATACAACCGATTTAAAAGACACTTGGATGAAACAGGAAGTGCGTCCCGAAAACGAAGGAAATAACATTTTGATGCCTATGAGTGGTTCGGATCCGGATCTGCCGACAGATCCAAGCTCCATTTAGGAAGACGATGCAAAAACAGCTGAACCGATTTCACCGAAACTTGGTGGGGAAAGAAAGAAAGAATGAAAGAAAGAAAGAAAGAAAGAAAAAGGCCCAATGACAAACCAGTTAATTTTTGGCACAGATCTGTGATGCCCATCCGGATCAAAGCGCCGATCCAGGATCTG
>CM031609.1:14948032-14955532 GCA_018398815.1 Conus ventricosus | reverse complement strand
TGAGACAGTATTTTTCGTAAAAATACGACGTCGAAGACATGTTCGGCTCTGCCCCAACTCTGCCCCTCCTCCCTCTCTCATGGTTTTACGTATCAGTTGCCCCATTGTCTTTCTGTCTATATTTTATTTGTGTCTGCTTGACTGTCGGTCTATCTTTCTGTCTCTATTTGTTTTTCTCGCTCATTCTCTCTATGTATCGCCCTCCCTCTATCTGATTGACTCTCTTTAGTTTCACTCTGTCCATCAAACTGTCTGTCAGTTGGTCTCTGCCTTTCCCGCCCCCTCCCCCCTCTTTGTCTCTCTCTCTCTCTCTCTCTCTCTCTCTCTCTCTCTCTTTGTCTCTTTGTATCTCTCCTCTCTCTCTCTGTCTCTCTCTCTCTCTCTCTGGACGTGCAAGCAAGTGTGCGTGTATGTGGAGAGAGCGTGACTGTGTGTGTGTGTGTGCGCGTGTGTGTGTGTGTGTGTGTGTGTGTGTGTGTGTGTGTGGTGTGTGTGTGTGTGTGGTGTGTGTGTGTGTGGTGTGTGTTTGGAGCCTGAAACAACTGCATTCATGCTCAAATATAGTTGTGATTCATTTGTCAATAATCACACAATCTCTCTCTCCCTCCCTCCTCTCTCTCTCTCTCTCTCTCTCTCTCTCTCTCTTCTCTCTCTCTCTCTCTCATTCTCTCTCTCCCTTCCATCTCCCTCCCTCCTCTCTCTCTTTCATTCTCTGTCTCTCTCTCCCTCCCCCTCTCTCTCATTCTCTCTCTCTATCCCTCCCTCTTTCTCTCTCATATTCTCTCTCTCTCTCTCTCTCCTCTCTCTCTCTCTCTCCTCTCTCTCTCTCCTAGGATACCCAGCTATCACTTTACATACCCCGCCCACTCTGAACATCTTCTCGTGGGACGATACTCTTTCCCCTAGACAATTGAATAGAACCCTTAAGACTTCTCGCCACAAACCCTGCAAGTTACGCCACAATGTCTTTGCAGATATGTTTATGCGTGTTTGAGTTTGTTGGTGTATTCCCGCGCATGCATGTTTACGTGTTCCACGTGTGTGTGTGTGTGTGTGTGGTGTGTGTGTGTGTGTGTGTGTGTGTGTGTGTGTGTGTGTGTGTGTGTGTGTGTGGTGTGTGTGTGTGTGTGTGTGTGGTGTGTGTGTGTGTGTGTGTGTGTGTGTGTGTGTGTGTGTGTGCTGGCTGAATCATAAAATCACAGATCGCAGAGCATCTTGTTATTTGTGATGATGATGATTGATGATGATGATGGTGATGATGATGATGATGATGATGATGATGATGATGATGATGATGATGATGATGATAATTCACAAAGGGCTAATTGTGACTCATTTTAAAAGGGCCCCTACACAGTTTTCCTTTCTATGAAAGAGTAAGTAAAAAATGATCAATGCAGAGAGCTCTACTCAGTCTTTTATAAGTAAGCAGAAATGGACCCCTTGTAAAAAAAAAAAAAAAGTACAACCAACTAGGCTGCAATAAACAATTCTCCAATGAAAGATGTTTTTAGCCTTCAGTTAGAAGTAATGTGTCTTGTCCAGAAATGTGGGACCTACTTGAAAGGTTAGTTACTCGTTTGTTACCCTGTAAGGGAAGATTGGTTAATGCGGGCCAGTAGATAAATTGGGCTGGTGTTAATTTGAGAAAACTATGACGAGATAAGTTCAGATCTTTTGTGTGCTACATTGTCAGCATGCATAACTTCCTCTGCTAGAAAACATGGCTGGTCGCGGGAAAGGATACCAACAGTAAACATTGGAAACATTTTGTACTATTCTTTACCTCTATGGTTCTGTTAAATCAAAGACATGGCTAAAAAATAGGAATTGTTTGCTTTCTGTTTCAACGAATTCTAACATATTATAAACGCTCTTGAAACAAACATCAGAGTAATATTTTGATGTGCTGTCATGGTAGAGGATTTTTAATGACCATGGTTAAAATGGATAAGATGAACTCCCCCTGATGGGCTAAGTTGGGCCAGTAGCTCAATTTAGCCTGCTGTGATCAGTTTATACCCACTTCATTAGAAGTTGATAGCGGTTGTTTTTTCTCAGTGATCAGTAATTATTGATAGAGCCTGATGTGGTGTGTGTGTGTGTGTGTGTGTGTGTGTGTGTGTGTGTGTGTGTGTGTGTGTGTGTGTGTGTGTGTGTGGTGTGTGTGTGTGTGTGTGTGTGTGTGTGTGTGTGTGTGTGGCGCGCGCGCGCATGCATGCATGCATGCACGTATGAGGCATCCACATATTTAGAAGAAACATAACCAAATATTGACGGTGCTTTGAATGTTTCTTTTTGTTTTCGAACATTAATTCGTTTGTCTTCTTCAAAGAAGCCATCCAAAACAAAAGATACTTTATATAAATGTGTTATGTTTCACATTTTGAACATGATTATATTTAGGCCTTAGGTGCCTTAAAACGAGCGTAATGAAAGAAAACCCATTTTGAACGTCACGTTCTGCATTTTTTTCTGCGTTGTTTGTTTCATTAAACTAGATAAAAGCTTTAGAAAAAGAAATGGATTATCCTTTCAACGAAATACTATGTTAATTGATTTCAAATCACGGCTTCCTTGGAGCTTTGAATGCCTTAAAAGGACTGCAGTAACACAAAGCCAAATGATGCCTGAAGCTCTGCATTATGGCGTCTGATAACTTTTGGGTTACTTGTGACTAAAATGGGTTACTTTGACTCGTTTGTAAATTCATGATTTTAAGTGCCCTAGAAGCACTGCAATTAAAGCAAGACAACTGAAAGTATCTGTTCTGCGATTTGGTCTTGTATTAGCTTTTAGACTCTATTATGTTTGTGTTTCTGTTCTGACAATTAAGGATAATCATTTACTTTTTAAGTTTAGTTTATGAATGTGTTGAGACCGTAGGTGTCTTTAAATGGATTATCGAACAAGCTCACACATTTATTATGGCCAACAGACAAACAATATTGGTTTGGGTTTATGACTAATGCGTGTCGGTTAATATAGGCCCGTGGCCCAATATTTACCCACACCTGGTCCATTTAACCCGAAATGATGTCTAGAGTGGGGCTTCCTTTTCTTTAAGAATTTTATTATTTCTTATATAGAACTTTTTGAAATAAAGATAGCCATTTGATGGCTGTACTATATGAAGCTCTTATGGTAAGCTTTACAAATAATTAACCTTGAGTGAAGTGAAATTAGTGAAGGAGGTAGGGCTGCATTTCTTTGGGGTTCTAACTTACCCAATCTTCCCCTACTTTCGTTGTGCTGAATGTCCTAGGCCTACGATATTGATAAAAACATCACATTTCACAGCACACACACCACACACACACACAAACACACACACACACCACACACACACACACACACACACACACACACACAACACGTTCACAAATGCACACACACACACACACACACACACACACACAAACACACACACACACACACACACACACACGGATGGAAATTTGACTTTCGTCGAAAACATTTATGATAAAAAAAATCACTTGCGACAATTTTTTATTTTATTATGGCAGGCTGCATTATTTTCTGTGATATTTTGACGCTCAACCGCGGCGACGTTTTTTCACTTTGCAGAAAAAATCGTCGCTGTGAAATATTAACGCTGCTACCATATTTCACAGGAAATGTTAACTCTAGCAGTAAGATTTCACGTGAAAATGTGTCGCAAGCGACAGTATTCACTGACTACAATATTTCACAGTGTCCTGTCGCAAAAGCTGTCGCAAAATTTTGAGCGACAGTATTTTATGGACAGCTACAATATTCTATAGGACATTTTTTCGTGAAAAGTTGTCGCGCGACAATTTTTTCCAGCAAATATTGTCGCTGCAACAATATTTCACGTGAAATGCTATCGCTGCGATACAATTCCACGGCGACAGTATTATATACGACACCGGCTTCGCGACTAAGCAGTTATTGTCGTCAGTGGGGGGCTTAAGTAGGTGGTGTCCTGCGTATGTTAGATCAGAACAGGCGCCACTAGAACACCGCCGAAGTGACTCGGCGGCAGTGCAGTGTCTCCTCCGGTGGGTTGCCTCTTAACGACTTGACATTGACTGCTCCCTGTGGATTGCTGGTGCCGGTGCTGCGGCGGGGCCGACCGGGCTGTGACTGTGGACGGGGTGTCGGAATGAGCGGCGTGGGTGCACTGCCTCTGAAGTGGCGCAGAGGTTGGGACAGCAAAAAAAAAAAAAAAAAAAAAAAAAAAAGGCTACATAATGCAAAGCAAAATAAAGAAAGACAACATACAGAGACACACATAGGCCTACACATACACAAAGCAGGGCTACATAATGGAAAGCAAAAAAAAGGAAAGACAACATGCAGACACACACACACACACACACACACACAACACACAGAAAGCAAGGCTATATCATGCAGCGCAAAGTGCGGTAAGGCAAGGTAATCCAACCTGCAACATGACCAACATTCAATACAGGCACACTTCGCCACCTTTGACGTAGTTCTCGATTCAAATCCACACACACACACACACACCACACACCACACACACACATCCGGTGAAGTCAGAACGAAATGTGAAACAATATATTCACCTAGGTCTCTCTGACCGCCGCTGGGTTTCTTTTACTACTCGTGTGTCACACCGACCCTCCACACGGTCGTTTACTCCATTCCCCCCCTCCTTACACCTGTCTCTCCACCAGTCCCTTTCCCCTTCATCCCACACCCACACCCCCTCCCTCTGCTCCTCCACTGCACAAGTCCTGTTTTCCATCTGGGACTTCCTTTTCTCCTTTCTTGTGATCGACTCTCTGGGGAAAGGCCCAGAGACGGGGAGGAAAGACTTACTGACCGCAGGGAAAGGCTGGTTGACAGTGAGAAAGACTAATCCGGGATTCTCTTCTGAGGGTACGTAAGACCTCATGGCGAAAGTTTGGCTATGTCTGGAGTTGTACTGTCTTCCCCTGTCAGCGGAACAGCAACGAACGAGACTACGGAATGCACACGGCAGTTGCTAAACGGTGGCGTTTTTCGTCAGAGGGCTCTGCAGTCCTGAAACCTGGGCTGGTACACCCATGGGAACGCTCCTGTGGAAGGTCTGTCGTGACACATCCTTTGGCCATTACACATTGGCATGTCCCAGGGAGCAATTATGACCCTTGACGTCTTAATGGAACATCCGTTGCGTGCCTGCATCCTGTGTGAACACAGTGCAAGCTTCCAGTGGTGGTGCAGGATGGCTTCCGACGGGTTTGTTCGGCAGTTGAAGACAGTACTGCTCAGCGTTCCACCTACCCGCACCTTCAGCTGCATCTTTTTTCTTCTTTCTTTCTTGTCATCACCGTTGTCATTCTTGGACAGAGGGAAAGCGCTAGGAGACTGGGTGGGCGGAAAGGGGTGGGGGTAGGAGGGTGGGGTGTGGGGGGTGGGGGGGGGGGGGGGAGATGGGATTCTGATCTAAAACATAGTCTGTTGGCGAATGTATAAATGTTGTCTATTTGACCAGCCAGTATGATAAGGGTACGTACAAAAATTGTGCAAGAGCAAGCGAACACTATTTGCTTGTCTATTTTAATGTACCATATCAAACGAAACGGCATCGACAAAGTCTTTTTTTTCTGAAAAGAATAAAATTGTTCATATATGGCCTACATTTTTGAAGTTCTCAAGGTCACGTCGTTCTTCCCTTTTTTAATACTGAACAATCCAATGACATTTGATTTACATAACTATTGAAGGTTGGCGCTCCACATAGTCCACGTCAGGTAATCAAGTAAATCGACTAGACATGTTGATTCCCGCTGGTAATGTATAACATTTTAGATTTCGAAAGTCTTGATAAACTTAATTTCCTTGATAAACAGAACTTTCCGGTGACTGGAAAAGGGTGGTAGACAATGCATGTAACACTTTTGACCAATGTGACCGAATGGAGCAACGTAGCATCATCTTCATCCAATTCGAACACACACACACACACACACACACACACACACACACACACACACACACACACACACACTCACACACACACACAACACACGCACGCACGCACACACACACACACACACACACACACACACACACACACACACACACACACACACACACACACACACACACACACACATGTATGAAAATTCCAAAATATGCACAAAAACGAATGAAGGTCTATCCCATAACATAAACGTACGTAAAGGAGTATTACAAGGAAATGTTCTTAGTCCAACTTTATTTAATATCTTCGTAAATGATATTCCAAAGTATATTGGGGAGACAGATAGTCTGCATACTGAGGAAAAGACCTCTATATCATGTTTAATGTATGCAGATTACCTAGTTATTTTATCTAAAACAAAGAAAGGTCTTCAAAACAAGCTTGACAGATTGAATAAATATTGTTTAACTTGGGGTATGAAAATTAATGTACAAAAGACAAAGGTATTGATATTTACACATACCCCCCCCCCCCCCCCCCCCCACAAGTTCCCATCTTATTTAATTTGGTACTGAGATAATTCAGACAACTGATCAGTACAAATATCTGGGAATAACTTTGCATTCTGACGGCTCCTTTATTATGGCAAAAACTCAACTTGCCAAACAAGCAAGTAAAGCTTCACATTCATTATATCGATTAATCAGAGGAACCAACATTCGTTTTGATACAATATTACAACTTTTCGATACTTTGGTTACTCCTATAGCAACATATGGAGCAGAAGTTTGGTTGCCATGGTCTGAGAAAAGTACAATGTCTAACATGGACTCATTTGATATATCTGATTTTTTTTCAAAATAGTATTTCTTCAAAACACCCACATGAAAACTTAAATGTGAAATTCTGTAAACGTTTTCTTGGTTTACACTCAAAAGCAATTAATGTAACGACTCTAAGTGAACGAGGAAGATTTCCAATTGGGATTCACATAGCTTGTCGAACGATTGGCTTTTGGCTGCATATTTTAGATAAGTCGGAAGAAACATATTTGAAAAGGGTATACAACGACATGATGAATAAAAACAAGGGAATGCAATATCCATGGCTCTTGTTTATCAAAAACATTCTTTACAGTTTAGGATTAAACCATGTTTGGTTGAACCAGTCAACACTGAGTAAGCATAGACTGAAATTCACTATACAACAACAATTGAAAGCCAGGTATATTGAATTTTGGGCAAAGGAAAAGACAAAATACAGCCGTTTAGAGTTTTACAATGTCATCAAATCATCTGAATATCATATTGAATATTACTTGTTGACTGATATGGACAGTACGAAAAAAACAAGCGCTATGTAAATTGCGTGTTAGCTCGCATGACTTAAATGTTAAGAAAGGTCGCGATGCAGGTATTCCACGAAATCAAAGATTTTGTATAGCATGTAATGAAATAGAAGACGAATTTCATTTTTTAGATAATTGTAGAATACTTTATGACTTAAGAACAAAACTAAAGATACAAGTAGAACAGATGCAAGATCTAACGGATCACCCAGGAAAAAGAATATTTTGT
>CM031609.1:14909734-14932234 GCA_018398815.1 Conus ventricosus | reverse complement strand
GGGGGGGGGGGGGGTTTGTTTGTTTGTTTTTGTTTTGTTAGGGCCTGTTCTGGTGGAATGTGCTAGCAAAGATTTCCACTTGTGCCTGCAATTATTCACTATTTCTACTTTTGTGTTCAGAGTTGCTAAGTATGGTTTGCATAATATTAACCATTTTTCTGTGGAACATAGGTTGCATTTTTTATGAAATATTGTTGTATGGTGTTGCTCTTTTTATGATTTTCCATGATATGCTGTAGTCTATTTTTGTATCTTTGAGTTTCCAAATGTATTTACTCAGTTCTGTTTGATTTTTGTATTTTTCATTTTTGAATGACTGTTTATGGTTTGCGTATCTGGTTTTGAAAGTGTTTTCAGTAATCCCTATGTATGTTTCTTTTTCATTTTCTGATGTTACCGTAGCTTGGTATACAATATTGCTGTGAAGACATTTGTTGCTTAGGGGGCACTGTTCTTTTTTGGTGCAGTTGCAAGATGTCCTTTCAGCACCCTTCTTTTTTGTGTTGCTTTTCATTTTGTTAGATGAGTCAATTATGTTTTTGAGGTTGGGCATACATGAGTATGATAGTTTAATGGTGTTTTTGTTGAATATTATGAACAATATAAAAGTGTCCTTAAAAAATCTGAAGGTGCTCAACCCCTTGGGGAGCAACATCTGTTAAAAAAAAATTTTTTTTAGTGAAGTGTTAAAATCTACAAGCTTGTTTCAAGCCTTGCTATCTTCAGAATATATTTTGCTTCTTAGATGGCACCTTTGGTTGGTTTTTTGAAAACTCAACAAACAAACTACAGTATTGCACACCAGCCTTTTCTGGGATTGCATTCTTCTTAAAACTGAAAAGGCAGATGAGTCAAATTACCATTTTCCGCGGTCACTGAGGAGAAACCACCAAGTTTCGAAATATCGGTATATGACCAGGAGTTATATGTTAGTGAGTTTCCCTCCCTATTGGAGGATGTCTCTCCCCCTTGGAGAATATAAGCTTACTGAAGGCTTATTTTGAGAAGCATTTATTTTCTGTTTTCTCCATCCACCCACTCAGGCACATACTGTTGGTTGGGCAGAATCGTCTGCCGCTGCAGGTGTGAATGCGTGTCTCCCCCTGTTTCTTCAATCTAGGACATAAGAGCAAGCTTTGTTTATAATTCAATATTTCTTGCAGTCATTGCAACACCAAGCTGCTCTGTAAGTTGCTGGAACGGTGCTCGGTACTTATCCTTGGAATTTATTAGTTTGTTATATATATATAAATAAATATAATATATATATATATATATATATATATATATATATATATATATATATATATATATATACTGTTGGTTGGGCAGAATCGTCTGCCGCTGCAGGTGTGAATGCGTGTCTCCCCCTGTTTCTTCAATCTAGGACATAAGAGCAAGCTCTCTCTCTCTCTCTCTCTCTCTCTCTTATATATATATATATACGGTGGATTTCCGGTGGGGTTTGAGTGAAGCCAGGACGACTGTTCGACGTCGGCGGAGGTGTGCGCTCTCCCTTCTCGTTTCTGATGGACAGTCTGTAGTGAGAGGGGAGATAATCTGATCTGGACGCGCCACTCCAACCTGGCCTCCGTGGTCGGCTGGGCAACACGCCACGTGACATGACAGGGAATTAATTCAGAGGTGGGACGGGTTTCGGACACAAAGGCACAAACACCTATACAGGAGAATATTTGGCATGAACATACCCACACACACACACACACACACACACACACACAGAAACACGCACGTAAGAACGCATGCACGCACGCACACACACACACGCGCGCGCGCGCCCCGCCCACCCTCGCATACACACACACAGAGAATATCGGTATCTGACCAGGAGTTATATGTTAGTGAGTTTCCCTCCCTATTGGAGGTTGTCTCCCCCTTGGAGACTATAAGCTTGCTGAAGGCTCATTTTGAGAAGCATTTATTTTATTTTTCCCCATTCACCCACTCAAGCACATACTGTTAGGCAGAATTATCTACCACTGCAGATATGAATGCTTATCTCCCCCTATTTCTTCAATCTAAGACATAAGAGCAAGCTTTGTTTATAATTCAATATTTCTTGCAGTCATTTTCAACACTAAGTTGCTGGAATGGTGCTCGGTACTTATCCTTGGAATTTATTAGTTTATTGTATTATTATATTATATATATATATATATATATATATATATATATATATATATATATATATATATATAATTAAAAACAGACAATGACCGATGCATTGCCACTCTGACCTACCACCCACACAATCTACCTGTGAAAAACGTTCTGCTCCGCAACTTCACTATTCTGAAGGAGGATCCAGCTCTCCAAAACATTTTCAGTCTACCACCTATGGTGGCATTCAAAAGGGACAAAAATCTTGGTGACCACCTGATGCACTCTACCTTCCACCCTTCATCCCCCCCCAACCCAACCAGGCAATTTCCAGTGCAAGAAACCCAAATGCAAAACCTGTGACTTTCTTAATCCGACAACTACTGTGCAAGGCCCATCCGGACGCAGCTTCCACATGAAGTCTCACTTCACCTGCCAGACTCAGAATATAGTCTATGTTCTTAGTTGTACCCTTTGTCCCAAGATGTATGTGGGTGAAACATACAGATCTCTAAACGAACGTTTTAAAGAACATAGAGACAGCATCCTCACAGGAAAAGACACGCCTGTGGCAAACCATTTCAATTCGGACCATCACCATCTTTCCCACATCAGAGTAGCAGCCCTTTGGAGAAATGGTCGTCAAGAAGGGAACTACCGAAAATACATGGAAAGCCAGTTAATACAGCGCCTTGGCACCATGAGCCCACATGGGCTCAATGTCAGGGAATGAACCATCAGCCCTCCTCTTTCTCCCTTTCCCCCCCCCCCCCCCCCCCCCCCCCCTCCTTTCTTCTTCTCCCCCCCCCCCCTTTTTCCCCCCCTGCCCCCTCCCTTCTTCTTCCCCCCCCTTCCCCCCCTCCCTCCCCCTTCCTTTGCTGTCCATTAACACTCCCCATTTCTATTGTGAATTATGATCACCCCTACACTCAATATTGTCCACCACTCCCACCTCTGCCCTTTCCACCCCTTCAAACCATGAACTGTGTTCAGTGACCCAAGTCAACTATCATCAAGCTTCATTCCCTGTTGAAGTGTCTACGACACGAAACGTTGGACATCCCCTCTCCAGGTACTCCTTTTGCCGCCTTTTCCCTTTATTATATATATATATATATATAATATATATATATATATATATATATATATATATATATATAGATATATATATATGTGTGTGTGTGTGTGTGTGTGTGTGTGTGTGTGTGTGTGTGTATGCACAAATACACACACATGTATGCAGCACGCACGCACGCACACGCGCGCGCGCGCGCACGCGCACGCGCACGCACACGCACACACACACACACACACACACACGACCGTTAATTTGGGTAATGCCGGCAAGACTTCACACGCTATCTCAACGATAAGTTAATGGGAGCCACGGTTCGTTAAACACATGATCAACGAGCAAAATAGAAATAAAAAATTATCTCCTCTTCCTGCCTTTTGAACGCTAAAGTTCTCTAACCTTAGAGAGCCTGTGTTCTTATCCTTAGGTTCCTCTCTCCCTTCTTAAGTTTTTTTTTTTTTTTTTTTTTTTTTTTGCATCGCAATTCTATTAACATTGCACCTGCATCGTTTTTGTTTGTCTGTTTGTTTGCTTTTGTTTTGCGTTGTTGCTGTGAAATTCCTCCTTTACATACCAAATCAGTGTTCCATTTGCAATGTGGCGTGACGGGAAGGGGGAGTTTTACTGGTGGTAAGTTCGTTCGGAAGTGTGCTGCCGTCTTCTATACTCTGTGACCTGCCTGCTGGCAAAACGGCTGGAAGGTTAGGCTGGGTCCGTAAGTGTGGTGTGTGTGTGTGTGTGTGTGTGTGTGTGGTGTGGTGCGTGCGTGCGTGCGTGCGTGCGTGCGTGCGTGCGTGCGTGCGTGCGTGCGTGCGCGCGTGCGTGCGTGCGTGCGTGTGTGTGCGCGCTCACACACACATCAGAGAGGATCATACACGCACACATGCGCGCGCGCACTCACACACAGGAATTCACATAGGAACACAGAAACACACACACACAGCGCGCGCGCACACACACACACACGCACACACACACTCTCTCTCTCTCTCTCATGCACGCACGCGGCACACACACACACCACACACACACACACACACACACACACACACACACACACCATATATATATATATATATATATATATATATATATATATATATATTATATTCATTATAACAAAGCTTGCTCTTATGTCTTAGATTGAATAAATAGGGGGAGATAAGCATTCATATCTGCAGTGGAAGATAATTCTGCCTAACTAACAGTATGTGCTTGAGTGGGTGAATATATATTATATATATATATATATATATATATATATATATATATATATATATATATATATATATATATATATACGCAGGTACACAAACGCATACATACCACAGAGAGAGAGGGGGGTGGGGGAGAGATTCGTTTGTCCACGTTTGGCTGAAACAGTACTTAAAATGATGTTAAAGAATTGTTCACATCCCTGCCTGCAATCGCCTAACTTTGCAACTATATATTTTTATGCCCAGCCCTCAACCACGTGAACTTTTATGTCCAGCCCTCAACCACGAGGACTTCTATATTTCTATGTCCAACCCTCAACCACGTGGACTTTTATGTCCAGCCCTCAACCACCTGGACTTCTGTATTTCTATGTCCAGCCCTCAACCACGTGGACTTCTATATTACTATGTCCAACCTCAACCACGTGGACTTCTATATTTCTATGTCCAGCCCTCAACCACGTGGACTTCTATATTTCTATGTCCAACCCTCAACCATATGGACTTCTATATTTCTATGCCCAGCCCTCAACCACGTGGACTTCTATATTTCTATGTCCAACCCTCAACCACGTGGACTTCTATATTTCTATGTCCAGCCCTCAACCACATGGACTTCTATATTTCTATGTCCAGCCCTCAACCACATGGACTTCTATGTCCAACCCTCAACCACGTGGACTTCTATATTTCTATGTCCAACCCTCAACCACGTGGACTTCTATATTTCTATGTCCAGCCCTCAACCACGTGGACTTCTATGTCCAGCCCTCAACCACATGGACTTCTATGTCCAGCCCTCAACCACATGGACTTCTATGTCCAGCCCTCAACCACATGGACTTCTATGTCCAGCTCTCATCCACATTCAATTCAAGACAATTCAATTCAAATCAATTCATGACACTTTATTTTCTTTCATAAGAACTTTGTGTTGTGGTGGGAGCACATAAACACATGACATATGAGTACACAACATTGAATAATATAAAATGTGCAAATGCACTCACACCTGCACATGCCCACAAATTTAAAAACAATATAAATAAAGTAAGGCTTATTTTCACATAAAACTAATCAATAACTTTACCCAACATACACTCCATTTTACATCCAGTCAATTTAATAAAAACAGCTGTACGCTAAAATAAACGGTAAAAAGGGGCACACACACACACACACACACACACACACACACACACACACACACACACACACACACACACACACACACACACACATTCTACACGGGATGAGAACTGAGGTAATTTTAAAATCATTGTCACTTGATTATCATCCCCCTCCCCAAAACATCTACACTCTCATTCTCTCCCCCCCCCCCTCCTCCCTCCTCCCCCCCCCCTCTCTCTCTCTATCCAAGTCTCGCCCTCACCCTCTCCTCTATCTTTATAACGACAGCATTAAACATTTACTCAGAATGGTCAGGTCAGTGATTATTCAATGATCGGATTGAAATAGGCAAGAAACTACGATTCAGTCTGTTGGTTTCACATTTCAATTGCCGGAATCGTCTATCTGAAGGCATCTTTTCATAAAAGGGGAACAGAGGATGGGTTTCATCACATACAATCTTCTGAGCTTTCTTAGGCACTCTAATTTCAAACATTTCTCCTAAACTTTGTTGCTTAACACCAATAATCTTACCACATCGTTTCACGATCTTTTCCAGCAAGCATTTGTTTTTCACATTTAATCCACCATACCACACTAAAAATGAAAAAGTGATCACAGATTCAATATTGCTTCTGTAGAATGCTTTTAAAACGTTACAGTTCACTCCAAGGTAAACTCAATTTCTGTAAGCAATACACTCTTGACTGACATTTTTTATACACAGAGAGAGAATTAGAAGTCAATGTAAGTTTGTCATCGATAACAGAACCTAAGTACTTATATTCAGTCACCCTTTCAGCCTTGCTACCTGAGATCAGTAAATCTGGAATAGGATCAGCATTTCTTCGGAAGTCAATGATCAGCTCCTTTGTTTTCTGGACATTAAGATCAAGGAAATTGGTGTCACACCACTGTGTAAAACTGTTCACAATTTCATTAAAAGCTCTATCTGAGTTAGAGAGATCTGTGACTGCAGTATCATCTGAGAATTTGATGATAAGGTTGACATTATTACCTCTGCAGTCATTAGTGTAGAGAGTAAACAGACAAGGAGAAAGAACTGTACCTTGGGGAGCACCCGCTGATGTATAAGAAACGGATGAAACAGAGTTATGAAAGCGAACCCACTGGGAGCGATTTACCAGAAAATCGATAATCCAGAGAATGAGATAAGAGGAGATGCCAAGTTGCTTTAGTTTACTGGCCAAAAGATGGGGCTGTATAGTGTTGAAGGCAGAGGAGAAGTCAACAAACAGAATACGTGCGAACGACTTGGGCTTTTCTAAGTGTGTAAAAACATGATGGAGAAGTAAACGTGTGGCGTCTTCAGTGCCTCTGTTGTGTTTATATGCAAACTGTAGGGAATCAAGCTGATCCCGAGTCTGCACTAACAGTCTTTTAATAAAAATCCGTTCAAAACATTTCATAAGAATAGACGTTAAAGCAACAGGTCGATAATCGTTAAAAGTTTGGGGACTGCGTTTTTTTTGGTACAGGACATATCACAGACGTTTTCCAAATCACAGGGACAATGTGTTGTTGCAAAGATAGGTTAAAGAGCTTGGTAAAAGGACCTGCAAGCTGCGAACTACATGATTTCAGGAGTTTACCTTCCAAGCCATCAGGGCCTCACGCTTTTTGCACTTCTATGTCCAGCCCTTAACCACGTGGACTTCTATATTTCTATGCACAGCCCTCAAACATGGACTTCTATATTTCTATGTCCAGCCCTCAACTACGTGGACTTCTATATTTCTATGTCCAGCCCTCAACCTCGTGGACTTCTATATTACTATGTCCAGCCCTCAACCACGTGGACTTCTATATTTCTATGTCCAACCCTCAACCACGTGGACTTCTATATTACTATGTCCAGCCCTCAACTACGTGGACTTCTATGTCCAGCCCTCAGCCACTTGGACTTCTATGTCCAGCCCTCAACCACTTGGACTTTTATGTCCAACCCTCAACCACGTGGACTTCTATATCTCTATGTCCAACCCTCAACACGTGGATTTCTATATTTTTATGTACAACCCTCAACCACGTGAAATTCTATATTTCTATGTTCAACCCTCAACCACATGGACATCTACATTTCTATGCCCAACCCTCAACCACGTGGACTTCTATATTCCTATGCCCTGCCTTCAACCACGTGGACTTCTATATACTGTTCAAAAAAAGAAACGCAAAATGAAATTTTGCCACCTGGGGTGGACCATACAGTTGAGAACACGCCAAAAACCGGCCCTGATGTATGTCTTGAACGTCGACGTGCTAGGATAACATTGATGCAGGTTGTCACTATGTGCACGTGCGTGTTGTGGGCCAGGTGCGACAGTGCAAACATTGGGTTGTGCTTCTGTTGTTTCGCCTGCAAAGCATGCCCAACTCAGTGGTGAACACACACACACCATGGTCATATGAGTGCAGTATAAAAGCCGGGTCATTTTGGCAACCGGCAGGCACACCGTACCAAAAAACAGCATGCCACGTTTGAGCCCAGCAGAGAGAGAAAACGCCCTGGGTCGTTTGCAAGTTGGTCAGAGTGAACTGTGGGGCCCTGCTTTGAATGTTCCCCCCAGTACCATATGCCGTTTGGACTCGTTTCCCCAAGGACGGGATCAGCTGATGCCCGAGGGGGGGCCGACCTTTTTCACAACGCCAGCCCAGCCGCTTTTAGGCTCAAAATCTCCGCAAGCTTCCTGCCGGCCTCGTCCACTTCCAGGCAGCGTGGGCCGTGATCTCCGACCGACTGTCCGGAACAGGCGCATGTGCGGGGCTGGGGGTTACACCCCCTAGTGGCAACGTATGAGGGGGGCCATCGAAAACCCAGACTGAAATGGGTCGCAACACAGACACGGGGACATGGGAACCTTTGGGCCCCGTTGGTTCTGGGTGATCCTTTTTCTGCTGCGCCCATGAAGGAGGCGAAGGGTTTACCCCCGGGAAATGAAGCAACCGCGAATGCGTCGACGGGGGGACCCCGCAGGGTGGCGGCATGTCGGGTAGGGGGGCCATCAAAACACGGGCAGGAGCCGCTGGTGCGCGTGGAAGGTCACTGACAGCCCGCATACGTCCAAGTCATTGTTCGCCACGTCCTCCCTTTAAGGGGCCACCCCCAGGGCCGTGTTCCAGGGACAAACCGGGCCCCCACGCAGCCTGACCACGCCTTCTTTCCGCCAAAACATCAACACCCGGGCCTGGCCCTCTTTTTCCCCCGGTTTAAAACCCATTGAGCCGTTTGGGACGTTTGGAAGACCCCTGAAGTAGGGCCAAAACCCCCCCGGACTCCAAATGAATGTTCCGGGCTTGCGGGCGAGTTGGGGGGCCCTCCCCAGCAGACAATCAGACATTATTGTTCATTGCCCCGCAGATGCCCGGTCATTGCGCCGAGGGGTCACACCCGTTATGATTTGGAAGCGGCCGGCGATTCCCGAGGGTCTGGGGCTGGTTTACCCCAGCATTTAAGGGGAGTTTTGTCCTACTGATGATGTTTTTGTATTTTACATTTTAAAAGTTTGTCCCCCCAAAAGGCTTCAAAAAAATTGTGTTTCAAATCGGCAGCTTTGGGATTTTTGCGTTTTTTTTTTTGAAATATTTTTCCTTGAGCCCTCAACCACTGATTTTATTTCTATGCCACCCTCAACCAGGGACTTCTATATTTTAGTAAAACCCCAAAAAACGTGGATTTATATTTTTATGTCCCGCCCTCAACCACGTGGACGTTTTTTCTATGCCGCCCTCAAAAGGGGACTTTATATTTTTAGTCCAACCCCCAACCCCCTGGGCTTTATATTTTTTATGCCCAGCCCTCCACGGGCTTTTATTTCTAGTCCCGCCCTCAACCACCGGCTTTATATTTTTTGCCCAACCTCAACCCGGGACTTCATATTTTTGTCCCCCCTCAACCCGGGACTTCTATTTCCTATGTCCTCCCCAACACCCGGGGTTTATATTTCTATGTTATCCCTCAACCACGGACTTCTAATTTTTTTTGTCCACCCCCAACACGTGGATTTATATTTCTTTTCCCGCCCTCAACCCGTGGATTCTATTTTCTATGTCCCAACCCCCAACCAGTGGGTTTATATTCTATGTCCAACTCAAACCCCAAGAACTTCTACATTTCTGTGTCCCCTCAAACCCCGGGACTTCTTTTTTTCATGTCCAGCCCTCAACCTGGTTTTTTTTTATTTTTGTCCAACCCCCAACCGTGGGTTCTATATTTTTTTGTTTTTCCCTCACCCTGTGGACTTTTTATTTTATGCCCGCCTCAACCACGGGTTCTATATTTCTATGTTCATCCTCAACCCGTGGATTTTTTTTTTATGTCCGCCCTCAAACCCTGGATTATATTTTATGTCAGCCCCCAACCCAAGTGGACTTTATTTTTCACCCCCAACCACGTGGTTCTTATTTAAGTTCAAACCCCCAACCCGTGGATTCTAAGCTTGTCCCCCCTCAACCCGGGGGCTTTTTAGCTATGTCCACCCTAAAAACGTGGGTTTATTTCTATGTCCCCCCTAACCACGGGATTTTATATTTTATGTCCACCCCCAACCACGTGGGGTTTAAATGTCCCCCCTCAACCCGTGGATTCTATTTTCTATGTACCCAACCACGGGACTCTATTTTATATGTCCAAACCCCCCAAAAACCCCGTGGGGCTCTATGTCCCCCCCAAAACCCCGGGACTTTATCCGGAACCCCCAAAAACTTCTATTTTCTATGTCCAACCTCACGTGGACTTCTATATTTTTTATCAACCCTCAACCCTGGACTCTATATTTCTATTCCACCTCAACCACAGGACTTCTATATTTTATATCCACCCTCACCACCTGGACTTCTTATTTTAAATTCCCAACCCTAACACTGGACTTCTTATTTCTATCCAGCCCTCACCACATGGACTTCTCTTTTTATGCAACCCTTTAACCACGGGACTTCTTTATTTCTATGCCCAGCCCTAAAACCACTGGACTTCTATATTTCTATGCCCAGCCCTCAACCACATGGACTTCTATATTTCTAGCCACCCCTCAACCACTTTGGACTTCTATATTTCTATGTCCGCCCTCAACCAAGGGGACTTCTATATTTCTACGTCCAGCCCTCAACCACGTTGACCTCTATATTCTATGTCCAGCCCTAAACCACGTTGACTTCTATGTCCATCCTTCAATCACGTGAACTTCTATATTTCTATGTCCAGCCCTCAACCACGTAAAGGGTCTATGCTCCTATGCCCAGCCCCCCAAACCACGGGGACTTCTATGTCCAGCCCTCAACCAATGGACTTCTATATTCCTATGTCCAGCCCTCAACCACATGGACTCTATATTTCTATGTCCAAACCCGTTGTTTAACCAACGTTGTCTCCTATATTTCTATGTCCAGCCCTAAAACCACGTGGACTTCTTATTTTATGTCCAACCTCAACCAAAATGGACTTCTATATTTCTATGTCCAGCCCTCAACCACGTGGACTTCTATTTTTCTATGTCCAGCCCCAAGCAGTGACTGAGCAGGAGCAGGAGAAAACTGTCCTACTTGTTATGAAAAAAACCCTTTCATGCCTTGAGGGGCCTGTGTGCAAGGAAAGAGGTCAACAAAATGGAGAGACAAGACAGAGAGCGGAGGGAGCGGGGTGGGTGGGAGGAGGGAAAGAGACAGACAGACAGACACAGAGACAAAGGAGACAGAGAGACACAAGAGACAGAGACAGGGGAGGGGGAGAGAGAGAGAGAGAAGAGAGAGAGAGAGAGAGAGGAGGGGGAGAGAGAGAAGAGGGAGAGAGGGGAGAGAGGAGAGAAAAGAAAGGAGAGAGGAGAGAGACAGGAGAATGAGAGCGAGAGAGGGGAGAGAGAGGGGAGAAAAGACACAGAGGGGGAGAGAAAGAGAGTAAAGAGAGGTGAGAGAGAGGGAGAGGAGAGAGGGGGGAAGAAGAAGAGCAGAGGGAGGGGGAGATAGAGAGAGGAGACAGAGAGGAGAGAGAAGGCACGGAGAGAGGAGCGAGAGAGAGAGAGAAGAATGAGTGAGAGATAGTGAAGAGAGTAGGAGAGAGAGAGAGAGAGGAGAGAGAGAGGAGAGAGAGAGAGAGAGAGAGGAGGAGAGAGAGAAAAGGAGAGAATGAGAGAGAATGTGACAGTGATAATAGATTTTACCCACAACAGACAGGACACACAAAACATTCCAAGTTACAAACAGTATCTTCCTGCACCCCGCGCGCGTGCGCGTCCGCACCACACCACGCACACACACACACCCCACACACACACACACACACACACACACACAACACACCACAACACACACCACAACACACACACACACACACACACACACACACACACACACACACACACACTCACACACAAAGCACGCACGCGCGCACCACACACACACACACACACACACACACACACACACACACCACACACACACACAACATACACATACAAACTCACACACACACGCACACACACACGCACACACACCGCACACCACACCACACACACCCCACACACACACACACACACACACACAACAGAACACAACACACACACACACACACACAAAACACACACACACACACACACACACACACACACGCAGCGGCTGCGCGCGCGCGCGCGCACCACACACCACACCACACGCACGCAAACATATGCACGCGCTCGGCGCGCACAAAACACACACACACCCCCACACCCCCACCAACAAAACACACACCCACAAAAACACAAACAAAAACACACAACCCCACGCACGCACACACAACACAACACACCGCGGCGCATTTAAATTTTCCCCACACCCTTTACACACATTTAAAAAACGCCCCCATACACTTACACACCACACACACACAACCCCACACCAAAACCCACACACACACCACCCACACACCACCCACACACTCAAACGGACTATTTGGGGTTTTATTTTTTCCCCCCCCCATCAAATTTCTCTTTAGCGATCGGCCTTTTTGCGTTGTTTGCGCTGCAGAAAAAAAAGGGTGCCATCCAGTCCCAAAAAACCCCACCAAACCACTCCATCCCCTTCCCCCCTCAAACCCCTACCACTCGATCCTTTCCCCCACAAACCCCCCACCACCCATCCTGTCCCACACACCACTCCATCCCGTCCCAAAACACCATCCTCCAGTCCCACACAAACCCCCCTCCATCCAGTCCCCCCACACCACTACCACTCCAACCAGTCCACACACCACTCCCCCACTCCCTTCCAGTCCCCCACACCACTCAAAACCCTCCCTCCAGTCCCACCCCACCACTCCCACTCCATCCCGTCCCCCCACACCACTCACCACTCCATCCGATTTTTTCCCCACCAACCCCCCCACTCCATCCATTTCCCCCACCCCACTCACCACTCTAATTTCCCGTCCCACACACCACTCACCCCCTCCATTCCCCGTCCCCCCTCACCCCTCACCAAATCCCTCCATTCCCAAACACCACTCCCCCACTCCATCCAGTCCCACACACCACTCCAGGGGCCCTCCCCCACACCATCCCCCCTCCAGTCCCACACACCACCCCCACTCCCCTTCCAGGCCCACGCCACTCACCACCCATCCCGTCCCCCCCACACCACTCACCACTCCCCTCCAGTCCCACACCCACTCCCCCAGTCCCACAAAACCACTCACCATCCCTCCATCCCCACACCATCCATCCAGTTTCCCCCACACCAATCCATCCAAGTTTCCCCACACCACTCCCTCCCGTCCTACCCCCCCAACCTTTCCCCCTTTTTTTCCCGTCCCAAAACACCATCCATCCAGTCCCACACACCCCTCCATCCCCGTCCCAAAACCCACTCCATCCAGTCCCCATCACCACCTCCATCCCTCCCACACACCCACCACCTCCATCCCGGGCCCACACAAACCCCCCTCCCTCCAGTCCCCCCACCCCCTCACCCCCTCCCCTCCAGTCCCCCCCACCCCCATCACCACTCCATCCCCCCCGTCCCACACACCACTCACCACCCCCATTTCCCGTCCCCCCACACCACTCACCAAATTTCCCTCCAGTCCCACACAACCCCTCACCACTCTATTTCCCGTTTCCCCCAACCACCACCCCTCCATCCATCCCAAATCAACCCCCTCACCCCTCCATCCCCCTCCCACCCCCCACTCAAACCCCTCCATCCCGTTCCCCCCCACACCACTCCAGCCAGTTTCCCCACAAAAAACTCCCCCACTCCTTTCCCTCCCCAAACACCACTCCCAACCCCGTCCCAAACACCCCTCCAAACCAGTCCCACACACCACTCCATCCCGTCCCACACACCACTCCATCCATTTCCCCCACACCCTTCCCCCACTCCATCCCTCCCCCAAAAACCATTTCCCTCCATCCCCCTCACCACTCCCCCCCAGTCCCCCACACCACTCACCCCCTCCATCCCGTCCCCCCACCCTCCATCCCGTCCCACACACCAACCCCACCCCTCCCTCCCGTCCCAACACCTCACCACTCCACCCCGTCCCCCCACCACTCACCCCTCCATCCAGTCCCACCCCCACCCCCACCACTCCATCCAGTCCCCCACACCACTCACCACCCCCATCCAGTCCCACAAACCACTCAAACTCCATCCAGTCCCCCCAGGGCCACCCCAAAACCCTCCACCAGTCCCCCCACCAACCCCTTTAAACCCCTCCAACCAGTCCCACACCAAACCCCCTTTACCACTCCAACCAGTCCCAACACCACACACCACTCCATCCGTCCCACCAAACCACTCACCACCCACCAAATCCCACACACCACTCCAATCCACCCCCACACCACCCCCACCACTCCATCCAGTTCCAAAACCCCAACCACCATCCACCATCCCCCACACCACTCAAACCCCCCCATCCAGTCCCCCAAAACCACTCACCAAAACCCTCCAGTCCCACTACCCCTCACCAAATCCACCATTTCCCACCCCCACCACTCCATCCAGTCCCACACACCAAACCCCCACTCCCCCCCCCCCCCCCCCCATCCAGCCCACAAACCACCCCTTTCCGTCCCCACCCCCCCACCACTCCATCCAGTCCCACACACCACTTTTACCCAACCCACCAATCCCACCTTTCCCCCCCACCCCAAACCCTCCGTCCCCCCCAAAACCCCTCACCACTCCATCCAGCCACACACCACTCACCCCTCCATTTTTTTCCCGTCCCACACAAAAACTAAACCCCTCCACCAGTCCCCACACCACTCCCCCCCAGTCCCAAACACCACTCCCCTCCAGTCCCACAACCACTTATCCAATCCCCACACACCCTTTCCAAACCCGTCCCCAACACCCCTCCATCCAGTCCCACCCCACCACTCCCCCTCAATCCCCCCAAAAACACCCCCCAACCCAAATCACCACTCCATCCAGTCCCACACACCCCCACCCCTCCAAACCAAATCCCCCAACCACTCCATCCTCCCCAAACACCAAATCCATCCAGTCCCCAAAACACCACCCAACCAAAACCCAAAACCCCCCACCCATCCCGTCCCCCAATCACCCACTCCATCCAGTCCCACACACCCCTCCCCCCTTCCCACACACCACTCCCCCTCCCCCCAAACCACCCACACACCCGGGGCCCTCCATCCCACACACCTTTTCCAAAACTCCAAACCCTCCCTCCCCTTCCCACTCCATCCATCCCCCACCCCCCCACTCCATCCAGTCCCCACCACCCCCACTCAATCCAATCCCACTACCACTCCCCCCCATCCCGTTCCCCCACACCACTCACCAAATCCATCCATCCCACACACCACTCCCTCAAATCCCCCACACCCCCCCTCCCCCCACTTCCCTCCAATCCCACAAAACCCCCTCCCTCCGCCCACACACCAACCCCCCCCCATCCAGTCCCACAAAAACCCCTCAACCCCTTCCCTCCATCCCACACCCACCACCAATCCAAACCAGTCCCCCCCCACCCACTCCCTCCAGTCCCACCAAAAACCCCTCCCCCCCCCACCCATTCCCCAACCAAACCCCCACCCCCAACCAGTCCCAAACCACTCCCTCCAGTCCCACACAACCCCCCAATTCCCTCCCACCACCACTTTCCCTCCAATCCCACACACCCCTCCCAATCCAGTCCACACACCACCCCCCCCCATCCCGTCCCACACAACCCCCTCACCATTCCATCCCCCCACACACCCAAATCCCACTCCATCCAGTCCCACACAACTCCCCCCCAATTCCCCCCACACCCCCTCCATCCAGTCCCCCACACCACTTCCAAACCCCAATCCCCCCCACACCAAATCCCCCTTCCCCAGTCCCCACACCCCCCCACTTTCCCTCCAGTCCCCACACCCAACCCCCCCCATCCGTCCCCCACACCCCCACCCCCCATCCCCCTCCCCACACACCACTCACCCCTCATCCAGTCCCAACACACCACCCCACCAATCATCCAGTCCCCCAAACCCCACCACCCCCCATCCCCCCCACTCCATCCAGTTTCCCCCCCCCAAAAACCCCCCCCACCACTCCTCCAGTCCCACCCACCACTCACCACCCCTCCCAAAGGGCCCACCACCACTCCATCCCGTCCCACCAACCCCCTCCATCCAGTCCCAACAAACCCCCTCCCTCCATTTCCCCCAAAACCCACTCCCCAGTCCCCCCACACCACCCCCATCCATCCCCCCCCAAACCCCCCACCCCCCCCCCCCCCCCCCACCCCCTTTTAAACCCCTCCATCCCCTCCCACAAAAACCACTCAAACCCCCCATCCGTCCCCACCCCCACCACTCCATTTCCCGTCCCACACAAACCCCTCAAACCCCTCCATCCCGTTCCCCCAAAAACCAAATCACCCCTCCATCCATCCCACAAAACCACTCACCACTCCATCCAGTCCCACCCCACCACCACCACTCCCCTACACCCCTCACCACCCCCATCCAGTCCCCCCACACCAAATCACCACTCCCTCCAGTCCCAACACCACTCCCCCATTTCCCCAAAGCCCCACCACCCCCCAATCCATCCAGTCCCCCCCCCACCACTCCATCCAGTCCCCACCCCCACCACTCCAAACCAGTCCCCCAACCCCCACCACTCCCTCCCGTCCCCACACCAACCCCCCTCCTCCCCTTTCCCCCACCCATTTACCACTTTCCCTCCAGTCCCCACAACACTCCCCCTCCCCCGTCCCCACACCCCCTCCCCCTCCCCCAGTCCCCCACAAAAACCACTCCAAACCATCCCAACACCACTCCCCCCTCCAGTCCCCACACCCCCACTCCATCCAGTCCCAAAACACCCCTCCCCTCCATTTCCCCCACACCCCTCACCACTCCTTTCCCGGTTCCAAACCCCAAACCCCTCCATCAGTCCCCACCCACCACCCCCATCCAGTTCCCCCCACACCAAATCACCACTCCCTCCGTCCCCCACCCCCACTCCATCCGTCCCACACACCATTTACCACTCCATCCCCGTCCCACACACCACTTCCCTCCCCCCCAATTTCCACCCCCCACCCCCCAAACCCCTCCATCCAGTCCCCCCAAAACCATTTTACCCCCCCCATTCCCCTCCCCACAACCCCTCCCCCCCCCAATCCCATTTCCCCACAAACCCCTCACCAAATCCAAACCATCCCCCCACCACCACCACTCCATCCATCCCACCACCACCACAACCCCCCCATCCCCCCACAAACCCCTCACCACTCCATCCAGTCCCACCCCCACCCCCCTCCCCCCCAAATCCCCTCCAGTCCCCACACACCACCACTCCAATTTCCCGTTCCCCACACCCCCCACCAACCCCCACCTTCCCTCCAATCCCCCACCCCCCACCCATCCCCCCCACTCCATCCAGTCCCACACAAACCCCCCCCCCCCCCAAACCACTCCATCCCGTCCCACACACCAACCCCCCATAACCCACTCCATTTCCCGTCCCACACACCACTCCCCCAGTCCCCTCCAGCCCACCCCATCTCCCAAAACCCCCCAATCCCCAAACCCACTCACCACTCCCTCCAGTCCCACACACCACCCCAAAACTCCATTTCCCGTCCCCCCACAAAACCCCTCCATCCATCCCACACAACCCCCCACCCCCTCCATCCAGTTCCAAACCACCAAACCCCCCATCCAGTCCCAAACCCCCTCACCAATCCATCCAGTCCCACACACCCCTCACCACTCCATCCTCCCACCCAAAACCCCCTCCCCCCCATCCCTCCCCCACACCATTTCCCCCTCCCCCAGTCCCCCCCACCACTCAATCCAAATCCCACCCCCACTTACCACTCCATCCATCCCCACACCCCTCCCCCTCCAAATTTCCCCCACACCCCCTCCCCCTCCATCCCCCCAAAACCCCCATTTCCCAAATCCCCCCCCTTCCCCAACCCCCACACCCCCTTCCCTTTCCCTCCCCCCCCACCCCCACTCCATCCCGTCCCACACAAACCCCTCACCACCCCCATCCCGCCCCCACACCCCCCCACTCCATCCAGTCCCCCCCACCAAACACCCACTTCCCTCCAGTCCCCCCCACCCCCAAAATCCATCCAGTCCCCCAACCCCCCACCCCCCCATCCAGTCCCACACCCCCCACCTCCATCCATCCCAACACCCCTTATCCAATCCCCCCAACCCCCACCTCCATCCAGTCCCCCACACCACTCCCCCCCCAGTCCCCCCACACCACCCCCACCCCAACCCCCCTCCACCACACAAACCACAAACCCCTCCATCCAAATCCAAAACCCCCCAATCCATCCAGTCCCCCCCCACACCCCTCCATCCAGTTCCCCACCACCTCCATCCCTCCCCCCACACCTTCCCCTCCATCCATCCACACACCCCTAAAAACCAGTCCCCCCAAAAACACCACTCCATCCGTCCCCCCAACCCCCCACCCCCCATCCATCCCACACACAAATTTCCAAACCAATCCCCCCCACCACTTTTTTCCAACCCCACCCCCCCTCCAACCACCTCCATCCAGTCCCCACACCCCCACCCCCAAACCAGTCCCCCAACCCCCACCCTCCCTCCGTCCCCCACACCACTCCAAACCCTCCCACCAACCCCCTCCATCCGTCCCACACACCCCACTCCCCCCCACTCCACCCGCCCCAAAAACCACCCATCCAGTTTCCCCCACCCCCACCCCCCACCCACCCCCCTTTCCCTCCCAACCAAACCCCCCATCCCCTCCCAACACCACACACCCCTCCCTCCAGTCCCACAAACCCCCTACCCCTCCCAGTCCCACCCCACCACTCCATCCGTCCCACACACCACTCCATCCAAACCCTCCCAATACCCCACACCCCCTTCCAACCCCCCCAAGCCCTCCCCCATCCATTTCCCGTTTCCCCCACACCCCTCACCAAATTTCCCTCCAGTCCCCACACCCCACCCCATCCGTCCCCCAAACCCCCATTTCCAACCAGTCCCCCACCACCACTCCATCCAGTCCCACACACCACCCAATCCAATCCCACCACCCCCAAAACCAAATCCCCCCAGTCCCAAAAACCCCACCCATCCCGTCCCAAACCCCTCACCCCACTCCTTCCCGTCCCCACCCAAATCACCCTCCATTTTTGTCCCACACACAATCACCACTCCAACCAGTCCCACACACCACTCCATCCAGCCCACACACCCCTTCCCTCCAATCCCACACACCAAATCCCTCCAATCCCCCCACCCCACTCCCAAACCAGTCCCACACCCACTCCAATTTTCCCGTCCCACACACCACTCCCCCTCCCAGTCCCCACACACCACTCACCACTCATCCAGTCCCCCACCAACCACTCCCAAACCCTCCCCCAAAACCCCTCCCAAACCAGGGCCCCCCCACCACTTTATCCAATCCCACACAAAAAACTTTCCTCCAATTTCCCCCACACCACCCTTGCCCCCAAATCCAGCCACACCAAATTTCCCTCCAGTCCCCACCCCCCACCCTCCATCCAATCCAACACACCCCTCCATCCCAAACCCCCACACCACTCCATTTCCCCCCCCACACACCCTCATCCAAATTTCCGGCCTCCAACCCCCCATGAACAACCCCAACCCCTTTCCCCCCAAACCAAAACAAACCCCTTCCCCCACACCCATTGCCCAAACCCCCCACCGGGTTTTTCAGGCTGTAAAAATGCCCCAATTCCAAACCAAGGGAAATTGCGCTCCCACCTGGGGTTTTTAAATTCTTCCCTTTAAAGTTGGGGTTTTTTTTTTCCCCCCGTATGTTGTGGGCACCGGCCACAGTAATCAGTCTGACCAGAAGCTTTAGGAAAAACTGGAACTTTCCGACGGAGTTCCAGTTTCCCCGCCAAAAGAGGTTAAGGCAAAAGCGGGAAGGGGAGACGGGGGGGCTGGGGTTGGGGGGGGGGGGGGGGGGTAGGTCATACACAAAGATTTCGTCCCAAAAAAACTTTTTGATTTCGGGTACGAAAAGGCCAGAAACCCGAAGGGAAGTCAATTTCAGGTAAGAAGAGGGACCATAATACTAGAGGCAATGGCAAATTTCAGGGGAAGAAAAGGACATAATATAGAGGGAATGGAGATTTCAAAAAAAAGGGGCATAATACAAAAGGCAATGGCAGATTTCGGGTTTTGGAAAAAAGGGCCATAATACTAGAGGCAAAGGCAATTTCAGGTAAGAAAAAGGCCCCTAAAACTAGAGGCAATGGCAATTTCAGGTAAAAAAAAAGGGCCATAATACAAAAGGGGTTGCGATGCCTCGTTGTGCGTGGGTGTGCGGCGTGCACGTGCCCTCGGCTTTCGTGCGTGCGTGTTTCGTGTGCATGCATGCGGGCGTGCGTTTCGCCGCGCGCGCGCGTATTGTGCATGTGCAAAGTGCGGGGCGTGCTGCTTTCGTGCGTTTCGTGCATAAAAGTCGCGTGTAAAAATTTGTATATATTTTTTTTTGGGTTTTTGTTTTTTTGGTTTTGAACAGGGGTCGTTTTCAATCTCAGGTTGGGGTATCCGAACCCCCCAATATCAACAAAAAAGGGTTTCGAATCAAAAGCGCAAAGGGAGGAAAGAATGCGTAAATATGAAAAATTTTAAAAAAATTTTTTATATAAATATTGAAAACAAAATTTTTAAAATACCCAAAAAAAAATTTTAAAAAAATTTTTTTCCCCTTAAACCCAAATTTGTTTAACCAAAAATTTTTTTTTTTTTTTTTTTTTTTTTTGGGGGGGGGGGGGGGGGTTTTTTTTTTTTAAAATAAATCTTTTTTTTTTTTAACAAATTTGTTTTTCGGGGGGGCCCCCCCGTTTGCCGGGCTTGTTTTAATTCCAAAGGGAATTTTTGGCCTTTTTGTTTTGGCACCACCCCGGCCGGGGAAAATTTTAAAATTAAAAAACCCCTTTGGTTTGGGTTGTTTTTTTTTGGTGTGAACAGGGAGTCTTTCAATCTCAGTTGGGATATCCGAACACCCAATATCAACAAAACGATTACGAATCAAATGCGCAAGGCAGGAAAGAATGCGTAAATATGAACATTTCAAAGTATATATATATATATATATATATATATATATCATACATATAAAATATATATATATTATATATATATATATTATATATATATATATATAATATAATATATATATATATATACAAAAAACTAATAAATTCCAAGGATAAGTACTGAGCACCAATTCCAAGGATAAGTACTGAGCACCATTCCAGCAACTTACAGAGCAGCTTGTGTGTTGCAATGACTGCAAGAAATATTGAATTATAAACAAAAGCTTGCTCTTATGTCTTAGATTTCTTCATTCTAAGACATAAGAGCAAGCTTTGTTTATAATTGAATATATATATATATATATTATATATATATATATATATATATATATAAATATATATATATATATATATATATGCCTATATATATATATATTCAATTATAAACAAAGCTTGCTCTTATGTCTCAGATTGAAGAAATAGGGGGAGATAAATATTCAACACAAACAAAGCCTGCCCCTCATGTCCCAGGACCGAAGAAACAGGGAGAGATAAGCATTCATATCTGCTATAAGCTTGCTGAAGGCTCATTTTGAGAAGCATTTATTTCATTTTTTCCCCATTCACCCACTCAAGCACGTACTGTTGGTTAGGCAGAATTGTCTACCCCTGCAGATATGTTACATATATATATATATAATATATATATATATATATATATATATAATATTATATATATTAATATATATATATATATATATATATTAATAGAATAGATAGATAGATAGATAGATAGGATCAATGTGGTTAATAAATACCCAAACGATTTCCAAAGCGCTCAAACCCCTTAGGGGAGCAACATTTGTTAAAATAAGGTATTAAAAGAAATCACTACAAATTTGTTTCGGCGCGTTGCGCTGTCATCAGGATGGCTTTTGGTTTGCCCACCGCCGATGTTATATAGCGTGTGGGCTCACGTTTGCGGTTGTTTGCACGTGCGGGTTGGCTGCACGTGTTTTTTGGGGGCTTTCAGGTTTTTGTTTTGAGTGTGTTCACTAACAACGATTTCCATTTATGCCTGCAGTTGTTTACTATTTCTTTTTAGTGTTTAAAGTTGCTAAGTGTGGTTTGCATAGTATTAACCATTTTTTCAGTTAAAACATAGGTTGCACCTTTTGAAACATTGCTGTATGATGATGCTCTTTTTATGAATTTTTCCAGGATATATTGTAGTTTGTTTTTGCGTCTTTAAGTTTCCAGATATATTTGCTCAGTTCTGTTTGGTTTTTATATTTTTCTTTATTAATGACTGTTTGTGGTTTGCATATCTGGTTTTGAAGTGGTTTTCTCAGTGATCCCTATGTATGTTTCTTTTTCATTTTCTGATGTCACAGTAGCCTGGTATACAATGTTGCTGTGAAGACATT
>CM031609.1:14894734-14897234 GCA_018398815.1 Conus ventricosus | reverse complement strand
TCATCGGTAACATCATGTCAAGGGTAACAAAAGGGAATGTCAACTTTTCTCGGAAGAACGCTTAACAATCAATACGGGCGTGTGGCCACTTCAGTCGGCGCACAGGTTCCCATTGCTCAGTCTGCCACACAGTGCCGCTTCCAGGCAGTACAACCGTAAATTCATCTTGGAAGGGCATTCATAAAGAAGGGCTGACGAGCTCCAAGACCTGTGCCATGTGAGAAGTCTTGCGGTGTTCCCAGGAAAACCCCTCACCGTTAAAAATGTTTAACCTACACTTTGGAGAAGTTGGTTTACATACTTTAAGCGCTTGTACACTCACGCACATGCGCTCCGCCTTACCAGTCCAGCCAGACACTGGCTTGGAGGTTTTGTCAGGGTTCTTGTCAAGCCCTCTGATGTTCCAACTCCTAGCGCTTAGTCCGAGTCTGTCACTCTGTCAGTTTCTGAGTCTAGCAGTGGTACCGTCCAATGCCGTCCTATGCCGTTGCAACTGTCCACGGCTGTTCGGTTCTGTCGCGGTGCCAAGGCAAGTCTGTCTCCTGTGACTGGAAACCGTAGCACCGGTCTGTCCCTGGCACCGTCAGCACCACGTAGCCCCCGAACCAACAGACAAGTATGAGACCAGGCCTGTAATTAGCCTAATTATCGCACTGCCGGCGTTTCTCTGCTAGTTGACCTGGCCGTCAGTGAACGCTTCTCAAGCGAGGCGCATTTACTGCTGAGCTCGCCTGTATGCATAGCATCCGCGCGTCACTGCTCTGTGAAGGCAGAGTCTGCTGACCCGGAGCCTGACGGAGAGGATTCTCCATCTCACTCTCCTTCGGTTAAACAACCAGCTGCCAACTGCAGGTATGGAAGTAGGCTCGGCGTTTCACATTGAAAAGAAAATCATTACATTTTTTTTTTTTTACTTTTGTAAATCTTAGATCATGTAGGACAAAAAACAGTGTTCCACGCAGGGATCTTTTAATATATCCTATCAACTTCGGTAAGGATAATGAAATCAGCGTCCCGGATCTTTAATATACCATCAACTTCGGTAAGGATAATGAAATCAGCGTCCGAAATCGTTACTTTCTTTCTCCCCGTTTGTTTGTTGTTGTGGTTTTTTTTTTCTTTTTCTTTTTTTCAAATTTGTTTGCAATTCTTTTTGATCAGTTGGATTCTTTCACCGAAAGCAAGGAAAAGCAAATCATGAGTAACTTTGAAGGCAAGGTCTGATTGCATTCAGATAAAGGACCCACTGACAATCAAAGGTCTCACCTAAACCAGACAGACAGATAGACAGACAGACAGACAGGCAGGCAGGCGGATGGTCAGACAGACAGGGTGGAGAAGATAAATAGGGTTGGAGTAAAAGGTAAAAAAAAGTAGTTCTATCCATAAAGATCTCTCCCCTCCTCTCTCTCTCTCTCTCTCCTCTCTCTCTCTCTCTCTCTCTCTCTCTCTCTCTCTCTCTCTCTCTCTCTCATTATTTTTGAATGTTCCCAGTATATATGATGGTGTGAATTTAAGCCGATTTGTTGTTGTTGTTGCTTGTATGGCTCTTTCTAATCAAATAAAGTTTCTGCTCGCAATGATCGGGACAAGTTGTAAGTAGTAGCAGCATAACAATTAACATTTTCATTATTATTACTATCATTACCATCGTCATCCTTGTTGCTGTTGTTGCCGCTGCTGATATTGTTGTTGTCTTATCGTTTTCGTTGTCATTGTTCCTTTTATGGAATCATCTCCTCCTCCTCCTCCTCCTCCTTCTACTTCTTCCTCCTCTTCTGCTCCTCCTTATTCTTCTCCTTTTTCTCTTCTTCTTTTCCCCCTCCTCCTCCTCCTTTTCTTCTTCTCCCTCTCCTCCTCCTTCTCCGTCTCCTCCTCCTTCCTCTTGTCGTCCTCCTCCTCCTCCTCCTCCTTCCCTACATCAACCGCTACTGATACTTCTGCCACTATCAAAAGCTGTGTGCACGAGTGCATGAGTACCATCGTTCCCTGGTCCCCGCACAGAGCGTGTTGACAGAGCGTGTTGACAGAGCGTGCGTGTTGACAGAGCGTGTTAACAGAGCGTGTTGACTGCCCGGGTGAAGGCTGACCAGCAGCCGGAAGAAGCTGGCCCAAGGTTAGACGGCCTGATAGCGGTGCGCGGAATCCCCTTTCCTGAAAGAGGAGCCTGAGGAGGAGAGAGAGGAGATAGCGGCCCGCAATGAGAGACACTTCCTGGTTCCTCGCTCCACGCCCTCCCCGCCCCCCCCCCCCCCCCCCACCCCACCCTTCCCTGCGCCACTCTCGGCTTTCCCTGTCCATTGACGCTGGCTCGGTCTTCTCTCTCTCTCTCTCTCCTCCCCTCTCTCTCTCTCTCTCTCTCTCTCTCTCTCTCTCTCTCTCTCTCTCTCTCTCCTCCTCTCTCTCTCTCTCAGCTACGCGCGCGCACACACACATCTTCATCTCTGTCTGCTTCTGCCTCTCACTCCCTCTCTCTCTCTCTCTCTGTCTCTCTCTCTTT
>CM031609.1:14844734-14887234 GCA_018398815.1 Conus ventricosus | reverse complement strand
CCATACAGGTACGTTAAAGGGAAATGGGTGTATTCGTAGGTACCGCATAAAAAAATCAAAAAACGCAGAGGCTATGAGAATTCTTTTTTAGTATTAGGCCAGGAAACATTTTGGTTTCTCCGCAAAATTTGACATCGGGCTGAAAACTAATTCTTTCCCTCTTTGTTTTCCCAAAAAACCCATCATGATAAAAAGGCGGGTGGCCCCAGATCTTTCGTGGGGGTTCATGGGGCCATCATGATAAAAAGGGCGGGAGGCTCCAGATCTTTCCCTTTTTGGTGTCATAGGGCCCCCACCCATAATAACACCCAAAGGTTTTCCCAAACTTTTCTTTTTGTCATGGGGCCAAAAAGAAAACCCAAGGCAGGGGGTTTTTAAAGACCCATTTTCTTTGTGTGTCATGGGGCCCCAATAAAAACCCGGGCAGGTGACCAGATCATTCGTGTGCCCATAGGGCCATCATATAACAAAGCAGGTGGTTCCAGATCATTTTTGGTGTCAAAAAGGCCATCATGAAAACAAGGCAGGGGGTTCCAGATCATTCCTTTGTGTGTAAAAGGGGCCACCCTTTAAAACAAAACCAGATGCTCCAAAAATCATTTTTTTTGGGTGTGTCATGGGGCCATCTTTAAAACAAGGCAGGTGGCTCCAAAAAATTCGGTGTGTCAAGGGCCATCATATAAAAGGGCGGGAGGCCCCAATCATGCTTTGGGCCCCATGGGGAAAAAACAAGGAAAGGGGGCTCCAGTCATTCGGTGCATGGGGCCCCATAAAGGATAAAAAGGCAGGGGGATCCAGATCATTCTCTTTGTGTTCATAGGGCCACTTTATAATAAGGCAGGGGGTTTCCAACCCATTTTTTCCTTTGTGGGGTCATGGGGCCCCCCCCCCCCAATAAAAAGGGCAGGACCTCCAATCATTCCTTGTGTTCATAGGGCCATCATGATAAAAAGGGCGGGTGTTTCCAATCATTCTCCTTGGGGGGGGTCATGGGGCCAAATCATGAAAAAAAAGGGAAGGAGGCTCCAGATTTTTTCTTTGTGTGTCAAAAAAACCATCAAAATAAAAAGGGGCAGGAGGCCCCGGGATCTTTCTTTTTGTGTCTCCATGGGGCCACCCTTAAAAAGCCAGGTGGTTCCAAATTTTTCAATCTTTGTGTTCATGGGCCCAAACATAAAAACAAGTGAGGAAGCCCCGGGACCCTTCTCTTTGTGTGCCCATGGGGCCCATCATAAAAAGGGCAGGGGGTTTTCCAGATCATTCTCTTTTTTTTGTCATAGGGCCATCAATAACAACCAGATGGCCCCCCAGATCTTTTCCCTGTGTCATGGGGCCATCATGAAAAACCCAAGGCAGGGGGCCCCCGATCATTCTTTTTTGTTTTCATGGGACCATATAACAAGGCGGGAGGCTCCAGTTCTTTCCCTTTTTGTGTTTCATAAGGCCATCATGATAACAAGCCAGGGGGCCCACCAGATCATTCCTTTGTGGGGTCAAATTTCCATCAGGATAAGGCGGTGCCTCCAGAAAAATGTTTTTTTGTGGTTTTTAAAAGGGCCATCATGATAACAAGGCAGGGGGCCCCCAAAGATCATGCTCTTTGGTGCCCATGGGTTTCATCATGAAAAAGGGGTGGGAGGCTCCAATCATTTTCTTTTTTGGCCCATAAGGACCATTAAAATAAAAGGGCAGGGGGCTCCAATCTTTCCTTTTTTGTGTTCATAGGGCCATCAGAAAAACCAGGGGTTCCCAGATCTTTCCTTTTTGGGGTGCAAGGGCCATCATGAAAACAAGTGAGGGGGCCCCCAGATCCTTCTTTTTGTGTGTCATGGGGGCCACATTTTAACAAGGCAGGTCTCCAGATCTTCTTTTTGTGTGTCATAGGGCCACCCATGATAAACCAGGGGTTCCAGATCTTTCTCTTTGTGTTCAAAAGGGGGTCATGTTAAGGCAGGAGGGCTCCAGATCTTTGGGCTTTGGTGTCATGGGGCCCAAACCATGATAAAAATGCGGGTTGGAAACCAAATTTTTCCCATTTGTGGTAAAAAACCATAAAGAAAAAAACCCAGGTGGCTCCAGATAAATTCTCTTTGTGGCCCATAGGGCCATCATAAAACAAGGTAGAGGCCCAATAAATTTTCTTTGTGTGTCATAAAACCATAAAGATAAAAAGGCAAAACTCCAGATCATTATTTTTGTGTCCCCATGGGTCCATCAAAAGCCAGGTGGCCAAATCATTTTTTTTTTTGTTTTCATAGGGCCATCATGAAAAAAAAGGTGGGGGAGGCCCCAGACATTCTCTTTGTGTGTCATAGGGCCATCAAAATAAAAAGGCGGGTTTGGCTCCAATCATTTTTCTTTGTGTGTCATAGGGCCATCATGAAAAGCCATGTGGTTTTCCAATAAATTCTCTTTTTTTGGGGTCATAGGGCCATCAAATAACAAGGCGGGTGGCTCCAATCTTTCTCTTTGGTGTCTTTGGCCATCATGAAAACAAGGCGGGTGGCCCCCAAAACAATCTTTTGGTGTTTTCATGGGGGCCCAAAGAAACAAGGGGTAGGCCCAGATCATTCTCTTTTGTGCCATAGGACCACCCTAAACACCCGGGGGTTTCCAAAATCTTTTGTTTTTTGTGGTCATGGGGCCCAAATCATAAAAACCTTTTTGAGGGGGCTCCAGATCATTCTCTTTTTTGTGTAAAAGGGCCCATCTTTTATAACATGCAGGGGGCCCCCAAAACATTCCTTTGTGTTTAAAAGGGGCCCACCCGGGAAAGCCGGGGTTGGTTCCAAAAGATTCTCTTTGGTTAAAATGGGGCCAAACATGAAAACAAGGCAGGTGGTTTCCAATCATTCCCCTTTTGTGTCTGGGGCCAAAACATGATAAGCAGGTTTTTCCCAATAAATTCCTTTTTTGTGTCATAGAGCCATCAAGATAAAAAAGCCAGGTGGCCCCAAAACATTCTTTTTGTGCCCATAGGGCCATAAAGATAACAACCCATGGCTCCAAACCCATTCTCTTTGTGTGTAAATTGGCCCAAATCATAAACAAGGCAGGTGGTTCCAATCATTCTTTTTTTTGTGTCAAAAAGGGCCAAACATGATAACAAGGAGGGGGGTTCCAGATCATTCTTTTTGTGTGCCCATAGGGCCATCAAGATAAGAAAAGGGGGGGTTTCCCAATCATTCCTTTGGGGCCCCCAAAAGACCACATAAACACCAGGTGGTCCAAAACATTGTCTTGTGTGTCATGGGGGCCATCATGAAAACAAGTGGGGGAGGCCCCAAAATCTTTCCCTCTTTGTGGTCATGGGGAAACCTGAAAACAGCGGTGGTCCAGATCATTCTTTTTGGTGTGAAAAATAGGGCCATCATGATAACCAGGTTTTCCAGATGATTCTTTTTTGTGGGGTAAATAGGGCCATCATGATAAAAAGGGCAGGGGCCCCAATCTTTCCCTCTTTTGTGGTCATAGGGCCTCATGATAAGCAGGTGGCTCCAGATCTTTCTCTTTGTGTTCAAAAGGGCCAAAAGATAATAACCAGGGGCTCCAGATCTTTCTTTGTGTGTCATGGGGCCATCATGAAAAACAAGGCAGGGGGCTCCAAATAAAACCTTTGTGTTTCTTTAAGGCCATCATGAAAAACAAGGCAGGGGTTTCCAGATAAATTCTCTTTTTGTGTCAAAAGGCCATCATATAAAAAGGCAGGGGGTTTTAAAAATCATTCTCTTTGTGTGCCCATGGGGCCATCGAAAATAAAAAAAGGCTCCAGATCATTTCCTTTGGGGTGCCATGGGGACCACCCAAGATAACAAGCCTTTGGTTCCAAACATTCCTTTGTGTGCCCAAAAGGACCATCAAATAAGCGGGGGGTTTTCCGATATTCTTTGTGTGCCCATGGGACCATCATGAAAAAAAAGGCAAAAGGCTCCAGATCATTCTGTGTCAAAAGGGCCATCATATAACAAGCCAGGGGGTTCCAATAAATTCTTTTTGTGTGTCCATAGGGCCACCCAAGAAAAAAACAACCCAGGGGGTTTCCAGATCATTCTTTTTGTGTGCCCAAAGGGGCCATCAAATAAGCCAGGGGGCCCTCCAGACCCATTTTTCCTTTGCGTGTTATGGGGCCTAAATGATAACAAGGCAGGAGGCACCAAATCATTCTCTTGTGTGCCATGGGGACCAAAAGGGATAACCGGAAGCCGGGCCGGAATACTCATTTGGGTATAGCGCCTGACTCGAATCAGGGGAAAACCGGGGTTGCGGGTTCGAACCTCCGCCCCCACTTTTCCCGGTACAGGGGGATTTTTCCCTCGGGGGAAAACTTTGGGGTTTTTACTCCATTTCCCTTCCACCCTTCAAAAGAGACTATAAACCGGGGTTTTCCTTTGGGGTGAACGCATGCATAACATCTTGCACAACGAAAATCCCATCCCCCCAAACTTTGGAAGAGGGGGCCTTTTTTGGGGCCGTTGGTTTGGATGACACTTTAAACACATAAAAGAACCCTTTTGGAAATGGAAAAAAAAGAAGGAAGAAAGGGAAAATAAAGTGATCGATTTTGAACGATACTGATTTGGATGACACGGGAAACGACTAATGAAGCCCCCGCGGCAGCTCTTCATTGGGGCACTCCCCTTTGGAAGGCACCCCGGGTTGGGGTAAACGAGTTTTTTGTTTGGGAAAAGCGTTTAAAGGGGGTTTGGGCCCTCAAGCCGAGAATGGGCGCTAAATAAGTTTCTTTAAATTTTTAATTATTATTAAAACCAAGCCGGGTTGGTTCCAGACATTCTCTTTGTGTGCATAAGGCCACCCGAAACAGTAAAAAACCCGGCTAAATGAAGGGGGCACGGGACCCCGGGAAAAACTTTCAATATACCCGGGAATTCCAAATACCAATTCCTCGGTTTTATTGATTTCCCCCTCCTTTTTTCCTTCAGAAATTCAATATAACCGAATTTTTTTTTTCACAATGGCCCATTTTTCCGTGTCCACACTTTTGCTTTTTGGATTTTGAAAAATTTTCCCCCTTTAATCTTTCCCCCTTTTTGGTTTGTTGTTCTTCAAAGCCTCCTTGCTTTTTTTTCACACACAACAAAACACACAAAAACACAAAAGGCAAAAAAAACGGGAACAAAAAAAACACACCACCCCAAAAACGCCCCCCCCCCCCCCCCTCCCTTACCCCACACAAACACCCCAGACCTTTCAAAAAACTAACAAAACCGACGCCAAAATTTAACCCATTTAAGTTTAAAACTTTAATAAAAAAGAGACATATGAAATAATCCCATTCTTTTATTGACTAAAGGGATGGCAAAGGCTGCGATGCAAAACAGAAGAACAATTTTCCAAAAAGGGTTTGGGACTCCATATTTTTTAAATAACTTACACAAAACAGGGTAAATATACAATAACAAAAACAAAAAAAAGAAAGAATGAAAAAAACTTTCATACAAAACCCCCATATCAAAAACCAAAAGGACAATTTTTGAGAGAGGGTGAGAGATAGAGAAGGTAAGTGCAAAATTGGGCCGAATAACAAAAATAGCGAAAACCCCGCAATAACCAAATTTGAGCCGAACTAAAAACCATTAAAAAATTTTTAAGAAAAAAATGACATAAAGCTGTTTTTAAAAATTCCAAAGTCGAATACGGAAAAAAACACAAAAACACCCCACACCCCACACACAACAAACACAACCCCACACACCCACCCCACCCCACACACAAAAGGCCATTATCCCATTAAGGGTAAGTTAAAAACCCTTTCCAAAGTTTCGGATCACACCCGACAGACACGCGGTTTTTAAAAATATTCCCCAAACCACAAAGTGGTTTTGGGGGAAACCCGGTTTTTGCAAGGGTTTGGGCTTTCCCCAGACAGGACGGCCACATGAAGCGGCAACTTTCCGGGAAGTGTTGAAAAACCCCACTTTGTCGACAATTCGAGGCCGCACAACTCTAAAGGAGGTCCCTTTTTAACAATTTAAAAACCCCCATCTGTTGGGGACAAAAAACGGGCCGGCACACCCAAACACTACTCAAACCAGGTTCCCCCCAACTCATGTAGGCTCCGGGCCCCGCAGTTCCCTCACCTCAAATTTTGAAAAAGGTTTTTCCCTGTCTTCTTCCGGGCCCCTTTTTATTGGGAAAAAAGCCTGGGGGAGTAAGAGAAAATTTTAACTTCCCAAAATCGAAGATCCGTCCCCGAGGCAAGGAAATCACAAAAGATACAGGGCCCGAATTTTGAACCATCTTTAAAAATAACGGGCCCGCCCCTCAGTGTGGGGGGGGGGGGGGGGGGGGGGTTATCTTCATCCCATAAGCTAGGAGAGACCCCCACCGCGGCAGGGGCAATTTCCGGGCGCCCGCACCTGCACTGGAAGAAAGCGGGGGAAACAAAAAAATTTTGGGGTACAGCTCGAAAGGGGCACAATTTCCCCGTTTGGTTTTTTTTGGCAGGTATGGGGTTTTTAAATTTATAGGCGTTGTGCGAACAAAGGAATTTCCCTTTTTTAGGGAGCAAAAAAGTTCCAAAATTCCTCGTAGATGATGCATCTTTTTATCCTTTTTGCAAGATTGTCAAAAAAAAGCAAAAAAAGTCTTTTGTTTTTAAGCCCTTTTTGGAAAACCCCTTTCTTTGGGTTTAAGGACGAGGGGTGCCTTGGGTGGTTTATGGACAGGCCCTGTCCCTTGGGTGGTTGATGGACGAGGGGGTTTTCCTTACTGGGGATGGACGGGGCGTGCCTTGCTGGTTTTACGGACGAGGCCCTGCCCTTTCTTGGTTTTATGGACGAGGGCGTGTCCTTACGGTTTTTGGCGGGCTTTCCCTTTCTTTGGGGGGGAAGGACGAGGCGGTCCTTTTCTGGTTGACGGCGAGGCTGTTTCCTTTTCTGGGTTTCGGACGAGGGGTTTTCCTTACTGGGTTTTAAAGGGCATGCGTGTCCTTGGTGGTTGACGGGGGAGAAGTGGAATGGGTCCCAAATAAAGAATTTAACCCTTTTTTGCCAGGCTTTTATGGGACGAAAAAAAAATCGTGATTCTGCTTGGGATTGTGGAAATTTTTAAAGGGAAATTTTTCCCAAATTTAAACCCTGAAATTTCCCGAAGTCCTCTTCTGATCTCCTTTATTTTTCTCCCGTTGCAACAATACAGCTCAATAGTTTTAAAGAGCAGACAAACCCCAGCTTTTAGATGACGGAAGGGTTGCTCCCCCCAGTCCCTCCCCATCAGAGTCGTTTTGTCGTTTTGGGGCCAACGGTGTCCCCCCTGGGAGAGCCAAGATGAGGACAAGATTTTCTTCTGTTTGTAGGAACCCCCGCATGTAAGCAACATCAATGTCAAAATCACAAAACCTTCCAGGGCACATCCCCCTCCTTTTAGAGGCCCTGACAGGGGGCGGGCCCCCCTGTCACATTTTCAAAAGCAGCACCCCCGACGCAAGGGTCTCTGGCAAGGGTTTCCTTTTCCCGGTCCCCTTCGATTTTTTCCTGCTTTTCGGAAAAAAGTTTTTTTTACCCGTTGGGTGGGTTTTACATTTTCCCATGCGTGCTTCGGGTTTCCTGACGGCATCGGGGGAGGGGGACCCCTGACCCCATCCCAAAGGGGGGGCCTGAATCAACCCGGGAAAAATGACCCGGGGGAGCCCCCGTTTTTCTGAAAAAATACCAATTTTTAAACCTTAATTTTGTGCTAGTGTTTTAGTGATTGTATGAGTGGTGTGTGTGGTTTGTGGGTGTTTGGTGTGTGGTGTGTGTGGTGTGTTTGTGTGTGTGATGGGTGAGGAATTTGGATGTTTGTGTATGTTAAGAGGGGAAAAGAGGAAGAGCAAAACACAAAAAAAAAACACACCCCACACCAACCCAAAACACACACAACACACACACACACACACACACACACACACCTCCCCCTGTAAAGAATTTCAAATTCCCTTTATCACACCACATCCAAAGGGTTGGGGTTTTGGATGTGGGATTTGGGGGAGGAAAAGCACATTTTGTTGCCAGAGGGGCCCTTTTTCTTTTACATGATAGTGCAATTTTTCCCCATCACAAAACCTTTTTGGTTTTCACTGTCCATGACCGGCAAAAACGCGCCAAACCCCTTCTCGAATAGGCCGTATGTCATCCAGGCCCTTTTTTTTCGAAAGTATAGCGAAGTGGCAACCCATGCCTTTGAAGCACCGGGGTTTGGGCCAAAAATTTCCCGATTACCCAAAAACGACTGTTTCCCCTTTACCCTCCCCCGTTTCAGCAAAGACTCCCAGTTACTCTTTCCTTAGACTGCTTTTCCCCCATGGCACTTCTTAGGAAATTTTAACTCAAAGGGCTATCAGGCCCTACGGAAGAATAAGCGCATTCATCCCCGGGTTTAAAATTCCTTCCCCCTTATACTTTTGAAGAATTTTGGGGGCAGCACTTTTGCAACCCAAGCACTGTTGGGCACTTCATCTACCTTTTCCAAAGGTTTGCCGCACACTTTTCGGGGAGTTGATTGTCGCTTTTTGAAAACGGGTTTAACCAACCGTTCTGCACTCCCCTTTAATTTTAAACCGATTTTTTTTTGCAAACCTTCAGCTTTCGTCCTTTAGCACTGGCCCCCCTTATAGGAAAAAGGGATTACTCCTGGCAACCTTTTTTAAACCCCTGAAAAGTGCAAAGCCTATTTTCTTCCTGTCGAGCTACTCCCAGTGGTCTCTGGATTTTTGGATCTATTTCACCGTGTAGTAAAACTTTTTAATTTTTTCTTTTTCTTTTATAATCTTTGGCACACAACCGGGGCCCAAAAATTTCCCTATTTCCCCAGCTAATTCCTTTTTTTTTTTTCAGCCAATTTCCCGTTTTTTTGAAAAAGCTCGATTTTTCTTTTAAAATTTTCAGACTCACCCCTTTTTTTTTTTTGCCCCATTTTGCTAGTGTACAAAGGGAAAAACCTCCATAACCCAAAAAAATTAAATCGGGGGGATCTACCCCACCCCCAAGACTATGGGGGGGAGGCTGTCAGAGGCCCGCGGCAATTTTTGAACCCCAAAAAATTATCAAGTAACGGGCCCCCCGGCCCCCTTTAAAAGAAATTTCGCTGACAGAGGCGTGTCATATCATTCGGCCCCCCCGCATCAGTTTTTAAAATAAAAAGTTAAAAAAAAACTTTTTTAGCAAAAAATTTTAAAAAAGCCGGGTAAAAACGCCCCCGGGCCCCGAATTTATTTTTTCAAAATACCGAATTCCAAAATACCAACATTTTTTAACAAAAGAAAAAAAGTAAGCTTCCCGGGGCCCGGGCCGAAAAAATTTTTCAATTAGCCGGGGGGTCAAAATAAGCCAAAAATCAATATAGCCGGGTTTTCACTTAACAAGACAGGAGGGTCCAGATCATTTTTCCCTTTTTGTGTCATAGGCCCTCATGAAAACAAATGAGGAGGGGTCCCGAAACATTCTCTTTGGTTCAAAAGGCCATCGGATACCTGCCCGGGGGCTCCAGATCATTTTTGTTGTCCAAAAGGGCCACAAAATAACAAGGGCAGGGGGCCCAATCATTCCGTGTGGCATAGGGCCCCATGATAAAAAAGGGAGGAGCTCCAGATCATTCTGTGTGTCGGGAAAGGCCCCTCATGATAACAAGACAGGAAAGGGCCCAAAATCAATTTTCTTTTTTTGTTTAAAAGGACCATCAAGATAAAAAGGCAGGTGCCTTTCCCAAACAATTTTCTTTGTGTGCATAGGACCATCCAAAATAAGGCGGGAGGCTCCCGAAACATTCTCTTTTTGTTCATAGAACCACAAAATAAGCAACCCAGATCAATTCCCGTGGGGTCAAAAGGGCCATCGAGATAAAAAAGCCAGGTTGGCCTTTCCCGATCATTCTGTTTTGCACAGGGCCTTTAATTTTAAAAAACGCCAAAATGGTTCCCCAAACATTTTTGTTGTCATAGGGCCAAACATTATAAAAAAGGCAGGGGGCTCCAGATCATTCTCTTTGTGTGTCATAGGGCCATCATGATAACAAGGCAGGTGGTTCCAGATCATTCTTTGTGTCACAGGGCCATCATGATAACAAGCCAGGTGGCTCCAGATCATTCTCCGAGCGGACAGGTGAACATCAAAGGACTGGCACGGTCAAGGGAAGCCCGTCTGGTACCAAGACTGGGGTCAGGGGTGAGCTGGGGTCAAGGGTGAGCTGGGGTCAGGGGTGAGCTGGGGTCAGGGGTGAGCTGGGGTCAGGGGTGAGCTGGGGTCAAGGGTGAGCTGGGGTCAAGGGTGAGCTGGGGTCAGTGGTGAGCTGGGGTCAGGGGCGAGCTGGGGTCAGGGGCGAGCTGGGGTCAGGGGCGAGCTGGGGTCAGGGGTGAGCGGGGGTCAGGGGTGAGCTTTAAGAGTGACATCCGACGTCAGGGAGACAGGCGTTGGTTCATGTCTTTTCAATTAAGAAACACGCAGGGTAACTCTCGCTCCCATGATGAAATACATACACGCCCTTAACTCCAAGGGAATGCTGCTTATGACACTGAATCGACTAACAGAAATGACAACACAGAGCACACAGAACAAACAAGGAGACATCCCTCGCCCACCCCCCCCCCCCCCCCCCCCCCCCCCCCCCACCCCCCAAAAAAAGATGTTCCAATGTTGCCTCTATACCCCGTACTGCACACATCTACACAGCAACAACAGCTATAGAAATGAACAGACACAAATTTACATTTCTTCTTTTTTTTTTCAGACTGGCACAGCCTACTGTCATGTCGTCGGGATCAAGGTGAATGGGTTCGTCCAGGATCAGTCTGTGAACGCGGACCTGTGGTTAAAGTTTGGTGGTATTGTTAAGACCGCGGAGGGACCTCACAACGTTTCTATGGATTATGTCCAGTTTCTGGCGCGCGCGCGTGTCCGCGCGTGTGTGTGTGTGTGTGTGTGTGTGTGTGTGTGTGTGTGTGTGTGTGTGTGTGTGTGTGTATGTAAGTAAGTGTGTGTAGGTGTGTGCGTGCGTGCGCGCGCGCACATTGTGTGCGTGCGTGTGTGTGTGTGTGTGTGTGTGTGTGTGTGTGTGTGTGTGTGTGTGTGTGTGTGTGTGTGTGTGTGTGCGCGCGCGTTTGGGAGGGGGGGGGGGGAACGGTTGTTTGTCTAATTTTTGACCTAGCCCTTTCCATTTTGCTGGTGTGAGTGCTCTTCTTTGGGATGAGCCCATAAACCGAAATCACTTGTGCTCCACACTTTCAGCGAACGTCAAAGAACAAAAGGCGTGAACAAGGGAGTTAACGTGGCAACACGCTGTCTGCAAATCCACTCTGATGATCACACGAACCATGCACACGCTGCCAGAAACTAACACGTATGTGGCAATGTACTGTGGGGGAAAGTGGGTGGGGAGGAGGAGCACACAACACACCGCCATACAAAACACCATACAACAGACGACAGTGGAACACAACATGAGACGACGATGCAATAACACAATACAACACAACACAACACAGCACCATACAAAACACCATACAACAGACGACGGTAGAACACGACATGATACAATGCAACGCGATGCAATAACACAACACAACACAACACAACACAGCACCTTCTTCTTCTTTTGCGTACGCAGGCTGATACTCCTGCGGACACACCCTGTATAGACAGACAGGTATTAATCCCATCTGCCCAACAAAGGGAGTGGAGTTTTGTGTGCATGACCGTTTTTTTTTTATCCCGCCATTAAGGCAGTCATACTCCATCTTCGGGGAAGGTGCATGCTATGTGCAACGTGTCATCCATACCAACGGCCAAACTGGCCTTCTCTTCCGAAAGTTGGTGATGAGCATTTTACGTGTGTGCAAGATATTATGCGTGCGTTCACACACAGAACCTCAGTTTATAGTCTCATTCGAAGGGCTGCATGGGAATGGAGTCAGAACCAATGTTAACTCCGAGGGAAAAATCCCCCTGCACCGAAACGGCCCGGCGGAGATTCGAACCCGCAACCCTTGGATTACGAGTCCGGCACCCCACCAACTGGGCTATTCCGGGCCCCCAACACAGCACCATACAAAACGACACCATGCAATAGACAACACAACTCGACACGATCCAACGCAACGCGACGCAATACAACACAACACAACACAATACTACACAATGCAGTACAAGTGAAACTGATGGCAAAGAGGCGCTTTTAAGTCAGTCCCCCCAAGCTTCAGAAATCCCACTTTTCCTCAGATCAATAGACGGCCACCAGACTCACAAGTCGGAGCCCGGTTGGCGTCAGCAACAAATCAGCAAAGTGTTCGGTCCGGCATGTGTCCGCAGCGACGACAGTCGCGCACACCCGGTGTCCGTTTTGTGTCAGTGATGCCGGGTTCAACATTGACGCTAGTATTGACATACCCATCGCCATCGCCACGAAGACTGTTGCCACGGCAACCATGGTGCCTAAGAACCCTCTTACCCACTGTCCTTTCTCCCATACTACAACTGCTATTGCCTTATCACCAAAAGTAGTAGTAAACCCTGTCTTAATTTATTATTTCGATATTCTGACCTTTATTAGTATTCCTATCAGTAGTATAATTACCATCATTGCTACCTTGACTCACACATTATCTCCCTTCTAACAGCCTCGTTTTCATTCAAAGCCTGCCTACCTTGCGCTGAAGAGATCCAAGCTAAGTGACAAATTCGTTCATTTTCATTGTTCTATTTGTTTGTGTCTTGCCTGAAGAAGACCTAAGAGGTTGAAACGCGTCGTGTTTTGTCTTGTGACTCGTTTGTCCACGTTTCTCTTGGCGGTTCGCTAACATTTATTTCAGATTTGCCGGGTTCAACGTTCAGTGTTCTGTTTGTGTCCGTAGCGATCGAAATCGAGGCTAATCATCCGGTCTCCACCGGTAGCCACGAGAGTCAGGATTCAGTGTCCGGTTTGTATCGGTAGCGATCAGTCAGTATCCGCTTTCTGTCTGTAGCGATCACAGTCAAGATTCAGTGTCCGGTTTGTATCGGTAGCGATCAGTCAGTATCCGCGTTCTGTCTGTAGCGATCACAGTCAAGATTCAGTGTCCGGATTGTGTCAGTAGCGATCACAGTCAAGATTCAGTGTCCGGTTTGTGTCAGTAACGAACACAGTCGAATTTCAGTGTCAGGTTTGTGTCAGTAACAATCACAGTCACGTTTCAGTGTCCGGTTTGTGTCAGTAACAATCACAGTCACGTTTCAGTGTCCGGTTGTGTCAGTAACAATCACAGTCACGTTTCAGTGTCCGGTTTGTGTCAGTAACAATCACAGTCACGTTTCAGTGTCCGGTTTGTGTCAGTAACAATCACAGTCACGTTTCAGTGTCCGGTTTGTGTCAGTAACAATCACAGTCACGTTTCAGTGTCCGGTTGTGTCAGTAACAATCACAGTCACGTTTCAGTGTCCGGTTTGTGTCAGTAACAATCACAGTCACGTTTCAGTGTCCGGTTTGTGTCAGTAACAATCACAGTCACGTTTCAGTGTCCGGTTTGTGTCAGTAACAATTACAGTCACGTTTCAGTGTCCGGTTTGTGTCAGTAACAATCACAGTCACGTTTCAGTGTCCGGTTTGTGTCAGTAACAATCACAGTCACTTTTCAGTGTCCGGTTTGTGTCAGTAGCAATCACAGTCGAGTTTCAGCGTCCGGTTTGTGTCAGTAAGCAATCACAGTCGAGTTTCGGTGTCCGGTTTGTGTCAGTAACAATCACAGTCGAGTTTCATGTCCGGTTTGTGTCAGTAACAATCACAGTCAAGTTTCAGTGTCCGGTTTCTGTCAGTAACAATTCACAGTCACGTTTCAGTGTCCGGTTTTGTGTCAGTAACAATCACAGTTGATGTTTCAGTGTCCGGTTTGTGTCTCCATACGCGTTGATCCAGTATTCGTCACAGAAGTAGGACCGACACAGTTTGGACATTAATCGAACACTTACCAGGCTAAAATTCTTTGGGTGGAAGGCGGCCTTCCGAATGTTTGCTTGACATACATCTCAGTCAAAGTACGAAGCAAACTGGATTTTTCTGTGGGCTAAAAATAAATGGAGGGCAGTGGTGGTTGTGGTGGTGGTGGGAGGAGGGAGGAGGGGGGGGGGTAGTTAAGTGCTGTGGCGGCGCCGGGAGATGTTGAGCGATCGGAACAGAAGCGGCTGACGAGAGAGAGAGAGAGAGAGAGAGGAGAGAGAGAGATAGAGAGAGAGAGAGAGGAGAGAGAGAGAGAGAGAGAGAGAGAGAGAGAAGAGAGAGAAAGAGAGAAAGAAAGAAAGAAAGAAAGAGAGAGGAGAGAGAGAGAGGAGAGGAGAGAGGAGGGAGAGAGAGGGAGAGAGAGAGAGAGAGAGGAGAGAGAGAGAGAGAGAGAGAGGGGGAGAGAGAGAGAGGGGAAGAGAGAGGAGAGAGAGGAGAGAGGAGAGAGGAGAGAGATGAGAGGAGAGAGAGAGAGGGGGGGGGGAGGAAACAATAGACGCAGTCAGTCCTGATGCCCTATCTGCAGCCTGCAGACAGTGCATTCTTCCTCCAGTTTGTCCCAGAGACCCATTTTCGGGGGTGGGGGTGGGGGGGGGGGGGGGGGGGGGGTGGGGGGGGGGGGGGGGGGGGAGCAGGTCGATGGGGGCGAAAGGGGCAGGGATGGGGATGTGGGGGGAAAGGGGAGGGGGGGGGGGGGGGGGTTGCAAGTGTAACGAGGAGCAGAGGAGGTCGAAAGAGGTGAGAGAGGGAGAGATAGACAGTGAGGAGGAAGCGAGGTGGGGAGGGGGGGGGGAAAGAAAAGGTGGTGTGTGGGGGGGGGGGACGGGGGGGGGGGGGGGGGTCAGAGCTGGGGAAAGAGAGGTGAAAAGACAGAGGGGATAGAAAGAGAATGGCAAGGAACGAAGAGAGAAGGAGAGGAGAAGAGAGAGGAGAGGACAGGAGAGACAGGAGAAGAGACAGGAGATGTGAGTGGGAAGAGGAGACAGGGAGGAGAGGCCAGAGTGGCATGAGAATGGGGAAAGAAAGGTGGGGGGGGGGGGGGGGTAAAAAAAAAAAGGAAAGAGAGGGGGAAGAGGGAAAGTTGGGGAAGAAAGGGAACGAAGGAAGAGGGGGATGGAGAGGATGCAAAGCGAGGAGGAGGGGAGGGAGGAGGAGGAGGAGGAGGAGGAGGGAGGAAGAAGGAGGAGGGAGGAGGGAAAGGGTGAAAAAGATAGGAAAGATAAGGAGCAAAGAGATGGAGAAGGGGGAGGAGGAAAAGAGCGGGGGAAAGAAGGGGGGGGGGGGGGGGGGAGAGTACAGAGAGAAGAAAGGAACGGATAGAGAGGCGGGAAAAGAAGTGGGGAGTAGAGGAGGAAGAAAGAGGTACACAAAAAAAAGGAGGAAGACAAGAGAGGGAGGAGAGAGGGGAGTAATAGAGAGGATAGAAAGGGGGGGAGAGAGGAGGAGAGAGGAGAGAGAGAGAGAGAGAGGAGAGAGGGAGAGAGACGATGGAGAGAGAGAGAGGAGAGAGGGGGAGGGGGGGGTAAGAGGGGGAAAACACGGGGAAAAGGGAGGGAGAGGGGGGAGGGGAGGGGGGAAGAAATAAGAAAGTAGTGGAAAGGGAGGCAGACAAAGAGAGAAAGAGGAGGGGGAAGGGGGGGAGAGGGGAAGAATAAAGTAGTGGAGAGAGGCGGACAAAGAGAGAAAGAGGGAGAGGGGAGAGGGGGAGAGGGGAAGGAATAAGAAAGTAGTGGAAGAGAGGGCAGGACAAAGAGAGAAGAGGGAGAGGGGAGAGGGGGAGGGGGGGAAGAAAAAAAAGTAGTGGAAGAGAGAGCAGGACAAAGAGAGAAGAGGGAGAGGGGAGAGGGGGGAAAGGGGGAAGAAATAAGAAAGTAGTGGAAGAGAGGGCGGACAAAGAGAGAAAGAGGGAGAGGGGAGAGGAGGGGAGAGGGGGAAGAAATAAGAAAGTAGTGGAAGAGAGGGCAGGAAAAGAGAGAAAGAGGGAGAGGGGGAGAGGGGGGAGAGGGGGAAGAAATAAAGTAGTGGAAGAGAGGGCAGGACAAAGAGAGAAAGAGGGAGAGGGGGAGAGGGGGGAAGAATAGAAAGTTAGTGGAAGAGAGGGCAGGACAAAGAGAGGGAAAAAGGGAGAGGGGGAGAAGGTAGGGGAGAGAGGGCAGAAAAAGAGAGGGAAGAGAGAGGGGGGGGACAAAGAAAAAGAAGAGAGGGAGAGGGGAGAGGGGGAGAGGGGGGAAAAGAAATAAGAAAGTAGTGGAAGAGAGGGCGGGACAAAAGAGAGCAGAGAGGGGGGGGGAGAGGGAAAAAATAAGAAAGTAGTGGAAGAGAGGGCAGGACAAAGAGGGGAAGCGGGAGAGGGGGAAGAAACAAGGTAGTAGTGGAAGAGAGGGCAGGACAAAGAGGGAGAGGGAGAGGGGGGGGGAAAGAAATAAGAAAGTAGTGGAAGAGAGGGCAGGACAAAGAGGGAGAGGGGAGGGGGGAAAAGAAATAAGAAAGTAGTGGAAGAGAGGGCAGGACAAAGAGGGAGAGGGGGGAGGGGGAAAGAAATAAGAAAGTAGTGGAAGAGAGGGCAGGAACAAAGAGGGAGAGGGGGAGGGAGAAAGAAAAGAAAGTGGAAGAGAGGGCAGGACAAAAGAGGGAGGGGGGGAGAAGGAAATAAGAAAGTAGTGGAAGAGAGGGCAGGACAAAGAGGGAGAGGGGGGGGGGAAGAAATAAGAAAAATAGTGGAAGAGAGGGCAGACAAAGAGGGAGGGGGAGGGGGAGAGAAATAAGAAAAGTAGTGGAAGAGAGGGCAGGACAAAGAGGGAGGGGGAGAGTGAGAAATAATAAGAAAGTAGTGGGAAGAGAGGGCCCGGAAAAAAGAGGGAGAGGGGGGGGAGAAAAAAAAGTAGTGGAAGAGAGGGCAGGACAAAAGGGGGGGGGGGGGAGGAGAGGGGAAAGAGAATAAGAAAGTAGTGGAAGAGAGGGCAGGACAAAGGGGAGGGAGGGGAGGAGAAATAAGAAGTAGTGGAAGAGAGGGCAGGACAAAGAGGGAGGGGGGGGGGAAGAAAAAATAAGAAAGTAGTGGGAAGAGAGGGCAGGAACAAAGAGGGAGGGGGGGGGGGAGAGAAATAAGAAAGTAGTGGAAGAGAGGGCAGGACAAAGAGGGAGAGGGGGGGAGGGGGGAGGAAATAAAAGTAGTGGAAGAGAGGGCAGGACAAAGAGGGAGGGGGGGAGGGGGAAAAAATAAGAAAGTAGTGGAAGAGAGGGCAGGACAAAGAGGAAAGAGGGGGGAGGGGGGGAAGAAATAAGAAAGTAGTGGAAGAGAGGGCAGGACAAAGAGGGAGAGGGGGGAGGGGAAGAAATAAGAAAGTAGTGGAAGAGAGGGCAGGACAAAGAGGGAGAGGGGGGAGGGGGAAGAAATAAGAAAGTAGGAAGAGAGGGCAGGACAAAGAGGGAGAGGGGAGGAGAGGGGGAAGAAATAAGAAAGTAGTGGAAAAGAGGGCAGGACAAAAAAGACAAAGAGGGAGAGGGGGAGGGGGAAGAAATAAGAAAGTAGTGGAAGAGAGGGCAGGACAAAGAGGGAGAGGGAGGGGGGAAGAAATAAGAAAGTAGTGGAAGAGAGGGCAGGACAAAGAGGGAGAGGGGGGAGGGGGGAAGAAATAAGAAAGTAGTGGAAGAGAGGGCAGGACAAAGAGGGAGAGCGGAGAGGGGGGAAGAAATAAGAAAGTAGTGGAAGAGAGGGCAGGACAAAGAGGGAGAGGGGGAGGGGGGAAGAAATAAGAAAGTAGTGGAAGAGAGGGCAGGACAAAGAGGGAGAGGGGAGAGGGGAGGGGGGAAGAAATAAGAAAGTAGTGGAAGAGAGGGCAGGACAAAGAGGGAGAGGGGAGAGGGGAGGGGAAGAAATAAGAAAGTAGTGGAAGAGAGGGCAGGACAAAGAGGGAGAGGGGAGATGGGGGAAGAAATAAGAAAGTAGTAGAAGAGAGGGCAGGAAAAAAGAGGGAGAGGGGAGAGGGGGGAAGAAATAAGAAAGTAGGGGAAGACAGGGCAGGACAAAGAAAGAGGGGTAGGGAAGAGGGGGGGTGAAGATGAGAGAGACAGCTGTGAGAGAGAGGGGAAGACAAAGAGAGAAAGAGGGGGTAGGGAAGAGTGGGGGGGAGGGGTGAAGAATGAGAGAGAGAGTAGTGAAGCAGAGGGGAAGACAAAGAGAGAAAGAGGGGGTAGAGAAGAGGGGGGTGGAGAGCGGGTGAAAATGAGAGGACAGTCTAGTAGTGAAGGAGAGGGGAAGACAAAGAGAGAAAGAGGGGGCAGGGAAGACCGGGGAGGGGGGGGGGGGGGGTCGAGGGACAGAGGAAAACGACTGGGGTGTGTGGTAAACTAGGAGAGACAGAGAAATAGAGACAAAGAGACAGAGACAGAGAGAGACGAGACAGCGTGAGAAAGAGAGAGGAGAGAGAGTGAGAGACACAGAGAGAGAGAGAGAGAGAGAGAGAGAGAGAGAGGAGAGAGAGAGAGAGAGAGAGAAGTGAGAAAGAGAGAGAGATTCAGATTCAGATTATGCATTCATTTAAGACATTTAAGCTCCATATGAAAAGGGCGATAACAATATTGCAGGAAAATCATCATAAAGGCAACCATATCATGAGTCCCAACTGCAACAATCAATCACTTATTGTAGCATTGTCTTTCTTAACTGGAAAGTTTTATATAGTGAAAGAACTCATTTACAAATCAAGAGAGAGAGAGAGAGAGAGGAGAGGGAGAGAGAGAGAGGAGAGAGAGAGAGAGAGAGGAGAGAGAGAGAGAGGAGAGAGAGAGAGAGAGAGATCATTAATAGTTAGTTGTAGAGCTCACCTGCTAATGGGGGTGTCCGCTATGAACCTGGCAGTGTTTACGACAGTGAAGTGTTCCTCTTCGTCTGGCTGCTGGTTCATGCAAGCAAGAACAAACAAACAAACAAATGTATACACGCCTCTGTGTGTGTGTGTGTGTGTGTGTGTGTGTGTGTGTGTGTGTGTGTGTGTGTGTGTGTGTGTGTGTGTGTGTGTGTCTTTTACAGGAGTAAAAGAAAAAATAAACAAAAACTAATTCAGCATCAGCAGCCGTGGCGAAAGTGTTAGCGTCGCAGACTCCTGACTGGGAAGGTCGTTGGTTCGATTCCCATCTGTGGGTTTTTTTCTGTCACGACAGGCTGCCTACCCTGAGTTGAGTTTGCTACGGGCTCAGTTGGGAAGACTGGGACCACACAGTCGAGTTTCATCCACTTAATGGATGCGTCTCTGAGAGTGTTGCTTTGATTTCCTGACCAACAGCGCAGGTCTTCGTATCTCTCGGGCCTGGTTGACGCTTGGATATATCATGAAAGTAAGTGCAGAGTACAGCCCTCTCGCGCAGTCTCAGACCAAACTGGAAATTCGTAGCATCATCCTCACCTCATGAATCATTATCAAATACAAATATCTGAAGTCCTGTGGCCCTTCATGCCTGCTCTCAAGGTGACTTCAGTTTCGATTGCCTCTCCGCGTCTTTGGCATTGGTTTGATTCTGCCGAGGTCACGGTTTCGGCAAGGTACACAATCACTTCAAGAAAAAACACACACAAAATGCACAGCAAGTGGTGTGATCGAAGATGAAACTCATTTTCTGGACGGGGCCGGAATAGCTCAGTTGGTAGAGCGCCGGACTCGTGATCTGGGGTTTCGGTGGTGGGGGGGGGGGGGGGGGGGGGGGGGGGGGGGGGGGGGGGTCCTTCGGAGTTAACATTGATTCTGACTCCATTCCCCATACAGTAGTTCGAATGAGACTATAAACCGAGGCTCCGTGTGTGAACGCACGCACAACATCTTGCACACACGTAAAATCCCATCACCAACTTTTGGAAGAGAAGGCCAGTTTGGCCGTTGGTATGGATGACACGTTACACATAGCATGCACCTTCCCCGAAGATGGAGCATGGCTGCCTTAATGGCGGGATGAAAAACGGTCATACACACAAAACTCCTATGCCTGTCTATACAGGCAGTGTCGGCAGGAGTATCAGCCTGCGTACGCAGAAAGAAAGAAAGAAAGAAAAGACAATTTTCTGGACAGCTGCTCCAGACACTAGCTGTCGAGTAAAAACTGACAGAACAGCTATACTCAAATCTGCCACACCCAAGCTCACGTAAACGATGCCCAGGTGAAATTCTCTGCAATGATGATCCAGTCTGCAGATCCAGTCTCCAAACTAGCTGCACACTCGCACGAACATGAAAAAGATTCCGTGTAGGTGAGAACATCACAGAATTCTAGGTGGTATCTCACCTGGTCACACGAAGGGTGTTGAATCGAAACCAACCACTGACTTGCAATGATGAGACTCAACAAGGAGCCGAAAGTCGTGTGTCTGGCTCTCCTTATCAAGACAGACTGTGAGCGAGGGTCCCCATCTGCTGCCAAAGAAGGGCATGATGTTTACATCTCAACGCGAAGGGCATGATGCTTACATCTCAACGAGAAGGGCGTGATGTTTACATCTCAACGAGAAGGGCATGATGTTTACATCTCAACGAGAAGGGCATGATGCTTACATCTCAACGAGAAGGGCATGATGTTTACATCTCAACGAGAAGGGCATGATGTTTACATCTCAACGAGAAGGGCATGATGTTTACATCTCAACGTCCTCTGTTACATCCTTATTTCCACAGCCTCAATCACCATCCTCCGTTCTTCTCCCTATCCCCCCAATTCTTCTCTGTATAAATCTTTGACAGGTCATTGTCAGGAGGACGATGAAAATATTTGCTTGCACTTGTTGTCTCCCATGACTGACGTGCTCAATGTATGTGTGCGAGAGAGAGAGAGAGAGAGAGAGAGAGAGGAGAGAGAGAGAGAGTGTGTGTGTGTGTGTGTGTGTGTGTGTGTGTGTGTGTGTGTGTGTGTGTGTGTGTGTGAGAGGAGAGAGAGAGAGAGAGAGAGAGAGAGTGGGGTGGTGTGTGTGTGTGTGTGTGTGTGTGTGTGTGTGTGTGTGTGTGTGTGTGTGTGTGTGTGTGTGTGTGTGCCCATCTGTCTGTGTATGCGTGTTTGACCATTTGCTGTCTTTATATAAACCCTACATGGTTTTCATAACAATTACACTTTGATGCCGAGTCAGTTAGTGGAGAGAGAGGAGAGAGAGAGAGAGAGAGAGAGAGAGAGAGAGAGAGAGAGAGAGAGGAGAGGGAGAGGAGAGAGAGGTGGAGTGAGTGAGTGAGTGAGCGAGACAGGCAGATAGCGACAGACAAGAAACAGACAGGACAGAGAGACAGACAGACACACATACATACAGACAGACAGACAGAGACAGAGAGGGAGAGACGGGGACAGAGAAAACAAAGACTTACAGAGGTAGGCAGTAACACATGCACAGACCCATACTCCCACCAGGAGTTGGGAAGGAAAAACAGAAAACAAGATTTACTTGACACCCTTCTTTTTCAGATGGAACGCAAACTGTTTCCCCGAGGAACCAGGACACGCCCATTGTGACGAAAGAGACAGTCGGCACACCGACACACTGTACACACAATTCTTTGCCACTGTCACCCTCAGCTGCATGGAATACAGACCAAAATGTTTTCACAACACCTGTCTGAAACTGAACGGTTACGACGACAGACTATTACAGGCACGGACACGTACAAACACACACGCACGCACGCACGCACACACACACACACACACACACACACACACACACAACACACACACACCACACACACACACACAAGCGCGTGTACACACGCACACACTCTATCTCTGTCTGCTCTCTCTCTCTCTCCTCTCTCTCGCTCTCTCTCACACAGACACACACACACACACACACACACACACACACACACACGCACGCGCGCGCGCGCGCGCGCCACACACGTACATACACATTCACTCATGTACATGCACACACGCACGCACGCACTGCACACACACATTCACAGAGAGTGAGAGGGGAGAGAGAGAGAGAGAGAGAGAGAGAGAGGAGAGAGAGAGAGAGAGGAAGGGGGATGGAGAAAGAGGGGGAGGTTTGGAGGAAGAGACAGGGAGGGAGAAAGAGAGAAAAAAGTAAAAGACTAACAGACTGACAGAAAGAGAGGGTTAGGTAGTTTTGCGAGTTTTAATGTTCAACGCACGCACGCACGCGCGCGCGCTCTCTTCCATATTCAATGGGGGGAAGTTTTCTAGGTGGGATCCCATCCAATTCAATTGCTGCTCTCAGTCCTGGGTACGCCTGTTTCTCTACAAACTTTTTTTTTTTTTTTTTTTGGGGGGGGGGGGGGGGGTGAGGGGGAGGTGGATGTTTGCGGTTTAAGTGCTAACATCTTCCAAAGTGAACTTCAAGTGCATTGCAGCTGTGTATTAAAAGTTGGCCCACTGGATAACGCACTCGCTTTTGCGACCGAAAGAAATCCGGTGTAACATAACCGTAACCACTCCCCTCTTAAATCACTCCTGGCGGGTGAGAAACGGCATGTGCCCGAATTCCCCCCCCCCCCCCCCTTCCCCACCGACCCACCACACACACCCCAAGGACTAAGTCACATCTTTGTTCCAAAGTCACCACCCACCACCCCCTCCCTCAGCTCACACTATCCTCAAAATGTGCCTAGACAGAAATGCACACGTCTACCAAAGCACACTGCAGCCGAGTGCTCTGGGAGCACACTGACCAGACACACCCATGGAGTGAATGAACCCAAGCGCGTGCCCATGTCCACACCCCTCTCACACTGCCTGGTGAAGCTGGCCACGTGCTTCCCTGGGGAGTTTGTGGACCATGTTCCAGATCACTCACACGGGGTGGCTTTGGAACTGAGAGAGGTATGGAGGAGTTCTGGCATAAGCCCAGAATCACATCCCCTTACCCCGACCTACCCCCCCCCCCCCCCCCCCCCCCCCCACCTCCGCAACCGTCGCCGCTCACAATGTAGATGCAATGTGAGCTGATCAATATGTTTTGACGTCAAGTTCGGGACACTATGAGGATTTGGATGTGTCGGGGATGGGCGTGGGGGGTGGGTTGTATTTTGGAACAAAACTTGTGAGAACTTTGAAGGAGGTGAGTGATTTTGGAACAATGGGGGGAGACTGACTTGGCATTACTGTCTGGGGGATAAGTATGGACACTGGCCCTCCTCAACCGCCAGCGGGGGTGGTGGGGGTGGGGTGTCAATTTCGGGAGAGGAGTGATCACAGTACCTTACACCGGGTCCTGCCAAGCGAGTCGCTGGGGTGGGGGTGGGGGGGGGGGGGTGGGGTGGGGGGAAGTGGAAGGGAGGATTACCTCCCCCTTCCGCTTAACCTAAAAAAGGCAGTTTGAGTGCTGGACGTTAAAAGCGGAAATATTATCAATACAGCTGATGATACCGCCGTGTGGAATGACAGAAGCGACCCCAACTCCATGTCACTTCCGTCTCGCGGTATTCTTCTCGACCCAGCACGGTGGTATGATCAGCTGGGGTAGATTTCCCCTCCACTGAATAAACACATCCGTAAACCGAGCACCGATGACGCTCTCTTTACATGGTCTGACACCAAAGAACGGTATGGTCAAAGCCAAAGTCAAACTTTTGTTTTCAGATGGAACATTGAACAAGCAATAAATCTGCTTTCTTTTTTTTATTTTTTTACATCAAGCCATCCATAAAAAAAGAAAAGAAAAAAAAAGTAGATGAAACGACGAAAAATCACAGAAATGTATGAAAATCAAAGATAATGATAAATAGAAAACAGAGAAGAAATGGATGGGGTGGTGTGGGGGGTGGGGGGCGGGGGAGAGAGGGAGGTAGGGAGTGTACAAATGAGAAGGGGGAAAATCCAGAAAGTAACAAAATAGAGAGAGAGAGAGAGAGAGAGAGAGAGAGAGAGAGAGAGGAGAGAGAGAGGAGAGAGAGAGAGAGAGATTGTTTTGTACAATATGTACATTGTCTTCACAAATTGTGCATGGCAGCCTATGTATATTCCAAAAATACTGTCGACACTGACATACCCATTCCTTTGAGGCACACACACTCATGCACGAGCATGTACATAGGTATACATATACACATGCATACACTGTGTAAAATCATAAAACGTTATTTCAAAGGGCTGGGGAAAATATAAATTATGAACCTTCATGACATACCTTTCAGATTATTTTTAAACTGAATTTTATTGTTTATACTTTTAAAGCGTGTTGGTAACTTGTTCCATACTGTTCCACCAGAGTATAAAAGATTAGATTTATAAAGATTATTTCTTGGTCTAGGAAAAGATTTTTTTTTTAAATGATTGTGTATGGATGTTAGTTTTAAGTGTGTCGCTTATCATTTTAGGAGCATTGCCGTATATAACATTATGCATACATACTGCCGTATTGAACGAAAGTCTGTTGTGGAAAGTTTAATATATTAAGTTTTTTTTTATAATCTTCTGTAGTCAGAGTGCTTGATTTTAACAATACTAATTTTAGTGCTCTTTTGTACATTCGATGAATCATTTTTAAGTTGGTTTCACTGTAGCTGTCCATAATGTCGATGCATAATCAATTATTTATAAAATGTGAGCACAGAAGAAAAACGTACGGAATGGGTATCAAGGAAATTCTTAATCTTGGTTAGCTGAAGTAATTCTTTTGACAGACGATCAGTGACTTCGTGTGGTCGGTCCACGATAGATCCTTATCAATTATTACACCTAGCATTCTATGTGAATCTACTTCTTCAATTTGTTTGTCAGATATAGACAATGGCTGAACTTTTGATTTCATTCTTTGCCGTTTTTGTCGAGCACATACATACATGCATTTGGTCTTGTTTGCATTTAAGGACATGTGATTCAGTTGGGTCCATCAATAAGTCTATGAATATTATCTTGTAGTTTATTTGCTAGTCTATGGGCGTCTGAATCACTGGAATGGAGAAATGTATCGTCGGCAAACATTTCGCATTTACATTTAACATAAAAAAGGTAAGTCATTGATATAGACAGAAAACAGAAGAGGGCCTAATACAGAGCCTTGTGGTACTCTGTATTTGACAGGCAAAACGTTTGACATTTTGTTGTTAACTGTTACTGCTTGTTTCTTATTGTATATAAAAGAAGACATGAGATTAATGAATTCTGGAGTTAATTTATACAGTTATAATTTGCGCGATAGGAGAGGATGATTTATAACATCAAAAGCTTTCTCAATGTCTATAAAAAGGATACCAGTCTGACACCTGAAAACGTTATGGTCTGACACCTGAGAACGGTTGTCTGACACCTGAGAACGGCGCGTGATCGGAAGTGAACATAGGAACCACAAGAATTCTTAAATGCTCCTATGCAGGTCAACGCTATCTATGCGAACTAAAATGCCAGCCAAAGGAACCCACTTGGGGGGGTCGGGGGGAGGGGGGGGGGGTCAGTTTACGGCAGGTAGGTGGTATGGATAGTTTGGACTGGACAAACAAGACTGGGCAGTGCGCGCTATCCAGCACTATTTGCAGAACACAGAACGGGAAGGGCAGACGAGGAAGGAAATGAAAGAAGCACCATTTGAAGCCGACATTTCGATGTCATGTTAAGCTTTCCTCTTTCCACCCCTCCGATACCACAGCTTCTTTACCCCTCCGATACCACAGCTTCTCCACCCCTCCGATACCACAGCTTCTTTACCCCTCAGATACCACAGCTTCTTTACCCCCTCAGATACCACAGCTTCTTTACCCCTCCGATACCACAGCTTCTTTACCCCTCAGAGAACGTATAAACACCGATTCTGACTCACTTGCTACTCCACACGTTTTTGGGCGAAAGTGGCCTAAAAGCCGCTATTCCTGTTCTTGACAAGAAACCCAAAAAATAACGACCTACAAACAAAACATACTGTGTAGGGTTATCCGTTTTCAATACTAATTTACTAAACTTTTCAGATTTCAGTTTTTGTTTAATCCCATGTTTTTCCTGGTCATTTTCAATAACATCATTTTCGCGCAAACATTCTTCAAATGAGTCTTTGTCTTTCATGTGAATAAAACTACAGTCTTTAACTGTTCTCTAAAGTCTTTTAAAACCGAGTTATATTTCTGGCATAAATCCACACCTTATCCCCGCATGCCTTCCGCTGAAAGCTAGTTTTGACAAAGTGTTTCTCTTTTTAACTATGTCTCTTTCTGCTGAACAGTCTCTATAATAAATAGTGTTTGCGTTCCTTCAAACAGTCTATAAAACTGTTCTAAACACTCACTCGTTTTATTGCTAGGATTAACTAAATATATGTCATCATCTGTCCATATAAACCTTCTATTATGATATGCTTTGTTCCATTTAAGGTTGGACAGAAAAACCACAATATGATTAAAATTATAACGATAAACTGTTTGTAACAGGTCGGGATAAATATTGTTTTTCCACAACCAGTCTGCCCCCAAATCAATGAGCAATGAGGAGTTTTTGTCATAAAGTTTAACTGCTCCATAGTTTTATAACAGAGTTTATCTAATTCAGTTATTATTTTTATCATACTCTCCGTCAAAACTTGTTCAGTATAATAAACCCTATGAGGCCTAAATGTGTAAGATTAATCCAATTTAGTCCTGTAAGATTGTTTCTATTTAAGTCAACAGTGATTTTGTTGCTTGTTGTTATGATCTTAATATCCTCGCCATTGTGAAGAACGACGACAACAACGTTAAGACGTTTAACGTCTAAGTTTTGCCAGCTAATATTAATTCCTTTTATAAGGTCATCACTAACGCCACAACCCCATCCCTCTCCACATCTTTAAAGACAGAAATTTCAAATATCATTGTGAACGTGTCTCCTAATTTTCTGCTTTGGAAAGAACTGTAATTTTGTAGAAGCTTTTTTTACAACTGTTTCTTTTCTGTGGAGGATGTACTGTTTTTTCCATACGGCGTTATTTCAATTTCTTTTCGACTATTACGTCGGTATAAGATGTAAAGGGCCCGAGTATGCTTTCTGAAACTTTTTGGCGGTCAAAAATGTATTATGAAAAAATTATTTGTAAGGTCAGGTTTTCATGTCACTTCCGGTCTCGCGGTATTCTTCTCGACCCAGCACGGTGGTATGATCAGATGGGGTAGAGGACCCCTCAAATGAATAAATACACATCCGTTAAACGAGCACCGTTGCGCTCTCTTTACAAGGTCTGACACCTAAGAAATGACGGTCATGGTCTCCAAGCCAAGTCTAACTTTTGTTTTCAGATGGGTACATTTTACAAGCAATAAATCTAGCTTCTTTTTTTTTATTTTTTTACATCAAGCTCCATAAAAAAAGAAAGAAAAAAAAGTAGAGGGAAACGACGAAAAATCACTAGGAAATGTATGAAAATCAAAGGATAATGATAAATAGAATCCAGTGTAGAAATGGATGGGTGGTGTGGGGGGTGGTGGGCGGGGGAGGGGCGGGGCGGGGGAGAGAGAGGGAGGTAGGAAGTGTACAAATGAAGGAAGGGGGGGGGAAAAAATTCCAGGGATAGTACAAAATAGAGAGAGAGAGAGAGAGATGTGAGAGGAGGAAGGAGGAGAGACTGGAGAGAGAGAGAGAGAGAATGGAGACGATGAGAGAGAGAGAGGAGAGATTGTTTTGTAACATTATGGTAACATGTCTTCACAGAATTGTGCATGGACGACTTTGTATATTCCCAAAAATTACTGTCGACACTCAGACATACCTTCCTTTGTAGGCACACACACTTCATGCACGAGCATGTATCATAGGTATACATATACACATGCATACACTGTGTAAAATCATAAACGGTATTTCAAAGGGCTGGGGAAAATTAAATTTATGATACCTTCATGACATACCTTTTAGATTATTTTTTAAAACTGAATTTTATTGTTTTATACTTTGTAAAGCGTGTTGGTAACTTGTCCATACTGGTCCACCAGAGTATAAAAGTATTAGATTTATAAAGATTAATTTTCTTGGTCTAGGAAAAAGATTTTTTTTTTAAATGATTGTGTTATGGATGTTAGTTTTTCTGGGTGATCGCTTATTCATTTTTAGGAAAGCTATTGCCGTATATATAACATTAGGCATACATACTGGCGTATTGAAACGAAAATTGTTGTGGAAATATAATATATTATGTATTTTTATTTATAATCTTCTGTAGTCAGAGTGCTTGATTGTAACAATACTTATTTATAGTGCTCTTTTGTACTTTCGAGGATCAATTTTTAAGTTGGTTTTAACTGTTAGCTGTCCCTTTTTAGGTCGATGCTAATCATTTATTTTAATATGGGAGGACCAGAAGAAAAACGTACGAGATTGGGTATCATGGTAATTCTTTATCATTGGTTAGCTGTAAGTAAATTCTTTTGTCAGTCGATCAGTGTCTTCGTGTGGTCACGTCCACGATTGTTCCTTATCAATTATTTCTCCTTGCATTCTATGTGGTATCTACTTCTTCATTTTGTTTGTTCAGTTATAGAACAATGGCAATGCTGAACTTTTTTTTCATCTTTGCCGTTTTTGTCGAGAGCAATTTAATACAGGGCCATTGGTCTTGTTTTTGCTTTTTAATGGAATGTGATTCAGTTGGGTTCCACTCAAATTGTCTATGATTATTTTCTTTGTAGTGTATTTGCTAGTAGATGGCGTCTGATTCACTGGATTTTGGTGTGATGTTATCGTCGGCTATCTTTTCGCACATTTACTTTTACATTAAAAAGGTAAGTCATTGATATTGACAGAAAACAGATGAGGCCTAATACTGTGCTTGTGGTACTCTGGGATTTTGACAGGCAAAAACGTTTGAAATTTTTTGTTAACTGGTACTGATTGTTTCTATTGTTTATAAATGAAGGACATGTGATTAATTAATTCTGGATAGTTAATTATCAGTTATAATTTGCGCGATTGGAGAGGGATGATTTATAACATCAAAAGCTTTCTCTATGTCTTTATATTGGATACCTAGTCTTGACACTGATATCGTTATGGTCTGACTCCTTGAGAAACGGTTTGTCTGTCAACTGAGGAACGGCGACAGTGATCGGAAGTGACATTTGGAACCACAAGTTTCTTAATGCTCTATGCAGGTCAACGCTATCTTTGCGATTAATATGTCCAAGCCAAAGGAACCCTACTTGGGGGTTCGGTGGGGGGGGGGGGGGTGCCAGTCAGTTTACGGCAGGTAGGTGGTTCATGGATAGTTTGGACGGGACATACCTAGACTGGGCTGTGCGGCGCTTTCCAGCACTATTTGCAGAACACAGAACGGGATGGGCCAAGACGAGGAAGGAAATGAATGAAAGCACCTTTTGAAGCTGACAATGTCGATGTAATGTTTTTTTAGCTTTACCTCTTCTACACCCCCTCCGTTACCACAGCTTCTTTAACCCCTCCGATCTCAGCTTCTCAACCCCTCCCGATACCACAGCTTCTCTACCCCCTTGTGTACCACGCTTCTTTACCCTCTGATACACAGCTTATTTTACCCCCTCCGATACCACCAGCTTATGTACCCCTCCGATACCAAGCCTTCTTTACCCCACCTCCGTACCCTGCTTCTTTTCACCCTCAGATACCACTGCTTCCTTTACCCCCTCGATACACAAGCATTCTTTTACACCTTCAGATACCACAGCGCTTTACCACTCCGATACCACAGCTTCTCCACCACCTCAGTTCATCCACAGCTTCTCCTAACCCCTCCGATACCACTGCTTCTTTACCCCTAGATACCACAGCTTCTATAACCACTCCGTTACCAAATGCTTCTCCCCCCCTCTCGATTCCACGATTTCTCCACCCCTCGAATACCACAGCTTCTCCAACCCCTCCGATAACACACAGCTTCGTTACCACTACGATTAACCAAAGCTTCTCCACCCCTCTCGTAAAACAGATTCTCCAACCCCTCCGATACCACTGCTTCTTTACGCCATGCATCTTGGTGCCCAAAAATTAAATCACTCTTATATGACCCAGGTGAAAACTGACTAGTGGCTTTCATTTAGATTGTGAAGTGAATGTTTGTCGAGTGCACTTCCTAGGGAGGGGGGGGGTCACGAACAGTATTTATTCCCATTGCTATGTGCACGCCACTTATCCACCTTCAATGCCTCCCCACTTCCACCCACCCTCTACTAGCACCCCTCCAATTCCTGCCCGACTGTTCTTTTTTAATCCCAAGTGCTTTCTTCTCGTTTCCAAGTTGTAGGACTTGTTAATTTGTACGTTTATGTACGGTGACGATTCGTAAAGCCCATACTGTCCTTTAATTTTACTTATGTGGAGTTAATATCGGGGATCGAATAATAAGGTTGTCTGATTGGCTTAATCATATTACTTGCAGACTAGGTCTTCTATATTACCACTCTATAAAACATTACAAGCCATTGAGTAGACAATCTTCCCGTTTATCATGGGACCTCACATTGGACTTGCTTCTGATCATCATTAAATAATGGACTACTTGCGTGCCCCCCAATCGCAAACCCAAAGTAACCAAAGTATTCCGGTATCAACATACCCTAACACCTTACCTCCCTATCGGTATCAACAAACCATAACATTACCCTATGGTATCAACAACCCTTATCCCTTAACCTATCGGTATCAACAAACCCTAACCAGCAAAATGTTCTTGCGCCGCATAAAATTTGATTTAACCGGCAACTCTATCTGGAATGATTATCGTGCACCTCTGGGATGATTTGTCGGGGAATTGACCAGTTGCATAGCAATATACCACCAACCTCCGCACAACTCTCCGTAACACTCTTATGCGGAAAAGCATGAAAATGCTTTTATCCCCGAACTTTCACTGTGGTGCCCCCCTTACACTTAGGCCTCTTTGAGAAACTTACTTTCTGTTACCTACGCTGAAGTGAACATGGGGATAATTACGGATATAACCCTCTTGCCATACCTACCTTGTTTCCCTGCACTGTCATATGTGTGCATTATTTCAGCGTCCAGTCCACCCTTTTTGTAACGCCGCCCAACCAACGCCTGATTCCGCGCGTCACTTGAAGCGACTTATTTGTCATAACTGGGACCTTCTCGGAAAAGCATCGTCTTATGCACTTTGTGTCATTTCGCCCTTCGAACTTTTGGTCAATTGCCTCGGCCCAATTCTATTGACCTCTAGTCCACTGCCAGCGGGCATTGTTTGAAACTTTGAAGTTAGTTTGTGTTCAAAAACCAGGATAATATGTAGCCCCTCTGGGGCCGGACCCTACTTAAAGCTTGAAATCCGTTATAAGTCGGTTGCATTTTCTTCGCGTTGTGGTGGAGTGTTGAAGTAGCGAACATGTTCCATCGACACAAAGCACACTGACGCTCGGTGAACTCAACACCTAGAGATCTGGAACTGAGTTGCAAAAATTCATATGATTAGGGTGATTCATCGGCGATTGTGAAGACAGTCAGGAACATGAAAACCTCCGCAATTCTCTAGGTGTGCGACACCTTGCATAGCCTGGGACAGACTCGGGAGTGTTGTCAGGTTGTTTCCGGTTCTGGCGTTGCCCTCGGGATGCTCGTGCTTGGTCATGTTCAAATGTAGGCGTTCGACAATGCAGGCTTTTACTGAACACGGCAAATTCAACCCTTTTCGGACTCCTCTTCTCACGGCGGGCTTGTATGTGCTCGAACGCACCACAACATCGCGCGCGCGCACGCACGCACTCACGCACACGCAGCGCGCGCGCGAGCAACACAACACCACACAAACACACGCACAACTTTATCTTCGTGAGAGGTCTAAAGGGAGAAACGAACAGGTGTTTCCTTGTAGGCGTGATGAGGACTCCTCGGGCAGAGTTGCACTGCTACCATATGGACCCATAGTATGCTTGAATGAACCGAAGTGAAAACGAGCCATCTGAGAATGCTCTGATAGAAATGGGGCGCCCCGATCGAGATATTGGATATCATTCAGTTTCTGTTTCATCAAGGAGGGGTCGCTGCGTGCGGACTTGTCCTCATAATTTATACGGTTCCCCACACCCGCAAAGTTTTGGAGACCACATTGCGCATGATTTAGAAGCGTAACTAATAAAGAATGAATGACTAAGTGAGATTGATTGAAATGAGGGTCTTTTGGCTTCGCACTTTTAGAGGTGGTACTGACCTAACGAACGATTAGCAAATGGCGCTTGGTCTGTCCTTGGGTGAGTGCTGTTGACTTCATGAAGTGCAGTGCCAGAACAGTGCATTGCTGGAGATAACGTAGTGTGGGTAGAGTGCAGCATCAGCTACGTTTGTGTTTTAAGTGGAATAACCAAGTTAACTTTGCCATTGCTCTAATAAAATCGGTTGTTGTTTTGCTCTTCTTTTTGTTCGTATGTTGTTGCACATCAGTGGGAGCTTTCTTTGTGATAAAATTGTAGCATTTTTAGCTATAAAAGAGACATTGTTCTTTTTCTTAGACATGCTACCCTTTTTGTGGCTTATTAGTTTCTAGGGCGCACCTGTTTTTATTTTTTTCGGGGGAGGGAGGAGAGGGGAGTAGATCAACGTTTTTTCATCTGATCTTAAAGATTTTAAGGAAGAAAATATATCAGTTTCAGAATTAGTTGCTTTTTACATCTCTTTCTGTTTGTGTGTTGTGTGTGTGTGTGTTGGTGTGTGTGATGTGTGTGTGTGAGTGTGTGTGTGTGTGTGTGTGTGTGTGTGTGTGTGGTGTGTGTGTTGTTGGGTGTGTTGCGCTGCGCGCCGCGCGGAGCTTTTTAAACGTCAGTTGGACAGTTGACACTTCAAAAAGGTGACTAGCTTGATATGGCCCTCGCGGTCGGTCAAGGCTATTAAACATGCCAGAAATTAATTGCTCTCTTGCAGCTTGTTTGTTTATAGAAAAAGCCTCCGTCATTCTGTTGGCTTTGTTTAAATTTTGTTTGTCACTAGACATTAAAATGATTTAAATACATAAAAGTTACTTTTAAGGAATTGTTACACCCATCACCACCAACCCCAAATTACAAAAAATACAAAAACAAGAAAAATTAAAAACGAAAAAAAAAATAGTTTTTTTCTAGGTTCAACAATTCACTTTTCTTCTCTTATGTCAGAACAGATCATTACAATATATTTCAAAAAATCATGGGGAAAAATATAGTTTACCTAAAGGTTATTACGATATGTATACTTCAATGTTCTCTTGATAAAAATAAAGGAATAAGGAAAGAAAGAATAGTAGGAAGGAAAAAGGACCTCTCACACACTCATGTTCACCTGGCTCGTCCCTAGGAAGGCTACATCCAAATCTGTACGTTTTGCTGGAAAAAGGCCGTAATTTCAGATCCAGATCATGGAATGCACTGGCCTTTTAAGTGGTAGAGTTATGGCAGATTTAAAGAGGACGTTATTTCCTAAAAGTCAGGTGTGTAACTTTCCCAGTGCTGTAGAAGTGTGGAGGACAGTGGGGGAATAAAAATCTCTGATGGACTGTGGGCACAGTTGCAATGTGCAGTTTAATGGTATGGTGGGACACGGGGATGAACACGAAGCGGCACCATTCTCAAAACCACGACTGATGCGGGAGCGGACGGGGGCGGCTATGCGAATAGGCGTGGTGGAAGAGGATAAGAAGGGAAGGGCAAGTGAATGGGAGGAGCGGTTGTCGACCATGCTGACGTTTGTCCGCCATTCGGAAGGGGGGACGTGGCTCTTTGTGGTGTGTTGCAGCCAGAATGGAGTGAACGTTTCATATTTTACATCGAGCCTTATTAAGATCATATTCACTATGTTCATATTCGTAATCACGGGTTTAAACAGAATAAAAAAAAAACTTCGATCACTAGATTTTCTTCATAACTTCGTCCATTTTGTTTTAATCTCTGACTCATTAATGTGACATATATGTTCATGCTACTATTAACTAGTTTTTCTTCGTATACTTGCGTCCTTTTTTTAAATCTCTGATCATAATGTGACCATTGTATTCATGCAGACTTAACTAGATTTTGTTCTTAACTCTCAATTTTTATTAATCCTCTGAACTCTAAATGTGACCATATATATCTTGCTCTCGTGTTGCCCACGATTTTGAAAAACCTCCCGCAGATTGGTCAGGAGAGATATCGGTATTAGCATGTCACATGGTAGAATGGGATGGAAGAGGGGCGTTCAAGAGAACGGAGAGGTGGGAAGGTGTGACAAAAGGGAGCGGGTCCGAGAGAAGGAGGGAAAGCTTCAACTTGCGGGGTTGATTGGTCCATTGGAGTCTTTGTCATTAAACGCCTGAGGTGACAGCTGAATTGACGTTTCCCGTGGCTGGACTTGATGAATGTGGCCAGGCTATTGTCACGTACTGTTGGCTCGGTGGTGATGTTGGCTCACGATGACTTAGGCCATGGTATGAGTTGGGTGAACATTTCAAAAAGTTGGTGCATGTATGGAAAAACCCTTTCGTTTGGGACTTGTTAGTTTTTACCATTTGTCCTTTACGACGTTCCTGTGATTAACTTTTCGCATCTTACAGCCACTGTTAAAAAAATGGAAAAAAGAGAATTCTCAAACCACTGCATGCAGGAGTGAAGTCTTCGATGACTGTAATGACAATTGAAAAAAAAGTGATCTGGGAAATTATCATAACATGGAACCAGCAGTAAAGATCCTTGCAGGAACAAGACTCGTTGTCTCTAGGGTTTCTGTGTCAGTTTCAAAAGGAGGTGTCATTGAGTGGAGGACTAGTCCATATTTGCTTGTCATCACATCCGGCTATGTTTTTGAGACCTCAATGCGCATGATTAAAGTGATGATTAAATGAAATTTTATGGACTAAGATTAGGAATTGAGCGGATGAGGGTCTTGTGGACTACCAACTTAAAGATGCATGACCTACGCATTAGCCAACATATCCTGGTCAGACCTTTGAGTACCTACCTAACGTTTGGCTCCGCCTTTATTATATTGCATGTGTGTGTGTGTGTGGTGTGTGTTCTTTGTTCTCGTATCTGTGTGCGGGTTTTGGTGGGGGGCACGTGGCACATGTGTATGTGCCAGTGGATGCGGTGCGCGTGGAGAGCTATGATGTGTATTGTGGGTGTGTGTGCTATTTGGAATTCTTCTCTCAGATTCGTACTAATTTGGGTGGGGGGGGGGGGTACGGAAATGTGTTGATAGAAACGAGTATCTGGAACAGTTGAACCTCCTTTGTCTTTTCATTGCATTTGCATAAAAACTGTATCTGATGTTGGAATCCTTTGCCTTTTCTTTGCATTGCATAAAAACGGTATCTGACAGATTGGAACCCTGTGCCTTTTCAATTGCATTGTCATAATAACTGTTTCTGAAGTTGTACCCTTTGGTATTTTCAATGCATTGTAATAAATAACGGTTTTCTGAGTTGAAACACTTTGCTTTTCAATGCATTGCCTCTTAAAAATCTGTTTCTGAAGTTGTACCTTTGCCTTTTCATTGCATTGCATAAAAACTGTATCTGACTGTTGAACCCTTTGCCTTTTCAAATTGCATTGCTTAAAAACTGTATCTGAAAGTTGAACCCTTTGTCTTTTCAAGGCTCTTGCTTACAAACTTATCTGTATGTGGAACCCTTTGTCTTTTAAATGCATTGCATAAACAACTGTATCTGACAGTTGAAATGTTGAACCCGTTGCCTTTCACTGAGTGCTTAAAAAGCTGTACCTATGTTGAACCTTTTGCCTTTTCAATGCATTGAGAAAAATCTGTTATTGAAGTTGAACCCGTTTGCCTGTTTCAATGCATTTGCATAAAAACTGTATTGACACAGTTGAACCCGTTGCACTTTTCAATGCATTGCATAAAACTGTATAAGGGACTGTTGAGCCCTTTTGCCTTTTCAATGCATTGCATAAATATTATGTATCTGAAGTTGAACCATTTGCCTTTTCAATGCAATACTCTTTCTTTGTAGATCCTCAAAAAGTTGTTCTTTGGTCGACCGCGGGGCGCGCGTTTCAGTTTTGGATATTTCAGAAAACATGCGACGCGGTAATGACGTCCAAAATATGTGAAATTATGGCGAACGGTCTGTAAGAACGGTCACACATGTATACAATATTTTCTGAACATTTTCTTTTTTTTAATCTGTCAAGAACAAAACAGAAGAATTCCGTTTTCTGTGTGATCACCACGGCACACGAGTATTCTTTAGTAAGTAAATCATCCTTCTGAATGTCCGCCCCTGTCAGTTCTTTTGGCCGCAGATTTCGTTTATCTTCTGATTGCTGCCCCTGTCAGTTCATTTTGAAGAAGATTTCGTTTTAAAAAAAAATTTTGGTCAGGGAAAAGACGTCTTGCCAGGGGTATCCACATAATGTCTCTTGCACAAAACTTACAAAGTCAAATGAGGATGTTATTGTCTCTGTCAATCAGTCAGGCGGTCTGTCAGTCGGCTTGTCTGGCTGACAACAAATTCTTTGCGTGACTTTTTAAGATTTTCACGGGCGATATTGTTTCCCTTGGGTTAATCTGGACCGTTTGGAAAAAGATAATTTTCAACGTTTTTTTTCCCCCTTTCGTTCTTTTTATCAGTATTTTGCCGTATACATTCAAAATAAATGGAATGATTACCTTCGGACAACTCAAAATTCTACGTAAAGTCATCGGGGGCTGGGGAGGGGGGGTGAGAGGCAAACAAGAAATTTAAATCAACGTTGTAAAGATAAATTTAAATCCACGTTTACAAAAATTGGTACATTGGTCAATAAGGGGAAACCACCGGACGAGAGATAGAAATAGAGCATTGTATGCCACTGTTTAAGAAATAGAGGCATGGGTATGCACAGTTACACTATGAACCTGACAGGCTGGTCAAATAGGTTGGACGTTTAGGAAGGGCTTCGAGGGTTGTGTAGTTTGGTGGTTGTCATCCGTGGCTTTGATTTGCGACAGCGCGCCCACCCCAATTGAGGATAGAAATACAACCCCTGCAGTACACGAAATATGTAATTTCATATTGACCAAATAGATTTACTACAGGAACGCCGTGCGAGGAAAAAGGAGGTGAAGTTGCTAGTGTCACTTTGGGGATCCTCATGATTTGTACAATGAAACGTTGGGTAATTACAGCTCTCGTTAGCTCAGGCGCGAGGTCACGCTAGGTTCGGGGGGTGGGGGGGCGGCGGAGGGCGGGCGGGGGGGGGGGGGGGGCGTGGGGAGGTGAGATAAGAAACTAAGGTGGTAGGATCAATGATTGCCTTAGTAGGACTAGGTTGAGACAGGTTTTGTAAAATTCCATTCATTTGTTATTTGCCTAGGCTTCTGCGCGCGGAACATTTCAGCACTTCTCCTCGTAGGATTCGAGTTTCAATGACTGTGTTTGATAAATACCACTCCACAAGTTTGCTGTTTTTGTTGTTTGGTGTTTTATCAAATATGAGTGTTTTCTTCTTAATGATGAGACTTGTTGGGCGTTTGTGGGGTCCTATCACGACACCCAAGCAATTTCGTAATCTGCTAATGAAGGGGTTTCTTCCTGTTGACAAAGAGCTTGCTTCACGAGAGGGAATTGATGCTCCTAACTTCAAGCCATGGAAGTATTGTCCCTTTTACATATCCAGGCATAACAAGGAATTTTGTTTAATTCTCCATTCTATTCTCATAGTCTTGGGTCACTCGACATATCATCTGAGGCTTCTATCCATTCCCCAATTAAACATTCCTTCGAATGCTACACGGCGGTTGTTCACCTGTCCTTTGTATTCTTCTCATTGTCACCCCTGTATATACTGCACGATGTGTTCAACATGTCCGTGGTCGTCTTGTCATTGTCCTCCCTGTATTATGCACGATGGGTTCTCATGTTCAGAGGTTTCTCATTCTTCTACCACTCATTAGACTGCCTGCTTTGTAAATCCAGACATAAAATGGTCTCCCTTCTGATTTGCTTGACCTCAGTGCTGCCTTTTGATATCGTGCACTTATCCTCCTCAAGAGACTCAAGGTTATTTTGGATGTTGACTATATGGTTCTTCAAATGTTCACATCATACCTTTCTGACTGGACACATCGGTAATCGTTTAATCGGTGATGAATATCCCCTTCTCATCTTCTGTATGGTGTTCCCCAGGCTTGTTCCTTGGACCAGTTGTTTTTACCTTTTTTCTCAGCCCTTATTCTGACGTTATTTCTGACCATGGCATGATGACTTCCACAAATTCCCACAGAAGACACTGAACTCTCTAAGAGCGCATCCACCATGACGATTGTCTAGGTGCTCAATATAGGATATTACCGCTTGTTTTAGGGACGTTATAATGTCTGGATGACCAGCATCAAAAATCAAGCTTGAATAGTGTATCAAAACCGAGATCATGGGCTTGTTGGTTCCTCCTCTAGTGTCAAGATGGTATTAAAGCTGAGTCGGCAGAAGACAGAAATTGTTGGTGTTGTTTTTACCATTCAAAGAGTCAGTGAAATATTGAGGTGACAGCAATTGTTCAACGTCTCCTATGCAGAACCAAATATCGTATGTCTTTGTCGTGCATGCTTATTGGAACTGGGGACGTTCAGCTTCTATCCGGTCTTACCTCTTCCACACAGGCAAATTCAGAACTCTTCACCGCCATGGTAATGTCTCGTGTAGACTACCATGTAACTCTGTGTTAGCAGGACTTCCTTCAGAACAGCTTGCACGGAATACAAAGGTGGGCAGAACTTGTGCAGCTCGGCTTGTGCTCAAAAATGCGTAAAAACGAGCCTTGTACTCCTTTGTTGCGTGAAATCCTCTGGTGTTCCCATCATATTTCGATGGCTGTTCAAATTTTATGCAGTCTATGCTATCGGTACTTTGATGGGACCACTCCCTCAGTATCTTCCTTCTTCTCTGTCCACCTATCCAAACTTCTCGGGTTCTCTTCGTCTTCTTCCTCAAAAAACTTCTGGAAAATTCTAGGCGCTCGTTGAAGACAGTCGGTGATGAGAGCATGTAGCTTTAGTGCGCCCCACTCTTTGGAATTCTCTTTCCTGAAGACTTACGTGATTGCCTTACTTTATCTAAATTTCATGTCAGAGTATAAAAATACTTCTTTAGGGAAAGCCTTCTTCAATCATTATTGCTGTGTCTTATTATTCTGACTGACTTTATATGTATGCATGCAAAAAACTGTATTGTTTTAAGATTTGAACCGTGTTTGAACTTGATATGTGCGCCTGTGTCGGTAGGTGTGTGTGTGTGTGTGTGTGGTGTGTGTGTGTGTTGTGTGTTGTGTGGTGTGTTTGTGTGTGTGTGTGTGTGTGAATTCCATGTTAGTGCGAGTGTTGAGTGTGTGTTGAGCGCTATGAGTTGATCCCAAAGAATTGCGCTATATAAAATCTTTACATTATTATTATTATTATTATTATTATCCTGTCCTTTGTCTTTCTTTGTTCACACTGTATACTGCACAGATGTGTCCACCTGTTCTGTCTTCTGTCAATGTCCACCCTGTATACTGCAAAGATGTGTCCATGTCTTTTGTCCTTCTTCCAATTGTCCACCTTGTATAATTCAAAGATGTGGTCCACCTGTACCTTTGTCTTCCTGTCAATGTCGCCCCTGTATTTAACTCACAGATGTGTTACCTGTCCTTGGTCTTGTCATTGTCTCCCCTGTATACTGCCTCAGATGTGTCCACCTGTCTTTGTCTTTTTGTCAGTGCCCACTCTGTATACTGCACAGATGTGTTCACCTGTGCCTTGGTTTCTTGTCATGTCCACCCCTTGTATACTGCTCAGATGTGTTCACTGTCTTTGTCTTCCTTCCATTTGTCCACCACTGTTTACTGCACAGATGTGTTCAACCTGTCCTTTGTGTATTCCCATTGTCCACACTGTTTACTGCACAGATGTGTTCTCTGTTCTTTGTCTTCTTCCCAGTGTCAACCCCTTGTATACTGAATCTGTATGGGTCTTCCTGGCTTGTCTTCTTCCAATTTAATTGTCCACCCCTGTATAATGCAAAGAGTGTGTCCAACCTGTCCTTTGTCTTATGCCAGGTCATCCCCTGTACGCTGCACAGATGAACTGTGGTAAGTTGTTTCAGAGGTTCTCAGTTCTTTTACCATCATTAGCCATTCACTGTACTGAAGGAAGAGCTAAACTCGAACCTAACAGTCAGTCGTCAGCCATCCTCAGTACTGAGGAAAGAGCTATAGCTCGAACCTATCAGTCATCAGCCAATCCTCAGGCATGTGGAAGACTAAGCTATGTACATACAGTCGTCATTACATCCACAATACTGAGGAAGACTAAGCCTCTGAACACTACCAGTCAGTCGTTCAGCCATCCACAATTATGAGGAAGCCTAAAGCTACTGAACCTACCAGTCAGTCGTCAGCATCCACAGTACTTGAGAGGGAAGAGCCTAAGCTACTTGGAATCCTACCAGTTCAGTCTCAGCCATCCACAGTTTGTGGAAGAGCTATGTCTGATCTATCTGTCATCAGCCATCTCAGCCATGTGGAAAGACTAAGCTCTGAACTACCAGTCGTCAACTTACTCTGGACCGAGGCAGACTAGCTCGGAACCTACCAGTCAGTCGTTCTCGGCCATTCCAAGCTTACTGAGGAAGACCTAATGCTCTGAAAATACCGTCAGTCGTCAGCCATCCACAGTATTGGTGGAAGTGCTAAGCTTGAATAATACCAGTTAGTCAGCCATCCACTGCACTGAGGTAGAGCTAGCGCGGTACCATACCGTCGTCAGCCATCCACTGTATTGAGGATAGTGAGCTATAGCTCTGAACCTACCAGTCGTCATCCCATCATCAGTATGAGGAAGAGCTAAGCTCTGAACTACCGTCAGTCTGTCACCATTCACTGCACATGAGGAAGTTCTAAGCTCTGTACTCTACAGTCGTCAGCCATTCCACAGTAGTATTGAGGAAGAGCTAAGCTCAGAACCTACTGTTTTTCGTCACCATCACAGCTAATGATGGATTGCTAAGCTCTAAATCCTACCAGCTCTCAGTCTGACACCCATCCACAGAACTGAGAGAGCTAAGCTCTGAATCCTTCCTGTCGTCAGCAATTCCACAGCACTGAGGAAGGCTAAGCGCTGTACTACCAGTCAGTCGTCATCCATCCACAGGATGAGGAAGAGCTAAGCTATGAACCTACAGTGTCAGACTTTCACAGAGTACTGTGGTTGAGCTAAGCTCTGAACCTTACAAGTCGTCAACATCTACAGTTGTGGATAGAGTAAGCCTCTGAACCTTACAGTCGTCAACATCTACAGTATTGAGGTGAGCTAAGTCTGAACCTACCAGTCGTCAACATTACAGTAAAAGGAAGAGGCTAAGCTCTGTACCTACCGGGTACGTCATACCATTACAGTATTGAGGAAGAGATAAGCTCTGAACATACGGTCGTCAACATCTACAGTTTGAGGAAGAAGAGAAGCTGTGAACCTAACAGTCGTCAACCATTACAGTATTGAGATGAGCTAACTACTGCAACCTTCAGTCGTCAACAATCTTCTGTAATGAGGAAGAGCTAAGCTCTGAAACTACCGGTCGTCAACCATCTTCAGTAATGAGGAAGAGTAGCTCTGAAACCTTACAGTCGTCATACATCTACAGTATTGAGGAAGAGCTAAGCTCTGAAACCTACCGGTCGTTCAACTTATACAGTATTGAGGAAGAGCTAAGCTCTGAAACATAACAGTTCGTCTCCCATCCACAGTATTGAGGAAAGAGCTAAGCTTCTGAACCGTGAGCTCTTTACCATCCATGAGCAAGGTAGTTCTTTCCCTTGTTTATTTGTTTGTTGTTGTTTTTTGTTGGTTGGTTGGTAGGTTGTTGTTGTTTGTAGTTTTTTTAGTACGGTCTTCTTGTTCAACGCATTGCAATCACTTTTTATTGTTGCCTGCTAAAGCAGGAGTCCAATAATCCTAAAAACATTTATGGTTTTTGCGGTTGTTTTTTTGTTGTTGTTGTTGTTCTTCTTCTTCTTTCTCTCCTTTTTCCTCTCCTCTCCTCCTCCTCCTCCTCCTCATCTTCTTCCTCCCCCTTTCTTCTTCTTCTTCTTCTTCTTCTTCTTCTTCTTCTTGTCGTCGTCGTCGTCGTCGTTCGTCGTTTTCTTTTTTCTTCTTCTTTTCTTCTTCTTCTCTTCTTCTTCTTTGCTTCTTTCTTCCTTCTCTTCTCCTCTTACTCCTACTCCTCCCTCTTCTCTCCCCTCTTCTTCGTATTCTTCTTCTTCTTCTTCTTCTGCTTTTTATTTCTTGGTCGTCGTCGTTGTCGTCGTCGTTTTCTTCTTCTTCTTCTTTTGTTTTCTGCTTCTTTTCTTCTACTTCTTCTTTTCTTTCTTCTTCTCTTCTTCTGTCTTTTCTTCTTCTTCTTCCTTCACTTACTCCTCTTACTCCTCCTTCTCGTCTCATCCTCCCCTTCCTACCTCCTCGCTCCTATACCTACTCCTCCTCCCTTTCCTATCTCCGCCTCCTCCTCCACTGCTAATCTCCTCCTCTTCCCTTCATTTTCTTTCCTTCTCTCTTTCTTCCACCACTCCGTCTCCTTTTCTACCTCTCCTCTCCTCTACATCCTCTCCCCTCCCTCCACCTGCTCTCCTCTCCTCCTCTCCCTTCTTTTTCTTCTCCTTCTCCTTCCGCCTCTAAAAATTGAAAAAAGAATGCCATTA
>CM031609.1:14829734-14837234 GCA_018398815.1 Conus ventricosus | reverse complement strand
CAGGGGGTGGGGGGTGAGGGGGGGGGTGAGGGGGTGGGGAAGCCCGTCAGCCAAGCTTCCAGCGGCATAGAGCAGAAGTGTGTTTGGTATTCATGTTCACATCCCACGCACAATGCCTCCCTCCCCCCCCCCCCCCCCGCCCCCCCCTTCACCCCAGTGAGTCAGCTTTCTTCTAATTCTGCATGTCTGTGACGGGTGTTACAGCTGGGAGGAAGGCAGGAAAAGAAGGTGGGGGAGGGGTTGGTGGGCGGAGGGAGTTGGAGGGATGAGGAGGAGGGAGAAGATGAGATGTTACCGGGTTTTCATTCAGGAACACGCTCGGAGAGAGAGAGAGAGAGAGAGGAGAGAGAGAGGAGAGACAAGACAGAGACAGAAGACAGACAGAGAGAGAGAGAAGAGCGGGAGACACACATACAGAGAGAGAGAGAGAGAGAGAGAGAGGAGAGAGAGAGAGAGAGAGAGAGAGAGAGAGAGAGAGAATACGAATACGAATACGAATACGAATATTTATTCAGATTTAAGGCTGTCACACTGTCACTCTTGCATACCCGCATTCATGACAGCATTACTCCATACGCACACGCAATCTTTCCAATCACCCAAAAGAGCACTACCGAATGTTTTTCTTCTCCCCCTCTCCTTCAGGAAAACACTTTACTAAGTCACAACAACAACTTGTAAACAGATTTTACACCTGTATCTCTCCTCCGCACTGAGAGACAAATAAATCCGCACACATGTATTTCTCCTCACAACCGAGAGACAAATCAATCTTCACACATGTATCTCTCTTTACACTGAGAGAAAAAATAGTCTCACACTTGTATCTCTCTTTACACTGAGAGATAAAATAGTCTTCACACCTTGTATCTCTCTTTACACTGAGAGATAAAATAATCTAGTTCCGCTTCTATAAAGCTATGGCCTTCACATTCCGTTATCCCAAAATTCCGGACCAGGAGAATACAAACTCCCCGTAATCACTGAGGACCTGCCTGCCTCAAGTAAAAGCTTCCCTGCTTTCTCAATTCCCTGTCTCTCTCTCTGAGACAATATACTGCCCCCTCGAACTCTCCCCGTCCTGGAGATACGAGTCTCGACTTCTCTTCCGCGACTTCTTCTGTCTCTTGCGAAATGACGAGCTTCAACTCCTCTCCCTGGAGTTGGTACTGGCTGGGGCTGAACTACCGGTGTGTTCCCCACACCATGGCCATCTTCAAACCACCTCACGGGGTGAAAGACGAAGGGTGAAGGGCGAAGGGTAAAGGGTGAAGGGCTGAAACACGAATAAGGTTCGTGTAAGTAACCTGCTTCTCAATTCAACATATGAATTCTTTCTCTCTTCTTTAAGTTTTTCCCCCTGTAGCTTTCCCCAACTATCTATCGCTCACCTGGTAATGACTGTCAGCAAAGAGGACCACCGTCCTGACAGGTTCGAGTCTCTAGGCCATCTGCTGGGTTAAAACTGACTCTTTCCCCCCTTCTCCTAGTGAGTGCATACTCAGTGTTCAAAACACGTGACCAGCACCTTACCTTACCAGCCCTTGTTAAACTATCACTCAGTGGTCACTTTCACCCAATGACCACATTTGTTCCTTGAATGAGTCATACTCACAATTATTTTGGGGACGCCCGCTACACTAGTCAAGCCATATGAATATTCTTCCTTTAATTGTGGCACGGGGAAATGATTCATATCACTAACTACATGTGATGGAGCGTCACATGCCTTGATGTGAGGCTACGTCACATGACAAAGGCCATGGCCCCATACTGAAGGGGGCATTTACACAATTATACAATGCAACTTACGCCTAAGACATTATAGATAATGATCCTTTTCAACTGCAAGAATGAAAATATACACAGTAGAATGAAGTTAATGCACAACAACACGCAGTCTTTTTTGTGCTTCATAAATATACATAGCCAGATAGCAGATAATGTTTTCTTTTTTCTTGACGACAACAGTAATATTACCTTGAACTGACATGGTTCAGTAAAATACTTAGGTTGAATTGCGTTTGGTTCTAAGATCATGTAATACAGGACAGCACAACAAAAAATGAACTTCATCCTCTTTGCTAAACCACATAGACGGCATATAAATTCACCTTCGGCATAGTTGTAGTATCTGAAACGATGACAAGCGATATCAGAAACACCAAATCTAAACTTGGCTAATGTGCTCATAACATAACGATTCATTTAACATTGACATATGGCTCTAGCTCATGCGTTGTCTTACAGAATCTGTACTGTAAAATCTATCACTATGATAAACATGATCATGCCAGTTTTGCCATCTACAATCAATAATTCTGTCTTTAAAACATTTCAAAAATCCAGATATGTTTTGAACGCCTTGATTATCCCAAACAAACCCAAAACCATATGAATTCAAACATAGTCGCACACTAGAAGCCCACGTCTTCTTTCCATTATTATCCAAGAACATCAACATTTTGTGTGCCTGAAAGGGTAACCTATCTTCATGCATTCTAGTTAACTTCAGCCAATATTTAATACATTTTACATAGGAATTCAGGTAAATTGGATATCTTCCGAGTTCTCCATAAATCATATCATTTGGAGTTCTCATATCAACATTTAAGAAACGCTTCAATGCATACAAGTGAACTTTCTCTGTGATCATACTTTTTTTCGAAAGCCCAGATTTCAGCTCCATACTGCAGAATTGGTTGAACTTGTTGAGTCAAACAGCTTTGTAAAAATACTAAATGAGTTACAGTCTAGTTTGTATAAAATATGAAGAATAACTACAATTGCTCTCTTTGCTCTGTTTGCGATATCTTGACAGGCATAATTAAAACTGAGTTTAGTTGTAAAGTATATTCCTAGACATTTATACGCATTCACTACAACGACTGTCTCATTTCCATAGGTCCATCTCTCAACTTTTGCCAAGTACCCACCCTTACGAAAAACAATAATGTTAGTCTTCTTCATGTTAACATGTAATTCAAGTCCTTTGGCTGCAGAGTATAAAGAATTAAGTTGACGTTGGAGACCAATTACTGTCGTGGACAACAATACAATATCATCAGCAAACAGGAAAATAAACAATTCTAAAAAGTCAAGAGTTACTCCATGCCTACCATTTTCAATTATTTCCAGGGCTAGCTCGTTTATGAACAACGAAAACAACACGGGGCTAGAGACATCGCCCTGTTTAAACACCACGAGAACACATAAAAGAATCAGATAATTTTGCTCCTGATCGTATTCTTGCTTTCACTCCACTGTGCATATTTTTACGCAACGAAATAATTTACCTTTAACTCCATTTTTGATCAAAATAGGCCATAAAAGTTTACGAGAGATTGAATCAAAAGCCTTTTCAAAATCAACAAAGGCAACATATAACTTCTGATATATACAAATTGTTTTTTGCACGGCAGCAGTAATGTAAATAATATGGTCAATTGTTGAGTAACCTTTTTTAAAACCCAGCTTGATGTTCCCCAGTTATATAATTCAAGCATACCCATTCACACAACCTGCCATTAATAACAGAACTATACAACTTACTACAAATATACTCAAAGAAATACCCCTGTAATTGTTTACATCATTGACTTCTCCCCTTTTAAATAAAGGCAGAACTATAGATTCTTTCCAGCCATTAGGATATATTCCAGAATCAAACAGAAAATTGAATAGCTTTATTAAAACGTTCAAACTACTTTCTCCAGAATTCTTGAAAAACTCACCAATCATACCATCTGGTCCAGCAGATTTACCATTTTTCAATTTCCGTACAGCAAGTAATATCTCCTCTTTAGATATTGGTCTGTCCAAACAGACAAACTTCCTCTCCGTCCTCATCTGTTAACGCTTCCCTCCATAATGACACTCTCATCATCGTCTTTTTCTAGCAAACTTCTGAAATGTTGATGCCATTCATACATAGGAATATCATTAGAGGGTTGTGATCTCTTTCTAGATATTTTATGAACATGTTCCCAAAAAGACTTCTGGCTCTGAATAGAATTCATGAGTACATTTAACAAGCTATCATTGTATTCTTTCTTTTTCCTTTTGTTTAAATTCTTATATTCACGCATTGCAATACAAAACTCAATTCCATCTTCTTTATCTAACGTTTTATTAAATTTTCTGAATATTCTACGCATTTTACATTTATGTAATTTACATTCTTGGTCATACCAATTATTTTGAGTAATGTTTTTGTTTACTGGTATTCTTTTCACCATACATTCAGCTTGATCTTTAACAATTTTATTGAACTGATTTATTGCGTCGTTGACATCCACATGTATCAGATCTTCAGCCGCTGCTATCTGGTTCTGTACATCTTCTGACCGCATGGAAAAAAATAAACTGCCGAGCGTAATCTTGGTTCCAACAATATTTAACTATAAATTCGTTATTTTGAGCACGCATATCATGTTGGAATACATCTTTTCACTCCGGACATTTATGCATAATACAAGGGGTAAGTGATCAGATTCAAATCTGTCTAGTACTCTCAAAGTTAACTGTTACTTAATAAGTCAAAAAGGTCTACAGATGCTAGGAAATAATCGTTTACACACTGTTACCTGTATCAGAAATGTATGTGAAACGACCCTTTGAGTCGTCATTACATACACGATTTAAAATACACAATCCTAACACAGAACACATGTTAAGCATTTTCTTTCCGTACAAGTTGAGTACTTTATCTTGGGAAGATCTCACCATTTCGGGACTTTTGCTGTTATTGTGACATACATGTAGATCACGCTCACTAACCGCATGTTGATGTTAGTCTACCCTGCAGTGATGACGTTGAGGTTGAAACGTGTGCGAATGTCGCACGGGAAGAAGGTGGGGGAGAATGTAAAGGGGACGGAGTGATGATGACAGAAATTGGTGGTAGGGGTGAATGTTTGAATATGTTTGAAATAAACAGCGGTGATGACTGTGAGAATATGAATGCTATAGACATCAATGGCAATTGTGAGGATAAAGCTGATCATTTTGATCATCTTGCATGTAAAAATGTTAGTTGTAACTGTAGCAACTATGTAAGTAAAAGTAGCAGAGATGAATGTAGAAATTGTAATAACAAAGATGGTGACGATGTAATTGTGGATAGAAAAGACAAAAACAGATGTGTGAATGATTCCTGTAAGTCGTTTAGGACGGGTGAACAACAAACCAATTTTACGAGAGGGTCAGGAGAAGAGAGAGATGGTGGCATGAATTTACAACCTGAGAGCGGTTCCTGTTCTGGTCTGAATGTGACGAGTGTGTATGGTTTTGTAAAAAACATATCTTTTCTTCAGTGGAATATATGTGGATTGTCTAATAAATTAGAAGATAGAGGTTTTATTCAATTTGTTTCCTCGTTTGATGTTGTTTGTTTAGTGGAGACGTTTGTTGAAAAATTTGAATCGACTATTTTCAAAAATCATAATCTCTACGTAAAGTCAACGGTTAAGCTTACAAGACATGGAAGATGCTCAGGGGCATAATTTGCTTGGTACATAAAAGATTAATTCCGTATGTGCGTCTTATTGATTGTGAGAATCCTTATTTGATTTTATTTGTGCTTGACAAATAATTTTTTGGTCTTAAAAGAAAAAAACCTTACTGGCTTGTACATACGTTCCACCTGAAAATTCACCCTACTACTCTGTAAATAGTTTTGACAATGGCATTGACTTGCTAGAAGAGTGTATTGTGAACAATGTGATGTCTTTAGGTGATATTGATATATTGCTCTGTGGTGATATTAATGCGAGGACATCTAACCTGTCCCCGGAAAATCATTAGAGAGAGAGAGAGAGAGAGAGAGAGAGAGAGAGAGAGAGAGAGAGAGAGAGAGAGAGAGAGAGAGAGAGACGTGAGGGAATTTACAGTCAAAACCTGAAACCAAAAAAAATCTGCTCTGCCCCTGCCCTACCTTGCCTTCTTTGTCTTCCCTTTGCATTTCTTGCCTGCCTTTGGCTTCCTTGCCTTCTTGTCTTTTACGCCTTTCCTATTCTCCCATGCCTTGCCTTCCCTCGTCTTACCTTGCCTTGCTTCGCCTTGGTTTCCTTGCCTCGACTTCCCTTGCCCTTCCGTGTCTTCCTTTGCCTTCCTTGCCTTGTCTTTTATGCTTTTGTTTGCGTTGCTTTGCCTTGCCTTCCTTGCTTTGCCCTGTTTTTGCCTTGCCTAGATTGCCTTGCCTTCCTTGCCTTGCCCTTCCTGCATTGCCCAGTCTTGTCTTGCCTTCCTTGTCTTCCTTGCCTTGCCTTCCCTGCATTGCCTAGTCCTGTCTTGCCTTCCTTGCCTTCCTTGCCTTGCTATTCCTGCATTCCCTAGTCTTGCCTTGCTTTCCTTTCCTTCCTTGCCTTGCTCTTCCTGCATTGCCTAGTCCTGTCTTGCCTTCCTTGCCTTGCCCTTCCTGCATTGCCCAGTCTTGTCTTGCCTTCCTTGCCTTGCCCTTCCTGCATTGCCCAGTCCTGTCTTGCCTTCCTTGCCTTGGCCGTCTTCCATTGCCTAGTCTTGTCTTGCCTTCCTTGCCTTGCCCTTCCTGCATTGCCCAGTCCTGTCTTGCCCTCCTTGCCTTGCCCTTCCTGCATTGCCCAGTCCTGTCTTGCCTTCCTTGCCTTGCCCTTCCTGCATTGTCTAGTCTTGTCTTGCCTTCCTTGCCTTCCTTGTCTGCCCTTCCTGCATTGCCCAGTCTTGTCTTGCCTTCCTTGCCTTGCCCTTCCTGCATTGCCCAGTCTTGTCTTGCCTTCCTTGCCTTGCCCTTCCTGCATTCCCCAGTCTTGTCTTGCCTTCCTTGCCTTGCTCTTCCTGCATTGCCTAGTCTTGTCTTGCCTTCCTTGCCTTGGCCTTCCTGCATTGCCCAGTCTTGTCTTGCCTTCCTTGTCTTCTTTGCCTTGGCCCTTCCTTCATTGCCCAATCTTGTCTTGCCTTCCTTGCCTTGCCCTTCCTGCATTACCCAGTCTTGTCTTGCCTCCCTTGCCTTCCTTGCCTTGCCCTTCCTGCATTGACCAGTCTTGTCTTGCCTTCCTTGCCTTGCCCTTCCTGCATTGCCCAATCTTGTCTTGCCGTCCTTGCCTTGCTCTTCCTGCATTGCCCAGTCTTGTCTGGCATTTCTTGCCTTCCATGCCTCGTCTTTTTTTTTTGTACCTTCTTGCTTGCCTGGTCTTGTTTGCACTTGTATTTTCCTCTTTTCCTTCGTTTGCCTTGCATTTCCCGACCTTTCTTTCCTGACCTTGCCTTGCCTTTCTTTTTGTGACCTTGGCTTGTAGTTTTCCTACGTTTCTTGCCTTTGCTTGCCTCGCCATTTTTACCATGCCTTGCCTTGCCATGTCTCTCCTTGCCTGGTTGATGCGCCTCGCTTTGCCTTTACTCTCTTCCTTTTTTTGCTTTGTCTTTCTTTGTTACTTTTAGTGTGTGTGTGTGTGTGTGTGTGTGTGTGTGTGTGTGTGTGTGTGTGTGTGTGTGTCGGTACAACCTTGAGTTAATCTGACAATA
>CM031609.1:14824734-14827234 GCA_018398815.1 Conus ventricosus | reverse complement strand
AAAAAAGAAACACCCGAAGGTGCTGGTGAGGACCCAGAGAAGCACTGTCTTTACCTGCCTTTAGAGCAGTCCTGTACCACCCTTGGAGGCCTGCGCTGTGTTGACGATGGGTACAGGCACGCGCCCGGACACTCCATTAAGATATCAAGGGACATAACTGCCCCTGAACAGAGGTAAATTAGACTACAGGATGCAGCTCATAACAGCCTTAAAGTAGCATCCCCATGGGTGTACCAGCCCGTATTTCATGACTGCAGGGCCCACCGGCGAAAAACACCACCCTCCAGCTGCCGAGCACACCCCACAGACCCAACCACCCCTGCCCACGGACAGATGAAGACAGTGCCAAATCCAGACACAGCCAAGCTTTCGCCATACGGTCTTATGTGCCCTCAAAGAGAATCCAGAGTTGTAGTCTTTCCCACTGTCAACAGGACTTTCCCTGTGGTCAGTGGGTCTTTCCTCACCGTCACTGGACCTTTCTCCAGGGTCACCCTAGTTAAGGCAAAGAAGAAAAAGAAACACCCGAAGGTGCTGGGAGGACCCAGAGAAGCACTGTCTTTACCTGCCCTTTAGAGCAGTCCTGTACCACCCTTGGAGGCCTGCGCTGTGTTGACGATGGGTACAGGCACGCGCAGGACACTCCATTAAGATATCAAGGGACATAACTGCCCCTGAACAGAGGTAAATTAGACTACAGGATGCAGCTCATAACAGCCTAAAGTAGCATCCCCATGGTGTACCAGCCCGTATTTCATGACTGCAGGGCCCACCGGCGAAAAACACCACCCTCCAGCTGCCGAGCACACCCCACAGACCCAACCACCCCTGCCCACGGACAGATGAAGACAGTGCCACTCCAGACACAGCCAAGCTTTCGCCATACGGGCTTATGTGCCCTCAAGAGAGAATCCAGAGTTGTAGTCTTTCCCACTGTCAACAGGACTTTCCCTGTGGTCAGTGGGTCTTTCCTCTACCGTCACTGGACCTTTCTCCAGGGTCACCCTAGTTAAGGCAAAGAAGAAAAAGAAACACCCGAAGGTGCTGGGGAGGACCCAGAGAAAACACTGTCTTTACCTGCCTTTAGAGCAGTCCTGTACCACCCTTGGAGGCCTGCGCTGTGTTGACGATGGGTACAGGCACGCGCAGGACACCCATTAAGATATCAAGGGACATAACTGCCCCTGAACAGAGGTAAATTAGACTACAGGATGCAGCTCATAACAGCCTTAAAGTAGCATCCCCATGGGTGTACCAGCCCGTATTTCATGACTGCAGGGCCCACCGGCGAAAAACACCACCCTCCAGCTGCCGAGCACACCCCACAGACCCAACCACCCCTGCCCACGGACAGATGAAGACAGTGCCACTCCAGACACAGCCAAGCTTTCCGCCATATGGTCTTATGTGCCCTCAAGAGAGAATCCAGAGTTGTAGTCTTTCCCACTGTCAACAGGACTTTCCCTGTGGTCAGTGGGTCTTTCCTCACCGTCACTGGACCTTTCTCCAGGGTCACCCTAGTTAAGGCAAAAATAGATTATAACATATCATGGAAAATTATAAAAAAGAGCAGTACCATACAACAACATTTCTAAAAAATGCAACTTATGTACTACAGAAAAGTGGCTGGATATTATGTAAACCCCATCTAGCATCCCTGAACTCTAAAAGTAGAAATGATTAATAATTGCAGGCACAAATGGAAATCTTTGTCAATGCACCATTCCTTGGCACGTGCCCCTGAACGCGCCCCAAAAAAGAAAAAATCTATAGGCCACGTGCCACACGCGCAGAGCTCACACGCCCACACACTAAACTATATAAAGCGTGCCCAGATTATACATACCCTGAGGAGAGCAGAGAATGTAAATATACGGGTTCACGACCACCCATCTTATTTTGCACGAAAACCCCCCCTTTCACAAACAAATCACGTCCTTCTCATGTTAATTTGACAAAAATCAACACATTTTACAAACAAAATTAACACGCAAAAACCGCCAAAAATCGACGTAATCGTTACTTTAAAATGGGGCTTACGTGCAAGATAAGATTGGTGATCTTGAACATAGATATTTACATTCTCTCCAGGGACATAAAAATTAAGGGTTTACAGTATGCTCTTCTACTTCAAGCACCATTATTAAATCAGAACAAACAACCGGCTCTCCATTTTTGGTTAGTTTATTTTACATCTAATGAATTTATAGGCCCATTAACTAATTCTTAAATTCACTGTTTTTTCCAACTGAGAATAATCGATAATCGCAAAAACCCCGCCCTAGTTGATGGCAAAACCTTTAGAACTGTAGACGGATAGCCATCAAACAAATTAGCATCTGTTTTTTAACTGTTGTAAATGGACATACAAAATTGGGTTCACGGGGAAAAATCAAAGGTTTTTTACCTTCAAATTTTAAGACATCTTCCTTGTATAAAACATAAGCTCGTCAAACTTTAAAACCTAAATTTTTTGCTAGCCTTTTGGAAAAATTACTCT
>CM031609.1:14821281-14824634 GCA_018398815.1 Conus ventricosus | reverse complement strand
TAAATGCAATATTGGTATTGTATTAGATTTTCTTGAAAAATTAAGTCTCAACGCCAAATATATGCCCCCTCCCCACCCCCTTTTTTTTTTTTAAATGCAAATACGTAACACCATCTGGGTATTGGAGATTGTCTTCTTTGGATAAAAAATACCATTGAATAGTTTACATATGTCGATTGATGAGCTTTTAAAATTAGTTAAATATAGATCTCCGAATATTTGTTTGATGTAGATAATCCCAGAATCGTTGATTTTATGTCAGTGCTAGCAACAAAAAGCATGAACACTGCATTTGAATAAAATATGTCCCACGTATTCACCATTATGTCACGTGAAATTCAAGTAAACTTTGATATCGTGGAGAGGACATGAGAGTAAATAGAGAGCAAAAAGAAACAGACCATCCAAAAGAGGAGCAAAAATAACAGACCATCCAAAAGAGGCAAAAATAACAGACCATCCAAAAGCTAGCAAAAATAACAGACCATCCAAAAGCTAGCAAAAATAACAGACCATCCAAAAGAGAGCAAAAAAACAGACCACCCAAAAGAGAGCAAAAATAACAGACCACCCAAAAGCAAAAATACAGAGACCAAAAAGTAAAATACAGACCACCCAAAAGAGAGCAAAAATAACAGACCACCCAAAAGAGAGCAAAAATAACAGACATCCAAAAGAAAGAACAAAAAACAAAAAAGAGACCACCCAAAAGAGAGCAAAAATAACAGACCACCCAAAAGGAGAGCAAAAATAAACCCAACAAGACCATCCAAAAGAGCAACAAAACAAAAAGAGACCACCAAAAGAGAGCAAAAAACCCTAAACAGACCACCCAAAAGAGAGCAAAAAAACCAAAACAGACCATCCAAAAGAGAGCAAAAAAACCAAACAGAGACCACCAAAAGAGAGCAAAAAAACCAAACAGAGACCATCCAAAAGGAGAGACAAAGAAAACCCAAACGAGACCACCAAAAGAGAGCAAAAAAAACCAAAACAGAGCCCCAAAGAGAGCAAAAAAAAAACCAAAACAGAGACCACCAAAAGGAGAGCAAAAAAAAACCAAAACAGAGACCATCCAAAAGGAGAGCAAAAAAAACCCAAAACAGAGACCATCCAAAAGGAGAGCAAAAAAAACCCAAAACAGAGACCATCCAAAAGGAGAGCAAAAAAAACCCCAAAACAGAGACCATCCAAAAGGAGAGCAAAAAAAACCCAAAACAGAGACCATCCAAAAGGAGAGCAAAAAAAACCCAAAACAGAGACCATCCAAAAGGAGAGCAAAAAAAACCCAAAACAGAGACCATCCAAAAGGAGAGCAAAAAAAACCCAAAACAGAGACCATCCAAAAGGAGAGCAAAAAAAACCCAAAACAGAGACCATCCAAAAGGAGAGCAAAAAAAACCCAAAACAGAGACCATCCAAAAGGAGAGCAAAAAAAAAACCCAAAACAGAGACCATCCAAAAGGAGAGCAAAAAAAAACCCAAAACAGAGACCATCCAAAAGGAGAGCAAAAAAACCCAAAACAGAGACCATCCAAAAGGAGAGCAAAAAAAACCCAAAACAGAGACCATCCAAAAGGAGAGCAAAAAAAACCCCAAAACAAGACCATCCAAAAGGAGAGCAAAAAAAACCCCAAAACAGAGACCATCCAAAAGGAGAGCAAAAAAAAACCCAAAACAGAGACCATCCAAAAGGAGAGCAAAAAAACCCCAAAACAGAGACCATCCAAAAGGAGAGCAAAAAAAACCCAAAACAGAGACCATCCAAAAGGAGAGCAAAAAAAACCCAAAACAGAGACCATCCAAAAGGAGAGCAAAAAAACCCCAAAACAGAGACCATCCAAAAGGAGAGCAAAAAAAACCCAAAACAGAGACCATCCAAAAGGAGAGCAAAAAAACCCCAAAACAGAGACCATCCAAAAGGGAGCCAATAGAACAGACCATTAAAAAGAGAGCAAACAAATAGGGACCGTAGAAACAACAGCAAAAACTGGAGACCGTCAAAAAGAGAGCACGATGAAAAGACCATCAAAACGACAACAAATCATAGAGATCATCAACAGGAGAACAAAAAGAAGACAAAGCCGTCAGCACCCTAAAACTTCAAGAAAGCACAATCATCCTTCACCCCAAGCATAACGCAGCAAATGGCCTCTGTAGAATCCCTCTGTTCTATCATCAGATCGGAAATCTCCGACGAACATACAACTCCAACAACAGGAGAAAGGATTTGGTCGCCACTTCAAATCGTGAACAGCATATCCCAAAGAGTTTCAGCCCACTCATCGGATGTTCTCCATTGTCCCTACCTCCATTGTCCCCACCCCCCATTGTCCCCAACCCCATTGTTCCCGAGGGACAAGCGAGGACTGGACCTCCAGATGGAGAGGGAGGTTATGGAAAGTCCGTCTGAGAGATTCTCTGTTCTTCTCCCCGGTGTTCTTACCCCCGGAGTGGCGAAGCGGGAGATTAGTTTGTCGGCACGTCTGGAACTGGCATTAGTCTGGAGGTCTGCGGGATATTGCCTCCAGGGAAACTGGGTTATCACGGAAATCGTCAGTTGGCTTCGTCACTGGAAAACCCTTTGTTCGTTGCTGTTTGTCGTGGTGGGTTGTGAGTTGCTGCTTTTTCATCTTGTAGCTGTGGCCGTTTTCGTTGTTTTTGCAGTTGTAGCTGCTGTTGTTTTGTTGCTGTTGCTGCTACTGTCGTTATGTCATTGTTGTATGCATCTCGTCTTTTTTTGCGTTGTTGTTGTTCTTGTGTTGTTTTGTTGACGTAGTTCTTAATCTTGTTCTTGCTATTTTTCTTATTCTCTTTCGTTCTTTCGTTCTTTCTTTCTTCGTGGTGTTTGCATACTTAGAGGAACGTCTGTTTGGCTGTTGTTCAGTTAGTCTTCACTGGCTGTTGTTCAGTTAGTCTTCACTGGCTGTTGTTCAGTTAGTCTTCACTGGCTGTTGTTCAGTTAGTCTTCACTGGCTGTTGTTCAGTTAGTCTTCACAAGGATGCACGGAGGAGAGAAAAAAAGGTTACTAACCAATTTATTTTTTACCTTTTTTTTTTTTTTTGCATTCTACACATATAATGCATTCTACATGTATTGCATGCACACGTATTTACAGATATGTGTAAAAGAATCGGGTAACATTGAGATTAAAAACAGTGAATAATCAAAAAGGAAAGTCAAATGGAAAAAAAAATCAAATGTATTTATTACATCAAATCAAATCAAATACGTTATCTGTATGAAACAATATAATAGATGTGACTTTCACATCTTTTCAAAGTGGTTGCTGGAGTCATATGGATCCACATAACATACACATTTTCGAGGTGCAGAATGGAAATGCAACACA
>CM031609.1:14806281-14811281 GCA_018398815.1 Conus ventricosus | reverse complement strand
ACTATTTTCATTAATTTCTTGTACTCGGTGTTTATCAACTGGAAAACTAGGTCCAACCGCAAAAGCTGAAGAAGAAAAAAAAAATCTTCCTCCGTTTCCAAGAGAGAGGAGAGAGGGATGGAGGTAAAGGGGGATGTGGAAGTGAGGGGAATACATGTCTGGCACTTTTTCAGATGAGCTTCAACTGATTGATTATCCTTGTCGGTTTCCACGGTTCCCACGTGTGTGTGTGCGTGTGTGTGTGTGTGTGTGTGTGTGTGTGGTGTGCGTGTGCGTGTGTGTGTGTGTGCGTGTGCTGCGTGTATGTGTGTGTGTGTGTGTGTGTGTGTGTGTGTGTGTGTGTGTGTGTGTGTGTGTGCTGCGTGCGCGCGCGCGCGCGTACGTGCGTTCGTGCGCGCGCGTGTGTGTGTGTGTGTGTGTGTGTGTGTGTTGCATTCCGGAACCATACACCCTGTCTTCCCCGCCATCAAGCCATGTTTTCTATTTTCTGCGTCATGTGCGGTTCCCATGCCTTGCTGCAGGAGACATCAACGTCATCATCTATGGCTGCCTGCTAATTGCTGGCACGTGGGGAGAAACACTTTGCGAGCTGTTATGCTCCAAGTATTTCTGTTATCTCCCCGAATTATCAGATTTCAGGATATGTTCTACACAAAAACAGAAAAAAGACTGTCAAGGCTTGCCAAAAGATGGAATATGAATGATAACTATGTGGAGGGGGGAGAAAGAATTGCAGCTGACAGCGGTCTGACATGCTTTTTCATGTTGCCGTCTACATTTTCATAACTTTTTTTTTTTTAGATGTGTTTTTGTTTGCGCCCTGTGCAGTTTCAAAGTCAGACCGCGTTCAAATTTCTTTTCTGGCGCGAGCGTTTTGTGCTGCACGAGTGTTTGCACCGTTAGCTGTTCGCATAAAGGCAATGGATAACGTGGCGGAATTCGTCTCGGCACAAAACCTAAGGCATTCCCCGTTCTCCCTCTGTTGTTTTCGATACAGAATACTGCAGATTCAGTAGTAGAATCATTAATTAAATGAGGCCTTTAAGAAACTATTTACCACAGGAATTTGGCCTCAAAATTTTATTGCTTTTTTCAACTTTTTTTTTTCAAATTCTAGTCAAACTTTTAAAAATTCTTGAGAAACATTTGTAGACATATTTGAAAAACCAATTTGTTCTTTAAAATGATATTGATCTTTTTAACGCAAAGCAGGTAAGGAAAAACCAAGAACCAGCTATCTTTCCATCGCTACCATCCCTTTCGTTTGTCATTAGTAAGGGTTCATTTATCCGTATGGCACATACACAGAGAGAAATGCACCGTTTAAGAACAAACCGCAGAGTGATGCACGATTTAGAGCTGGCCAAAGAACCACTGTAACGATGGCTAAGAGAAAAAGGACCGGAAGAAAGACAAACGGAAAATCCGAATTGTGTTTTCAAAGCTGACCCACTCATGCGTAGCATCGTACCGATGAAAAACAGGTGGAACAAAAAGTCGAATCACTGAAAGCAATCCAAAATGAAAATACGAACACAAAACAGAGACGGAAGGAACGCTTGTTTAATACTCACTGGCGAACAGACAAAGTAAATGTTCGACAAATATGTGATCTTCAGACAGTACAAACAACACGCATGAAAATTTCACAAAAACGATACTCCCAGATCCTGCTCAGCATGAAAATTACGATGTATGAAAAGAGGAGTGAGGAAGGGAAGACACTTCAGTAACAGAGAGAGAAGGGAGGGAGAGAGGAGAGAGAGAGGAGGAGAAGAGAGAGAGAGAGAGAGAGAGAGAGAGAGAGAGAGAGAGAGAGGGGGGGGAGAGAGAGAGGATGGTTGTGAGGAAGGTAAGCAGGGAGATGGATCTCGTCAACAAAGGATTCCTGAAAGGGGGGGATAGTGGGGAGGGAGGGAGGCTGGGCTGTGGGGGGGGGGGGGGGGGGGGGGGGAGCAGGGAGACAGGGGAACAGGGAACATGTGGAGGGAGTGAGCAGGAGAAGGGGACAGAAACTCCATACACATCAGCAATGTCATTAGCACAGTCTTTCCACAGTAAGCACTGCTCTTGCATCTAACTGCGTGTTGTATTCAGGACCGGGCTGGTGATTCCATGGGTCAAAAACCCAAAGTGTAGCCTGACCAGTGTGTGAGTGGGCACAGGCTCAGCATTGAAGCGTAGGGAATGTGAAAGTGAACACACAAACCCAACGCGGCACTCGAAACATGAAAATAATAATTTCTTTTTAAAGTGAAGATTTATGTGCTGTGGATTGCTACTGCTGTGTCCACTTGAGGTGTAGAACCCAAACACTGGGAATAAGTAACAAGGGATTCACGTGTGTGTGGAACCAGTACTGGGAATGTGTAACAATGTGTCTACTTAGGTAGCGGAACCAAAGAAGTTCGTATGGTTGAAACCGTATCCACCCTAGTATCATGTAATATGTTTGTTTCTTTCCTTTGTGGCACGTGTGTTCAAGAACTGTGATAGTAAAGGGCGACCTGGAACATGACTAGATAAGAGGGTTTTTTTATAGTTAAAGGGCCTGTAATCTTACCTGGATGTTCAATTCTGAAAAAAAAAATTGTAATGGACGAGTGAATTAATGAGCTATAGTTAAAAGGTGCGACAAGAAAAATGGAAACATTTGAAACAATGCTTTTCTTGTGTCCTGAAAACCTTTGTTCTTTTTTTTTTTTTGTGTTCGTTTGTTGTTGTTGTATTTTTGTTTGTTTGTTGTTGTTTTTTGAGTGGAGAGGAAGCATACCATGTCATTGGCCTTCTCTGCTGAGTCAGATGCAACGGGCTGCCTACCTGGGTAAGCCGACTAAAGAGCTGCCTGCTGGCGCTACATTCAGTCGTTTCCCGTGTCATCCAGTCCGTCAGTAACTCAGGTTTTCATCCATCGTTTCCCGTGTCATCCAGTCCGTCAGTAACTCAGTTTTCATCCATGTTTTTATTATTACGGTTGATGCCATGTGCAACGTTTCATCCATACCCAAGGTAAAAATAATGGTTTTCTCTTCCGAAAGTTGGTGATGGGATTTTACGTGTGTGTGTGCAAAATGTCATGCATGCGTTCACACACAGAATCTAATTCGAAGGGCTTTTCAAGAAGTGGAGTCAGAACCAATGTTAACTACCAGGGGAAAATCCCCCTCCCCCCCCCCCCCTCCCCCCCCTCCCCCCCCCCCCCCCCCCCCCCCCACACACACACACACACACACACCGAACCAGCCCAGAAGAGATTCGAACCCTCAACCCCAGGATTACCGGGACCGCGAGTCCTGTGCTCTACCAACTGAGCTGTTCCAGCTCCTGATGATGACTGTTGTGGATGAGATTGATGAAGATAATGTGTCACAGTTCCTTATGATGACTGTTGCAGATGGGATTGATGAAGATAATGTGTCACAGTTCCTTATGATGACTGTTGCAGATGAGACTGATTAAGATAATGCGTCACAGTTCCTTATGATGACTGTTGCAGATGAGACTGATGAAGATAATGCGTCACAGTTCCTTATGATGACTGCTGTGGATGAGACTCATGAAGACAATGCGTCACAGTTCCTTATGATGACTGTTGCAGATGAGACTGATGGAGATAATGCGTCACAGTTCCTTATGATGACTGTTGCAGATGAGACTGATGAAGATAATGCGTCACAGTTCCTTATGATGACTGTTGCAGATGAGACTGATGAAGATAATGCGTCACAGTTCCTTATGATGACTGTTGCAGATGAGACTGATGAAGATAATGCGTCACAGTTTCCTTATGATGACTGTTGGCAGATGAGACTGATGAAGATAATGCGTTACAGTTCCTTATGATGACTGTTGTGGATGAGACTGATGAAGATAATGCGTCACAGTTCCTTATGAGATGGACTGTTTGTGGATGAGACTGATGAAGATAATGCGTCACAGTTCCTTATGATGACTGTTGTGGATGAGACTGATGAAGATAATGCGTCACAGTTCCTTATGATGACTGTTGTGGATGAGATTGATGGAGATAATGTGTCACAGTTCCTTATGATGACTGTTGCAGATGAGACTGATAAATAATGCGTCACAGTTCCTTATGACGTTTGTGATGGGATTGATGAAATAATGCGTCACAGTTCCTTATGATGACAGTTGCAGAGGATTGATGAAGATATTGCGTCACATTCCTTAATGGGCTGTTGCGATGGATTGATGAAGATAATGCGTCACAGTTCCTTATGATGACTGTTGCAGATGCGACTGATTAGAATAATGCGTCACAGTTCCTTATGATTACTGTTGTGGATGAGACTGAAGAAAATGCGTCACAGTTCCTTATTGACTGTTGCAGATGAGACTGAGAAGATAATGCGTCACGTTCCTTATGATTGTGCAGATGAGACTGATGAAGATAATGCGTCACAGTTCCTTATGACTGTTGCAGATGAGACTGATGAAGAATACTCACAGTTCCTTATGAATACTGTTGTGGATGACATGAAATAATGCGTCACAGTTCCTTATGATGACTGTTGTGGGTTAGACTGATGAGATAATGTCACAGTTCTTAGTAACTTTTGGATGAGACTGTGAAGATAATGCGTCACATTCCTAGGACTGTTGTGGATGGACTGATGAAGATAACGTCACAGTTCCTTATGATACTGTTGGAGGATTGATGAAGATAATGTGTCAAGTTCCTTATGATGACTGTTGCAGATGAGACTGATGAAGATAATGGTCACAGTTCCTTAGATGATTATGCGGATGAATTGATGAATATAATGTGTCACAGTTCCTTATGATGATTATTGCGGAGAAGACTAGAAGATAATGTCACAGTTCCTTATGATGACTGTTGTGGATGAATTGATGAAGATAATGCGTCACAGTTTCCTTATGATGATTGTTGTGGATGAGACTGATGAAGATAATGCGTCACAGTTCCTTACGATGATTGTTGTGGATGACATTGAGAAGTTAATGCGTCACAGTTTCCT
>CM031609.1:14796281-14801281 GCA_018398815.1 Conus ventricosus | reverse complement strand
AGGAAAATTCCAAATAGTCCCAGATTGATCCTTGGGGGGGGGGGGGGGGTAAATCTAGGCTAGCCCAAACTTATCCCCCCGAGGGGGGGGGGGGGGGGGGTCAGTTCTAGCTAGTCCTAGAATGACCCCCGGGGGTAAAAGCAGGCTAGCCCAGACTTACCCCGGGGTAAGTTCCGGAGGGGGGGGGGTAAGAACGGGCTGTTACACCGGGGTGAACAGCTGTTGGTGCTCAACGCACATGCGCCATAAAACGCTCCCGCCGGATACGAGATCTTAAACGTGGCTTGGATTTGAAGCTACGCTAGGCCTATGTAGACACACATCTTTACACAAGGAGAGAGAGAGAGGAGAGAGAGAAGAGAGAGAGAGAGAGAGAGAGAGAGAGAGAGAGAGAGAGAGAAAATGGAAAATGGTTTATTCAGGTTAGGCCACAGCCCCTACTGAAGGGGGGAAACTATTTACAATGGCACTTTAACGACAAGAAAAAGTATGGATACATCAACATAATAATGACAGCTTCCAACATCTTTTGACAATAGAGTTAAAACAGATACATGCTTCAATATTAACATTCACATCCTTCAACTACAGTCGCACGCCTTTTAAATGCCTTATATAAATACATGCATACATTCTTCAGTATAATTTCGTTACTGTTAGCCATCAATAAGGCTACGTTGAATAAACATGGATTTGCATAAATTTTCCTGGAATATATTGTTGCCGAAGCTCACAGAGACTAGGGCAACAAAACAAAACATGTACTTCATCTTCTTTTGCGTCATTACACAATGGGCATGCTACAGAATTAGTTGATACCTTATTATAACGGTCCCGATGTATTGCCATGTCTGTTACTCCGAATCTAAATTTTGTTAAATAACATCTAATATGTCTGTCGATGTCAATTAAAAGATACCTTTCGCAGCTCCTAGATGATTGAAAGTTCTATATAAAGAAAACCGGTCGCTGTCTTGGATATGTTCACTCCAGTTTTGCCATCGACAATCAATAAGCCTCTGGTGAAATTCATCCAGAAATGCATTGACATTTTCAACCCCTTGATTTAGCCATACCATTCCAAAACCATTCTGAAATAATGTTTCTCGAATCCTTGAAACCCATGTATATTTACCGCGTGAGTCTAGCCACATCAACATCTCGTAAGCTTTCACCGGTAGTCTATTTCCATCCATACGTAATTAACTTAAGCCAATATCTAATACACCGAACAGACGTATTTACATAAACAGGGTAGCGTCCTGTTTCTCCGTACACTAAATCATTCGGCGTTTTAAGTTGCACCCCTAAAAAATTTTTTAATGCAAATAAGTGAACCTTTTGAATACGAGCAACTGCTTTATCTAATCCCCATATTTCAGCACCGTACATGGCAATAGGTAGAACCTGATAATCAAAAATTTTCAAAAATACTGCAAATTAATTATTCTTAAGCGTGTACAACTTTTGCATAATACACAGCAAGGCGTTCTTTGCTCGGCTTGCAAGGTCTTCACAAGCAAATACAAAACTAAGTCTCGTGGAGAAATATATACCAAGATACTTATAACAGTTGACAATCTTCATTTCCTCTCCATTAAGAAACCACCTTTCACTCGCAGCAAGATAACCATCTTTCCTGAATACAACAACATTACCTTTTTCATATTGACCTTAAGCTGAAGTCTTGAAGATGCACTCCATAAACTATTCAGTTGTGTTTGAAGCCCAACTGGTGTTTCTGAAAGCAAGGCAATGTCATCTGCTAACAACAAAATAAACAATTCCATGAAATCAGGAGTCAATGTTGCACCGTGCCTTCCTTTCTCTATTATTTCCAGGGCTAGCTCGTTTATAAATAAGGAGAAAAGTACAGGGCTGCATGCATCACCCTGTTTTACCCTCTTGTGCACATGATATAGTCAGTAAAACTAGCACCAGATCTTACTCTTGCTTTCACACTACTATACATACTATTAATACATTTGCAGAGTTTTCCTTGAATTCATTCTTTTGGAGTACTGGCCAGAGCAATGATCTTGATACAGAGTCAAAAGCTTTTTCGAAATCAATAAAGGCAACATATAATTTACGGTTCAGTGAAAATTGTTTCTGTATTAACGCCAAGAGTGTGAACATCTGATCAATAGTTGAGTAGCCTTTCTTAAACCCTGCTTGATGTTCACCTGTGATGTCATTTTGCCGTACCCATTCTTGTAACCTGCAATTGATTATCGAACTAAATACCTTACTACTGATGTCACCTAACGATATACCTCTATAATTGCCAGGGACATCATTGCACCCTTTTTAAACAGTGGCACGATTATTGACTCTGTCCATCGTTCTGGAAATAACCCATTATCAAAAAGCGTATTGAAAAACTTAACAAAGAAATCAATAATAACATTACCACCAAATTTCAATAATTCTCCAATAATTCCATCTGGCCCTGCAGATTTTCTGTTTTTTTAAGCCTTTTTATTGCAGTTAAAATCTCCTCTCTTGAAATTGGACGATCGAAGTAGGAACACTCGGTACTATTTTCAGACATATTTACTTCGCTAATAACATCAATAACATCGTCTTCGGTTTCACCATTTTCAAGAAGCTCATGAAAATGAGAAAACCAGTTATCAATAGTTATATTACTGGATGTATGCACTCGTTTTACAGATATTTTGCGCAAGTGCTTCCAAAATTCTTGCTGGTCATTCACCGAATTTACGATGTTACATAGTAGAGAACTGTTATTTTCTTTTTTCTTCCTCTCGATCAATTTTTTGTATTCTCTTCGTGCAAGACAATATGTTTGTTGTCTTCTTTATCAAGCGTTCTCCTGTATATCCGCAGAAGCCTTCTTGCCTTTAATTTAGTACTAGTGCATTCTGTATCATACCAATCATTGTTCCCATTCCTACCATCCAGTCTAATTCGTCTTTTCATGCATTCAGCTTGTTTTATAATACACTCATTAAAAGCATCCAGGGCAGCATTAACATCCTCGTCAATGAGAGCAATAGCCCGTCCAAACAGCGACAGTGTATCTTTGCTATTCATTTGCTCATTAAATAAATAAGCATGTTTATCTTGCCACTGGAATTTTTCAATAAACTGAACTTTTTTCATTTCACATGTCTCATTTCTATCGTTCTGAAGAGAACCAATGCTAAATTCCAACGGCAAATGGTCAGAATCAATTCGTTCAGCTACATGAAGTTTACAAAACAGATGGACGACAGCAAACAAATCACAGGATGCTATGAAATAATCATTCACAGTACTTCCAGTTTCTGATATGTATGTGAAATGACCTTGACAGTCACCATTACATACACCGTTTAAAATACATAGACCCAGTGATGTACACATATTCAACAACAACTTACCATATCTGTTTAAGCATGTATCTTCAGAGTTTCTGTCACTCATCTCAGGTCTGTAGCTTAGTTGAAAATTATTAACAATTTCATGTGCATTCATGTCTTGTGGAATATCAGATGTTCTACTGTTTAGATCTCCAGCAAGAAGTAAAAAACACGTCGGGCTAGAACTAGTAGAGCATCAGCAATACAGGCTTCCAGATCAGTAATGCCATTTTCAACATCGCAAAACGTATAATATGGTGAATTCTCTGGTGGCACATACGCACAAACATACAAAATATCCTTTGATAAGCCAAAAAAAACTCTTATGAATAAGAAACATAATGACGTTTTTATGATCAGTATATACCTCTTGAATATATGGCAAACATTCCTTTTTGACCAGACATACAACCCCTCCAGAGCGCCTCCCTCGTTTTGTAAAACGAGTAGCTGGTCTACAGAACACTTTATAATTTCTATACACACAAGATTGAAAATCAACCACAAATGGAGAGAGGGGAGAGAGAGAGAGAGAGAGGAGGAGAAGGAGAGAGAGAGAGAGAGAGAGAGAGAGAGAGCGCACCTAAAAGATAAGAAAACGAAAACACACAGGCACGCGCGCGCCCCCCCACACACCACACGTACGCATGCACGTACGCACGCACGCACGTACGCACGCACGCACGCACGCACACGCGCGCGCGCACGCACCACACACACACACACACACACACACACACACACACACACAACACACACACACCACAACACACTATAGATAATATTAGAAGAATTCTAATTGCTGACATGAACACTTCACGTCGCACTGTTGTCATCACATCACCCCCCCCCCCCCCCCCCCCCCCAGCCCCACATTCCTGTTATTCACATTCTATCCATCCACAACCCTCGACAAACAATGTCTGTCTCTCTTTTGTGTTGAGGGGAAACCTTGAAATCTCATCATTTGTGAAGTCAACAGAAACAGGTGGAGCTAAAGAGAACGAAAAAAAAAAAAAAAAAAAAAAAAATCTGCTCACGTGCCAACAATTAGCAGGCAGCCACAGATGATGACATTGACGTCTCCTGTAGCAAGGCATGGGAACTGCACATGACGCAGAAAATAGAAAACATGGCTTGATGGCAAGGGTGACGGAGTCTATGAATACGGAAAGCACACACACACACACACACACACTCACACACACACACACACACACAACACACCACACATGCACGCACCACCACACACAACCAGCACGCACGCACGCACACACACACACATACACACACACATACACACACACACCACACACACACACACACACACACACACACACACACACACACACACACACACACACACACACACACACACACACCCCGCGCGCGGAAACCGACAGGAATAATCAATGAGTTGAAGCTAACTGAAAATGTGCCAGACGTGTATCCCATCTCACTCCCCCCCCCCCCCCCCCCCCCCCTCCACCCCTCTCTTTACCTCAACTCCCCTCCCCCTTTATCTCTGTCAGCCTCTGCTTCCCTTGACATGGTGGAAGTTCTTTTTCTTCTGATTTCTTGACGAGACATAGCTTTTCCAGTTAACAAACACAGAGGACAAAAAATTACCTA
>CM031609.1:14756281-14763781 GCA_018398815.1 Conus ventricosus | reverse complement strand
ATGGCGTTCATGTGTGTGTGTGTGTGTGTGTGTGTGTGTGTGTGTGTGTGTGTGTGTGTGTGTGTGTTCGACCTCTAGCCCTCAAATAATTATGTTCTTTTTTTTTCTTTCTTTTTCCTCTTTTTTCTTTTTTTTTTCCGTGAGGTGTTTGTTGTTTTGTTTTTGTTTATTTCATATTGAGGATATTATTGATTATTAACAGGCAGAAGGTCAATTAGAAGGTGAATTGTTTTAGATTCCTCTTTGTTTTTCAACCGTCTTTATATTTTTTTCAAAATAAAGACAGGTTAATGTCTATGTTGGGTCACGTGATTATTCGGATTCTTTTGAAGTTCTTTGCGATTGGTGCAGAGAATCGCCGGCATTCGCCTCTTATGAGTCGTCCGAACACCTCGGAACTGACAGTTGCTTTTCCCTCTTTCTTTCTTTCTTTCTTTTTCTTCAAGGAGGCCTTTGCTACGCGGAGCTGGGCACGCTGATCCAGAAGTCAGGGGGGAGTATGCCTTCCTGCGGGTGGCGCTGGGCAACCCCCTGGCCTACCTCTACACCTGGATCTCCGTGCTGATCATCCGCACCGCCTCCCTGGCCATCATGACCCTCACCATGGCGCAGTACATCGTCCCCTACTTCTCCGCCTGCGGCAACCACGACGTCGCCATGAAGCTCATCGCTGCTGTCGGTTGCTGTCAGTTGGGGAGGGGGTGGGGGACGGGGATGTGGGGTGAGGGGGGGGGGAGAGGAGAGGGGGAGGGTTGGTTGTGGTGGTTGTGGTGGTCGTTGATGATTGGGATGGCTCAGGTGGTTGAGGTCTGCATCTCATACCACGTGATTGCTTAAACGAGGAATTCGGGGGTAGGGGAAAGCTGTGACAGTGATGATGACGATAGTGATGACGATAATGATGACAAAAATGATGATGATGATGATGATGATGATGATGATGATGATGATATGATGACGATGACGATGACGATAATGATGATGATGACGATAATGATGACCATATTGATGACGATGATCATGATGATCATGATGATGGGACGATGATGATGATGATGATGATGATGATGATGATGATGATGATGATGATGATGATGACGACAACGACGGCGACGACGACGACGACGATGATACTGATGATGATGATGATGGTGATGATGATGATGACGATGATTATGATGATGATGATGATGACGATGACGACGACGATGACGGCGACGTCGACGACGACCATGACGACAACAACAATGATGATGATGAGGAGGAGGAGGAGGAGGATGATGATGATGTCTGCAATCATTTATCTGCTGCCAGTAAAATGTAATGACAACGACGATGATGACGACAAGGAGAACGGTTCTCTCAATCTGCTGTAAGAAATCCTTGATGGCAGCTTAAAATTTACCCCTGTTTCCATGACGCTAGAGGGATCATTCCGCGAATCGATACGACAATCTGCTTGATCAATCTGTCCGTTGATACCACACCATTAATTTGGCCCCCGGCCACTACCACCACCGCCCCGCCCCCCCTTCCCTCCCTCCCCCTTTAACGGTGTTTCAGTGTCCGTCAGCAGTAGAACAAAGATGGCTGCATGCATCTCCAAGATGTTGTTCATCTTGACCCCCTTGTGACCTTGAACTCCTGTTGACTGACTTTCCTTCGACATGTTCCTTCGTTCACTTGACCTTCACCTCTTGCATGACAATATACACAGCTACAACACAAACATGGCGGCATGTGTACGAGTACAGTGGACCTAAAGTGACCTTAACCTCCCCCCCCCCCCCCCCCCCCCCTTTACCCTCCAGCAAACTTCGGTGACAGTTTGACACTATCATCAATAACAGAGGCTGACCAGGGCAGGCGCCCTTGAGGAAGTGTTGACCTTCACCTGTTACTGTCGTTGACCTTCATCCCCTGATGACCTTGACCCCGTACTGATCTTGACGCCTTGTTGACCTTGACCCCTCGTAACCGCGACCCCTTGGTGTCCTTGATCCCTCGATGACCTTGACCCTCCCCCTCGATCTCTCTCTGACATGTCCGTGTTTCAGTGATGGTGGGCATCATCAACAGTTACAGCACGAGGCTGGCCTCGCGCGTGCAGGTGCTGACCACGGTCATCAAGACGGTAGCGATGCTGGTCATTGTGGGCGGAGGCATCGTCATGCTCTTCCAAGGTCAAGCTGGTTGTATGTGCTGGGTGTTGGCTGTGCTGTCTGTATATCCTGGGTGTTGGCTGTGCTGTCTGTATTTCCTGGGTGTTGTGGGCTGGGTGTTTTGCTGTCTGTATGTCCTGGGTGTTGATTGGCTGGGTGTTTTGCTGTCTGTATTTCCTGGGTGTTGTTGGCTGGTGTTTTGCTGTCTGTATGTCCTGGGTGTTGTTGGCTGGGTGTATTGCTGTCTGTATTTCCTGGGTGTTGTTGGCTGGGTGTTTTGCTGTCTGTATGTCCTGGGTGTTGTGGGCTGGGTGAATTGCTGTCTGTATGTCCTGGGTTTGTTGGCTGGGTGTTTTGCTGTCTGTATTTCCTGGGTGTTGTGGGCTGGGTGTTTTGCTGTCTGTATGTCCTGGGTGTTGGCTGGGTGTATTGCTGTCTGTATTTCCTGGGTGTGGGCTGGGTGTATTGCTGTCTGTATGTCCTGGGTGTTGGCTGGGTGTATTGCTGTCTGTATGTCCTGGGTGTTGGCTGTGCTGTCTATATGTCCTGGGTGTTGGCTGGGTGTATTGCTGTCTGTATGTCCTGGGTGTTGTTGGCTGGGTGTATTGCTGTCTATATGTCCTGAGTGTTGGCTGGGTGTATTGCTGTCTGTATGTCCTGGGTGTTGGCTGTGCTGTCTATATGTTTTGTGTGTGGGATGGGTGTATTGCTGTCTGTATGTCCTGGGTGTTGGCTGTGCTGTCTATATGTCCTGGGTGTTGGCTGGGTGTATTGCTGACTGTATGTCCTGGGTGTTGGCTGTGCTGTCTATATGTCCTGGGTGTTGGCTGGGTGTATTGCTGTCTGTATGTCCTGGGTGTTGGCTGTGCTGTCTATATGTCCTGTGTGTTGGCTGGGTGTATTGCTGTGTGTATGCCTGGGTGTTGGCTGTGCTGTCTGTATGTCCTGTGAGTTGGCTGGGTGTATTGCTGTCTGTATGTCCTTGGTGTTGGCTGTGCTGTCTGTATGTCCTGGGTGATGGCTGGGTGTTTGGCTGTCTATATGTCCTGGGTGATGGCTGGGTGTATTGCTGTCTATATGTCCTGGGTGTTGGCTGGGTGTATTGCTGTCTGTATGTCCTGGGTGTTGGCTGGGTGTATTGCTGTCTATATGTCCTGTGTGTTGGCTGGGTGTATTGCTGTCTGTATGTCCTGGGTGTTGTTGGCTGGGTGTATTGCTGTCTATATGTCCTGGGTGTTGTTGGCTGGGTGTTTTGCTGTCTATATGTCCTGGTGTTGTTGGCTGGGTGTTTTGCTGTTTGTATGTCCTGGGTGTTGTTGGCTGGGTGTATTGCTGTCTATATGTCCTGGGTGTTGTTGGCTGGGTGTATTGCTGTCTATATGTCCTGGGTGTTGTTGGCTGGTGTATTGCTGTCTGTATGTCCTGGGTGTTGGCTGGTGTATTGCTGTCTGTATGTCCTGGGTGTTGGCTGTGCTGTCTATATGTCCTGGGTGTTGGCTGGGTGTATTGCTGTCTGTATGTTCTGGGTGTTGGCTGGGTGTATTGCTGTCTGTATGTCCTGGGTGTTGGCTGTGCTGTCTGTATGTCCTGGGTGTTGGCTGGGTGTATTGCTGTCTGTATATCCTGGGTGTTGGCTGTGTGTTTTGCTGTCTGTATATCCTGGGTGTTGGCTGGGTGTTTTGCTGTCTGTATGTCCTGGGTGTTGGCTGGGTGTTTTGCTGTCTGTATGTCCTGGGTGTTGGCTGGGTGTTTTGCTGTCTGTATGTCCTGGGTGTTGGCTGTGCTGTCTGTATGTCCTGGGTGTTGGCTGGGTGTATTGCTGCCTGTATGTCCTGGGTGTTGGCTATGTGTATTGCTGTCTGTATGTCCTGGGTGTTGGCTGGGTGTATTGCTGTCTGTATGTCCTGGGTGTTGGCTGGATGTATTGCTGTCTGTATATCCTGGGTGTTGGCTGGGTGTATTGCTGTCTGTATATCCTGGGTGTTGGCTGGGTTTATTGCTGTCTGTATGTCCTGGGTGTTGGCTGGGTGTATTGCTGTCTGTATATCCTGGGTGTTGGCTGGGTGTATTGCTGTCTGTATGTCCTGGGTGTTGGCTGGGTGTATTGCTGTCTGTATGTCCTGGGTGTTGGCTGGGTGTATTGCTGTCTGTACATCCTGGGTGTTGGCTGGGTGTATTGCTGTCTGTATGTCCCGGGTGTTGGCTGGGTGTATTGCTGTCTGTATGTCCTGGGTGTTGGCTGGGTGTATTGCTGTCTGTATGTCCTGGGTGTTGGCTGGGTGTTTTGCTGTCTATATGTCCTGGGTGGTGTTGGCTGGGTGTTTTGCTGTCTATATGTCCTGGGTGGTGTTGGCTGGGTGTATTGCTGTCTGTATGTCCTGGGTGATGGCTGGGTGTATTGCTGTCTGCATGTCCTGGGTGATGGCTGGGTGTATTGCTGTCTTTATGTCCTGTGTGTTGGCTGGGTGTATTGCTCTCTATATGTCCTGGGTGTTGGCTGGGTGTATTGCTGTCTGTATGTCCTGGGTGTTGGCTGGGTGTATTGCTGTCTGTATGTCCTGGGTGTTGGCTGTGTGTATTGCTGTCTGTATGTCCTGGGTATTGGTTGGTTGTATTGCTGTCTGTATGTGTGTGTGCGGGTGTGCGTGCATGCGTGGGTACGCGCACGTGCGCGTGTGTGTATGTGTGTTGTGTGTGTGTGTGTGTGTGTTGTTGTGTGGTGTGTGTGTGTGTACATGCGCGTGCGTGTGTGTGTGTGTGCGTTGTGTGTGTGTGTGTGTGTGTGTGTGTGTGTGTGTGTGTGTGTGTGTGTGTGTGTGTGTGTGTGTGTATGATGACTCGTCGGTGACAACAATGATGATAATAAATGTGTCATTGATAAAGACAATCAGGACAGGCAGGATAAGAATGATGATGATGATGATGACGACGACGACGACGACGACGACGACGATAATGATGATGATGATGATGATGATGATGATGATGATGATGATGATGATTTTTGTACATCTCTGAGAGAGAGAGAGAGAGAGAGAGAGAGAGAGGAGAGAGAGAGTTGATCATCAGTTGATTATCAGTTCAAAGAGCGTATGACAGACCAACAGGCACTGACACCAGAGCGACAAAGGGACTCGTGAGAAAATGTCCAACTTTGACCACGCCTTTTGTACTCCCAGTTCTTTTAGAACAGGGAGTACTTTAGAATGGGAACGAAGAAATGCTCTGTGTGTGTGTGTGTGTGTGTGTGTGTGTGTGGTGTGTGTGTGTGTTGTGTGTGTGTGTCTGTCTGTCTGTCTGTCTGTCTGTCTGTCCGTGGTCAAAATGTGTTCCACTCGCTCCAGACAAAACTACTGGACCGATCTTTCTGAAAATTTGTAGGTGTGTTCATTATGGCCACGGATGATGTCCGATGTTTTAGTTTACCGTTAAAGCCGTTACTAACGGCTGTAACGGCCTGTGACGGTTTTTCGTCTTTATGGAATATCTCAGAAAGTACTTGGCCGATCTTTGTAAAAATGAGCAGGTATATTCATTATGGGTCACGGATGATGCCCGATGTTTTAGTTTACCCCGTTATAGCCGTTTACTAACGGCTGCAACGGCATGTAACGGTTTTTCTTCGTTATGGAATATATCAGAAAGTACTTGGCCGATCTTTCTGAAAATTTGTAGGTATGTTCATTATGGGTCAAGAATAATGCCCGATGTTTTAGTCAACCGTTATAGCCGTTACTAACGGCTGTAACGGCCTGTAGCCGTTTTTCTTCTTTATGGAATATGTCGGAAAGTACGTGGCCGACCTTTATGAAAATTAGCAGATATGTTCATTATGGGTCACCGATGATGCCCGATGTTTTAGTTTACCCCGATATAGCCGTCAATAACGGCTGTAACTGCCTGTAACGGTTTTTCTTCTTTATGGAAAATCTTAGAAAGTACTTGGCCGATCTTTCTGAAAATGTGTAGGTATGTTCATTAATGATCACGGATGATGCCCGATGTTTTAATTTCCCCGTTATAACCGTTACTAACGGCTGAAACGGCCTGTAGCGGTTTTTCTTCTTTATGGCATATCTCAGAAAGTACTTGGCCGATCTTTGTGAAAATTAGCAGGTATGTTCATTATGGGTCACGGATCATGCCTGATGCTTTAGTTTACCCCGTTATAGCCGTTACTAACGGCTGTAACGCCCTGTAACGGTTTTTCTTCTTTATGGAATATCTCAGAAAGTACTTGGCTCATCATTCTGAAAATTTGTAGGTATGTTTATTATGGGTCATGGATGATGCCCGATGTTTTATTTGACCAGAATAGCCGTTACTATTGGTTATAACGGCCCCAAACGGTTTTTTCTTCTCTATGGAATATCTAAGAAAGTACTTGGCCGATTTATAAGCGGTTTGGATGATCTTGTGACAAATCGGAGCCTCTTTCCATATGAAAGTGTTGTTTTGCCGTTTTTTCTTATATATAGGTGGATTTTAACTAAATTTGGTATACTGAAAGGTTATCACACACAAATGGCATTTCTATATAGTGTTTCACAATTCGACTGTTAATAACCGTTGTTCTTGACATATTGTCCGATTTGGATGAAGTTCGGTATGTACATAGGCTTTAGCTCAGTGACTAGTGATGACTGAAATACCAGTTTCAAAAGTGTACATCGGTTACATAACCGTTAAAACCGTTATTTTGCCGTTATTTTGTACATATTGGTGGATTTTAATGAAATTTAGTATACAGAAAGGTTGTCACACACAAATGGCACTTCCATATAGTGTTTCAAAATTTGATCGTCAAAAACCGTTATTCTTGACATATTGTCCGATCTGTATGAAATTTGGTAGGTACATAGGCTTTAGCCAAGTGAGGACTAAAATACCAGTTTCAAAAGTGTACATCGGTTAAATAACCGTTAAAAACCGTTATTTTGCCTTTATTTCTTATCTCACAAAGCACTTGGCCGATTTATAAGCGGTTTGGAAAACTGGGAGTACGTTTATATGCTTCGCATCTTGTTCTTTTCTTCTTCTTCTTTTTTTCCCAGGAAAGACGAGCGTCCTGGACACAGGCCTTGAGGGCTCGTCAAGCAACCCCTCCGTCATAGTGCTGGCCTTTTATGAAGCACTGTGGGCTTATGACGGCTGGTCGGTGACGTCATTTGGGGTTTCTTTTTGTTTCGTCCTCTGTACCACACACACACCACACACACACACACACACACACACACACACACACACACACACACACACACACATGCACGTACGTGTTTGAAAGAGAGAGAGAGAGAGAGAGAGAGAGAGAGAGAGAGAGAGAGAGAGACAGACAGAC
>CM031609.1:14736281-14743781 GCA_018398815.1 Conus ventricosus | reverse complement strand
ATCACACACGTGGCATCGCATGACTTCACGGGCAACAAAGCAAATTTAAGAGAGAAAACAAACAAAGAATAAATCCACGCATGATTGATCCTATTCTGGACGTACGTGCATGTCAAAGGTAGCAATCATGGCCTTCATTAGAGGTGAGGGAAGGACGGGGGGGAGGGGGGGGGAGTAGCTGGCGTCCTGTGTTGGTTGGATCAGGCACCACTGAACACCACTGAGAGAGATGATCGACGGCCGTGCAGTTTGTCTGTCGCGTTGCTCGATGACGACGGAATAGTGATTGCTCCGAGGAGGGCTGGCGATTGTTTTTCGACAAAGCAAACTTGGGTATGGTTGTGTATGAGTAAGCTGGTGGGAGCGGTTCGTGAGTGATTTGGCTGAGAGAGTTCAGAAGAGGAGAGAGCCAAAACAAAACAAAACAAAGCAGAAACAAAGACAAAGGAAACAAAAACGGCTGAGGGGGAAGCCATGGGGATGAACATGGACCACGATGATATCCCTGACACATGCCAAATAGAGAAGGGTTTAAAGCGGGAAATGAAAGGATCCAACAACGGGTTGCACGCTGGGGGGACCGGGACATCACACAGACTATGACAGAGAACATGGAGACAATGACCGTCATCCAGTGCCTATGACGTCAGACTGATGATCACAAGGGCTGGCCAATGCAGACAATGATCTGTGATTTTTGTTGTTGTTGTTTTACCCTCCCCCATCCTCCATCCCTTCCCCCAACCCCCCACGCCCCTTCGTCTGCCTTTCATATCAGTCCTCCCCCCCCCCCCCCCCCCCCCCGGGTTTTTTTTATTTTTCTTTTCTCTTTTTGTCCCTTAATCTTAAGCCATGCTTTTTGTCTTCGATTATTAACATCCCGTGGAATTGTTTCATTCTTCTTTTCTGGTTTTTCGTTCTTAGCTTTTCTGTTTTTTTTTTTCGTTGATATTTTTCTTTTTTTTGTTTCATTTTTTCAGCCCAAGTTTTTGTTGTTTTAATTCTTAACTTAAGCATCTTTCATTTTTCTTTTTCTCTTCTGATTGATGTTTTTTGCCAATTAGTCTAATTTTTATTGTGTATATTGAACTATTGTAAATTTTAGATCCTTTCAACCCGGGTTTAATCTTACTATTATTTGTGAGGGTGGGGTGGGGGGCCATAGTGGTAATCTACTTTGTAAATTATGAAAAATATCGATATTCATACGGCGTTCAAACCCGGGTTTGTAAATTCCCTATTAATCCCGAGGCCCCTAAAGCTCTCTTTCATACAACTGCTGCAAGCGACCAAGTTCAGTCATACAACGGTACAAACAAACGCAACCTAGATCCGCTCCTACCCCAAACCACCCAACCCAGGAGCGGAGGGGGGGTGTTCGGGGGGCGTTTCCCCGCAAACGACAATAGCGCACAACACGATTACAACTCATGAACGTTTCAAAGCTCCACTAACTAAGACCCCAAGCGTAGTAAATGAAAGAAAAGAAAACTCCCGCAGAGTGGCCTGGTGGGGGGGGATTTCACCGACTGACATCAGATTTGCTTAAATCATTCAAATCAGTACCGCCTTTTGGGCTCACATTTAGCCTGCATTCAGCTAAAGCCCAATTGAGCCATGGAAAACCCCAACAAATCCCACCATTCCCTTGTTTTAACGCGGTTGGAACCACCGTGACTTCACCCAAAAAGAAACGTCAAATACATATTTCCGACTATAAAATTCTCGACTTTAATTTCTTAGTTGGCTCATAAACAAGGCAAACAAATTACAGCTGAAAGCCCGCAATTTGCCCATTCTTCTTTTTAACTGAACAGGGTTGGAACCTTAGAATGGGATCTGAAAATCCTGGTGAAAGAAACGGGGTAATCAATGTGTTTCGTGTGAAGATGTCTCGTTGAGTATTCTAGTGAGTCCAGTAAAAACAGACAAACAATTTACAAAGAATAGCACGACACGCTCTGCCCTCGTTGTACTCCCAGTTCTTATAGAACAGGGAGTACTTTAGAATGGTAACGAAGAAATGCTCTGTGTGTGGTGTGGTGTGTGTGTGTGTGTGTGTGTGTGTGTGTGTGTCCGTCGTCCGTCCGTTTCCCTGGTCAAAATGTGTTCCCCTCGCTCCAGACAAAAACTACTGGGCCGATCTTTCTGAAAATTTGTAGGTACACCCCCATGGGGGGGGGGGGGGGGGGGGGGGTGGAGGGGTGTGTGATGAGCACTGGACCTTGCTGTAGCAGTGACAGGGGGGGGGGGGGGGGCTTTGGGCGGGGTGTGTGATGAGCACTGGACCTTGCTGTAGCAGTGACAGGGGGGGGGGGTGGACGGGGTGTGTGATGAGCAGGACCTTGCTGTAGCAGTGACAGGGGGTGGGGGGGGGGTGGACGGGGTGTGTGATGAGCACTGGACCTTGCTGTAGCAGTGACAAGGGGGGGGGGGGGTGGGCGGGGTGTGTGATAGCACTGGACCTTGCTGTAGCAGTGATGGGGGGGTGGGGGTGGACGGGGTGTGTGATGAGCACTGGACCTTGCTGTAGCAGTGATGGGGGGTGGGGGTGGACGGGTGTGTGATGAGCACTGGACCTTGCTGTAGCAGTGATGGGGTGGGGGTGGACGGGTGTGTGATGAGCACTGGACCTTGCTGTAGCAGTGATGGGGGGGTGGGGGGAGGGGGTGTGTGATGAGCACTGGACCTTGCTGTAGCAGTGATGGGGGGGTGGGGGGGTGGGCGGGGTGTGTGATGAGCATGGACCTTGCTGTAGCAGTGATGGGGGGTGGGGGTGGACGGGGTGTGTGATGAGCACTGGACCTTGCTGTAGCAGTGATGGGGGGTGGGGGTGGACGGGGTGTGAAAGAGCACTGGACCTTTCTGTAGCAGTGACGGGGGGGAGGGGGGGGGGGGGTGGACGGGGTGTGTTGATGAGCACTGGACCTTGCTGTAGCAGTGATGGGGGGTTGGGGTTTGGGCGGGGTGTGTGATGAGCACTGGACCTTGCTGTAGCAGTGACGGGGGGGGGGGGGGGGGGTGGAGGGGTGTGTGATGAGCACTGGACCTTGCTTTTAGCAGTGATGGGGGGGGGGGGGTGGACGGGGTGTGTGATGAGCACTGGACCTTGCTGTAGCAGTGATGGGGGGCTGGGGTGGACGGGGTGGGATGGCAATGGACCTTTCTGTAGCAGTGACGGGGGGGTGGGGGGGGGGTGGAGGGGTGTGTGATGAGCACTGGGCCTTGCTGTAGCAGTGACGGGGGGGGGGGGGGGGGGTGGACGGGGTTGTGTGATGAGGCACTGGGCCTTGCTTTTAGCAGTGACGGGGGTGGGGGGGGTGGGGGGGGGGGGGGGGGGGGGGGGGGGGGGGGAAAAACCGGTGTGTGTTAAGAGGGGACCCGTATTGTTTAGCAGTAAACAGGGGGGGGGGGGGAACGGGGGTTAAAAGAGAAAAGGCCCCTTGTTTAAAAGCAGTTACACAGGGGGTTTTGAGGGGTTTGGGGCAGGGGGGCCCAAACGGATCCCGGGGGTGAGGGCTGGGGGTGAGGGTTTGAAACCTGGGGGTTTTCCCCCAAATCAGCGGGCCCCGGGGGGGTGGGGGGTTTCCTCTACGCCCCCCACCCTTCCCTCCTGGCGGGACTCGTCTCTAACTCCCCCCTCTCTGCTTCCAGCCCCAGGGGCCCCCCCGGCTTTTTTGGGGGCGCTTTTTTGGGTTTTTGAGGGTTTTGGTGGGGGGGTTAAAGGTGGTGGTTGTAAAAGATGGGGTGGGGGGGGTTTGGGGGTGGGGGTTTAATGTTGGTGGGGGTGATGGTGAGGTGGGGGGTTTGGTGGTGGTTGGTGGGGGGTTTGGTGGGGGTGGGGTGGTGATATGGTGGGGGTAAAGGTTTGGGGGTTTGTTGTGGCGGGGTAAGGGTGGTGGTGGTGAGGGGGTGGTGGTGGTTGTGATATGGTGCTTGGTTGTTGGGGTTTTGGGGGGTTTGGTGGGGGGGTTAAATGGGGGTGGTGGGGGTTGGTGGGGGTGGTGGGGGGGGGTGATAGGTTTTTGGTGGTGGTGGGGGGGGGTGGAAGGGGGGGAGGTCGGTTTGTGTTTGGGGCGCAGCCCAGCGGCTAGTAGTAAAAAGGAATAGGGGGTTTTTAGGTAGAAAAGAAGGGGAAAAAATAGTAGTAGTTAATGTGGTGGTTGTTTGGTGGTTGGTAGGGAAAATGGTAAAACCAGCAGCACAAAGCAAAGTATAATAAAGGAAGAATTTGAAAGTATGGGCAGTGCAACGCAGCAGCAAAACAAACCCAAATTTGGGTAGCTTTAATAGTAAAAACATTTTGGTCCCCCATTTAAAGTATTATCTTTCCACTTTAAACCCCAACATCCCTTATTCCCCACCAAATTAAATTCTTACAAATCACATGCGGCCCCTCCAAATTATTTTTAACCCCCTTCTTTTCCCCCTTTTTCCCCCCTTCCACCGTTTTTTTTCCCCCCCTCTCTCCCCCCTCTTTCTCTCCCCCCACTCTTCCTCTCTCTCTCATCTCTCTCTCCTCTCTCTCCCCTCCCCCCCTTCTAAGGTATACAAAAACGCCCGTCCCATACACACACCCGACCCTTAAGTGCGACCCCATCACCCCACCCCACTCAAAAGACCACATCCATGCACTTAAGTATTCACACATGCACAAAAACCCCGCCGCGCGTGCACACCACATACTCGCGCGCTAGCGCAACCCCAAACACCCCAACAAACACACAAAAACACACACAAAACACACACACAAAACCAACACACACACACATAAACACAAAAAACACACAATCAACACCCCAAAAAACCCACACACACCACACCACACCCCACACAAACCCCCACAAAAACACACACACACAAAACCCACACACACACTTTCACACACCACCACATGCAAAAACACACACACAACACACCCAAAACACACCCCACAAAACCACACACACACACACACAAAACCCACAACACACACACACACACATTTTTCTTTCCCACAGGGGAAATGACATACCTCAAGGAAAATAAGCTGCATACGCCCCCACCGTACCCCTTTTTCCCCTCCCCCAAATTCCCTCCCCATTGTCTGGGGGCACACACACACACACCCACCAAAACACACCCCACACCCCCACACACAAAACCCCACACACCCCACACACACACAACACGTACGCACGAAAGCACGCACGCCCGCAGGGCACGCACGCCCGCACGCACGCACACACACACACACACACCAACAAAACCCACAGGGAAAGGAGAAAAAAAGCTGAAAAGTTTATTTTTTTTAACCCTCAATAAAGAAAATTTTGACTTGACTTGACTTGACACACACACAAAACACAGCATTTGCCAATCCCCCCAACCCCCACCCCCCCCCCCCACACACGCACCCCCCTCCCCCCCCCCTTCCCATGTTATGCAAAAAAGGGCATTTCGCCAACTAAGCAAGTTTTTTTAAAAACGGGGAAGATTCACCCCAAAAAATTAGTTTTCCCAAAACCCCCCATTTTTTCCCCAAACCTTTTTAAGGTCATGTCACAATGGGCCCTCACCAGCCAGCATTTGGGGGGCCAGAAATAACCGGAAGCGTGTTTTCCCTTTTGTTTCCTGCCCGGAAAATTTTTTCCCGGAGAGGAAAAAAAATGGTTTTTGAAGCTTTTTCGACGAAGACTCATTTCCCGACATGCTCCAGCCAGGCCAAAAACATACTTGCATTGCGCATGGCAAAGCAAAGAAACAGCGCTGTTGGTAAAGACGTGCCCTTTGCCTCAAAGGAAAACCCCAACTAAGCTGACAGAACTACAAATTTGGGTTCCAAACATTTAGCGGATAAGATCTTTTTTTTTCTGACGATTTTTTTTTAAATTGCCGGAAGGGGGAATTTGGGGGGGAAATTGGGAGGGGGGAGGGGGGGGGGCGGGGGAAACGAAAATTTATTGGACATGGAAAAAAACTGACACCAAAAAGCAAGCAGAAAGATCTACGAGGGTAAAATTTTTGTGCACCGATCAAACAGTTTTGCCGGACCCCGAACTTTTTTGGCATGGGCCGTGAGTTTTTTCAACGCGTGACTTTGCCTAAAGGCTGGTCACATAGGAGTCGTGAAACTACGGGTATGTGCCCAAACAAACTTTCGGCTGGTTGTTTTCCCTTTGGGGTCCTTTCCCTTTACAAATCTTAAAATTTTTTAAAAAAAGTTTTTTTTAAGGTTACAAAGCTATTTCGAAACGCGAACGCTGTTTCCCCACAGGCTCTGGCTGGACATTTGCTTCTCCGCAAAATTTGGCCCCTTTTAAGAGGGTTTTCCCCAACAGCGCTGCTCATTTGGGCAAAAATGACAATTCCTCGCTGGGCTGGCCCCTTTTTAAGTTCTTTAAACCTGCGAAAGTTTTTTTTCTAGTTTTGGGGTCTTCTATTGCCACCCGAACCTCAAAGGGGAAAACAGTGAAGAAACCCGGGGGAGACAGGGCCCCACACCCCAGGGCCCGGCAATTTTTCCCCAGATAAAGAAGTCCCGGTTTCCCCCCTCAGCAAACGGGGGTGTATGTAAAGTTCGCACCTTTTTAAATTTTTCCCAAAGGGTACTTTCAACACGCCCTACTTTCCCCCCGAACGGGGGGAGCTTGATAACATTTATTTCCCCTAAATTGGATGGGGCCCTTTGAAAAAGAAAGTTTCCCTCTGGAAAAAAAAGTCGTCAACCTTTTTAAAAATCAGATCCAAAACATGTTTCAAGTTGCCCCGGGGGGACCCCTTAAAGGACCCTAAAAAGGGCTTTCCCAAACCCCCCCTTTTTGCAAAACAGTGTCCAAAAAACCTCGGGGGGTTTATTTTAATTAGTTTAAAAATGACGGGGCTGCAGACAGAAACTGAAACAAACTTGAAAGAAAAATGACTGCGCTGCCGAAGGAAAGAAACAAAGAAATCAATGACCAGCATTGCTTGTTTCTTTCGTTCGTGGCATGGTCATTTCCCTTCAGCTCCTTGCCGTCATGGCATGAGCTGAATGGGTCATTTTCCCTTTCAGCTCCTTGCCGTCAATGGTCAGTGTAGCTGAATGGAATCAGTGTTTGGGGACCAGAAATAGCTCAGTTGATGAGCGCCGGACTCGTGATCCAAGGGTTGCGGGTTCGAATCCCGCTGGGCCGTTTCGGTACAGGGGGATTTTTTCTTGGATTAACATTAGTTCTGACTCCATTCCCCATACAGTCCTTCGAATGAGACTATAAACCAAGGTTCAGTGTGTCCAACGCACGCATAACATCTTGCACACACGTACAATCCCAGCACTAACTTTCGAAAGAGAAGGCCAGTTTGGCCGTTGGTATGGATGACACGTTGCACATAGCATGCACCTTTCCCGAAGATGAATTATGGCTGCCTTAATGACGGGATAAAAAAAAAACGGTCATGCACACAAAACTCCACTCCCTTGTTGGTAGATGGGATTAATACTTGTCTGTCCATATAGGGAGTGTCCGCAGGAGTATCAGC
>CM031609.1:14728781-14731281 GCA_018398815.1 Conus ventricosus | reverse complement strand
AAGCGCGCGCACACACAAACGCACACACACACACTCTCTCTCTCTCTCTCTCTCTCTCTCTCTCTCTCTCTACATCTCACTCTCTTCTCACACACACACACACCACACACACACACACACAACACACACACTTAGGAAGTTGAATGTGTGTATCAGATCCATTTTTAAACGTGCAAAACAATGATAGCAGTCGAAGAGATATAGTCGAATGCTATCGCAGTATGTATCTATAGATACCTTTTACAAAACGGACAGAGGAGAGAGAGAGAGAGAGAGAGAGGAGAGAGAGAGAGAGAGAGAGAGAGAGAGAATGACTGGAGGAATGGAGAGGGAGGGACACGGATGGGGGTAGGGGGGGGGGGGGGGGTGAATCAGTGGGAGGATATTAAAAGTCACCAACTATTTAATTCATTGATTTATCCACCACATCCGGATACCTATGAGCGATTTCCCTTGTCTTTGTATTGGCTGTTTCATTTTTAATCTTATTGAAACGGTAGGAAGAAAAACTCTGGAGAGAGCTTATGAGCAGAAGGTCTTCACGGAAGAGCCCCCCCCCCCCCCCCCCCCCCCCCCCCCCCCCCCCCCCCCCCCACAGACAAGTGTTTCGGCCCTGAAACTCCTTATACTCTTAGGGACCCGGGGCCGAACAACCAGATCATGACTCCGAGATGTCCTTCTGCTGCTAACATTTTTTTTTCTTTGGCGCTGCCGGGATTCGAACCCTGGAGTTTGTTCCTATTTTTGAGCGATTTTCCTTTTCTTTGTCATGGGTTCTTCTTTTCTTTTTGTTGTTATTTTTTGTTTTAACTATTATTGACATGAAGTTCAGGCGTTCCAAATGTAGGCCAATTTCACCTACTTGTTTGTCAAATTTAGATAGCTTTCCAACGGGTTTTTTGGTTGTTTTTCTCGTTTAGTTTGTTTCGAAACTCCCGAAAAGGCAATGTGTTGGCTGCTGTTTTACATGAGATTTGTAGACGCAGTAAATCACTGGTTTGTCATTATGACATTGTGTTCAACGGTTTTCAAAGGTTTTTTTTTTTTTTTTTTAGTGTTAGTGTTTTGTCATGTGTGTGTGTGTGTGTGTGTGTGTGTGTGTGTGTGTGTGTGTGTGTGCGTGCGTGCGTGCGTGCGTGCGTGCGTGCGTGCGTGTGTGTGTGTGTGTGTGTGTGTTTGTGTGTGTGTGTGTGTGTTGGGGGGGGGGGGGGGGGGGGAGGGGGTGCGCGCGCGCAAGAAGAGCAGTTTATTGTCCAGGGGAAATAATCATCGGCACTCTTCTCACATAAGCCGAAGAAGAGTGATTTCCCTTTCATTTTTTTCACGCTTCGGGGTAAGAGAGAGAGGGGGGGAGGGGGGGAGGGGGAGAGAGACAGAGAGAGTCAATGTTTGTGTGTGTGTGGTTCGTTGGTGATCTTTTTTTCTTCATCAAAGTAATTGAATTCTGAATGTTGTTCTTAAGGTCTCGACCGTTGGTGTTTGTTTTTATTTGATGTGGTTTTACAACATGAGCATTTCTTAGTCCAGCGGAAATAATTGTCTGTTTTCTGCTTTCTATTGTGCGTAAGCGAGGAAGAATGTGCTTTTGCAGGAGAGAGAGAGAGAGAGAGAGAGAGAGAGAGAGAGAGAGAGAGAGATTATGAGTGGTTTGATGGTGGTGGTGGTAGTTTGCAAGGGGGGGGGGGGGGGGGGGGGGTCCACTCAAAATAACTGAATTCTGAATGTTAGTCGTAAGGTTTCTACAATGCATACTGAACGATGTGTTTATGGTTGGTCGATTGAATTCGGTCGATTCCCCAATACTTAGGATCAGTCAGCCGATCAGTCAGCCGATCAGTCAGCCGATCAGTCAATTGGTTATACATGTGAGTGACCAACTGAATGTGTTCTGTTCTCAAAGCTTTTCTAGATCCACGTACACGATTGTTCACTTGATGGAGGTTTGACCGAATGGACAGCGATAAAGATAAAACAATTAATCCATTGTATTGAAACGGAGGCGTATCAGTGCTGGCTTGCATAAAGCTGTAAATGTGTATATCATTTACAACTCTCAACTAAATAAACACGGCTGACGGATGTAAGAAAACTATAAATGTATCATTTATGGATTGTCACTAATGTAAAGTAATTTGACTGGCCAGAGTCTTACTCTCTTTCGTTATTGCTGGACGGTGTATTACTTGTATCATACCGTGACTATGTTCATTATATTCGTAGCTCTTGAAGTGTTGATCTGTTTTATGTGTACACATGTTTACCCTCAATGTGTGAATAAACGCCGAAATCGCATACAAACACGCGCAGGAATACGCGTGCGTACGCGCGCGCATGCACCCCCCCCCCCCCCCCCCCTCGCCCTCACACACACACACACACACACACACACTGACTGATTGACTGACTGAGACCAATTTATTGTCAGATTAACTCATGGTTGTACTCACACACACACACACACACACACACACACACACCACACGCGTGCGCGCGCGCGCGC
>CM031609.1:14713781-14723781 GCA_018398815.1 Conus ventricosus | reverse complement strand
AGACTATTCAGTGCGAGGATCGGCCTGATCAGCCATCTTCGTGCACCCACCACCACCCAGTGAAAGCAGAAGTCGTGGTCATCTTCTCCCGCGAAGGACAAGCAGCCACAACGTGGACAGAACTTGTTCACACAGCTCTCGAGTTGTAGACAGAAGAGGATCAGAGCCCTGAAGGCAGTGGGTGAAGAATCGGCTGAGAGCAAATTCAGCTGGATCTGGTCGAGGAGCGACAGTCAGCTTCATAAAGGGTAGATTTCCCGACTTGCAACAGATGGCCAGCGTCCATTGTGTCACGAGGCAGTTTGGTGCTGAAGTGTCCGAGCATTATGGAGATGAAGGTTCGAATCCAGGCAGTGGCACAAAAAAAAGAAGAAGAAGAAAAAGCAAGAGCTTCTTTCCGTTTGAAATCCACCTGATCTTCCATTCAAAGAAGAGATATGTTGTGTGTACGGGTTAGAGTTCAAAAAGGAAATCTTTTCTGATGATGATACAACCATTGTTTTTATCCGCGTGCACCAAAGATAGTAACATTCCTTGATTGGTGCCTGAAATGACAGACATTCTCATGTCCTCGTCGCCCTACTGGGAAACATCGGAAATGGAGTGCCCCTCTCCAAAACACGTTCACCCTTACACAGAGTTCAGTCTTCAACGACCGAAAGACTCGTTTTCTCTCCATTCGGTGGAATCTTGTATGCATCGATATTGCTTTGTTAGCCAGCTCAGAATTAAGAAGAGGCGGTTAGACGGAGCACAAACAAAGATATTTCAGCGCAAGTGGTTAGCGTTGCGGACTCCCGGCTGGGAGGTCGTGGGTTCGAATCCCATCAGAGTCATGTGGGTTTTTCTGCCCCGAACGGCTCCTACCCAGAGTTGAGTTTGCTGCAGACTCAGTTGGAAAGACTGGGACCACACAGTCGAGTTTCATCCACTTAATGGATGCGTTTCTGAGAGTGTTGCTCAAATTTCCTGACCAACACTGCAGGTGCCTGTATCTCTCGCGCCTGGTTGACGCCGGGATATATTATGAAAGGAAGCGTAGAGTATAGCCTTGTCATGTAGTCTCGGACCGAAATGAAAATCCGTAGCATCATCTTAATCATCCTCATTCTCACTGATCAGCATAAAAAATGTCTCAAATTCTGTGGCCCTTCATACCCTTCTCTCATGGTGACCTCAATTTCGATGTCCTCTCCACGTCTGTGGCCTTGGTTTGGTTCCGTCGGGGTCACCGGTATCGGCGAGTCCATGGGGGCTGTCGTTGGACGGACGTGGTGGCTCCCTTCGGGGGAGAGTTCACTTACGCCGGCTCCGCGTCTAAGCAATCATTGTCGTCTGTAGGGGGCTTAGCAGGTGGTGTCCTGCGTATGTTTGATCAGAACAGGCGCCGCTGAACACCACCGAAGTGACTCGGCAGCAATGCAGTGTCTCCTCCGGTGGGTTGTCTCTGGACGAGTTGACATTGACTGCTCCCTGTGGATTGCTGGTGCCGGGGCTGCGGCGGGGCCGGTCGGGCTGTGGCTGTGGACGGGGTGTCGGAATGGGCGGCGTGGGTGCTCTGCCTCTGAGGTGGCGCAGGGTTGGGGCAGCAAAAAAAAAAAAAAAAAAAAAAAAAAGATATTTCAGCGCTAATCCTATACAACGCACCAACTCCCCCACCCCCACCCCTTCCGCAATCCCCATACCTTCATGACCTTCACTCAAACGTCCTCACACATATGCAGGCCCGTCCAAGTGGGGCAGCATGCAACAGGTTGGGTTCCAGACCAACCCGCTTAACCGCGTTCCTTCCCCAACACATGTAGAACTAACGCAGAGCTCATAAATGCACAAGTCGTTACATTCCTTGATCTGCGACTGTTGACTCTACAGATACTGTGTGATATCGTCGACTCTACAGATACTGTGTGATATCGTTGACTCTACAGATACTGTGTGATATCGTCGACTCTACAGATACTGTGTGATATCGGTGACTCTACAGATACTGTGTGATATCGTTGACTCTACAGATACTGTGTGATATCGTTGACTCTACAGATACTGTGTGATATCGGTGACTCTACAGATACTGTGTGATATCGAGTTCCTGATTCAATGAGCATGGGCCATGTTGCTGAGGAGTGGAAGGGAAGTAAGCCATGTAAGATCTCTGTTTGGGTTATCTTCCCGTGATTCTGTCCAAAATCAGGAGCAGGATAGATCATGACCCGAATAGATTATGATTGGGATTTCTTCAGTGCTGTTGTTCCAATATTGTGGACGGGTTTGAGCGATGTACAACAGGGTATTAAGCCTCTCAAACTTCTACGACTGCGAGCGTTCCAAACGAACTACCTGTTCTCGTTATTTTGCTGACATCTACAATTATTCATTGTGTACATCGGTCTGTACTTTTTAAGCTGACGACTGATCTGCGTGAATAAATTCAGAATTGAACTGGTGGCTGTACAAACATCCGTTGAAAAGATTAAGACATCTGATAGATAGATAGATAGATAGACAGACAGACAGACCTATGTACATATATACATAGGCATTTTATATATACTGATATATATATATATATATATATAGGAGCCGGAATAGCTCAGTTGGTAGAGCGCCTGACTCGTAATCTTGGTGATCCTGGGGTTGCGGGTTCGAACCTCCGCCGGGGCGTTTCGGTACAGGGGGATTTTTCCCTCGGAGTTAACATTGGTTGTGACTCCTTTTCCCATACAGTCGTTTGAATGAGACTATAAACCGAGGTTCCGTGTGTGAACGCATGCATAACATCTTGCACACACGTAAAATCCCATCACCAACTTTCGGAAGAGTAGGCCAGTTTGGCCGTTGGTATGGATGACACGTTACACATAGCATGCACCCTGCGTGAGAAATGGAAAGAACGAAGGAAGTAAGGAAAATGAGTGATCGATATTGAACAATATTGACTGGATGACACGGAAAACGACTGAATGAAGCGCCAGCTGGCAGCTCTTCAGTCGGCACTACCCAGGTAGGCAGCCCGTTGTGTAAACGAGTGTGGATTGTGAAGCGCTTAGAGCTTGGCCTCTAGCCGAGAATAGGTGCTGTATAAGTATTCATTATATATATATATATATTCTCTCTCTCTCTCTCAGACATATATATATATATATATATATATATGTAATATATATATATATATATATATATAATACATATATGTATATATATATATATATAGAGAGAGAGAGAGAGAGAGAGAGGAGAGAGAGAGAGACTCATGATGACGACGACGACGACGACGACGATGATGATGATGATGATGATGATAATCAGTAGTTGATGTGGCGGTACAAGCTGTGGTGGTCTTTTTCGTCGTCGTGGTCGTCATCGTCATCGTCATCGTCATCAGCATGCCCACTCCGGCACTCCGGGCGATGGTGGACCTACCCCTCAAAGACACTACGTTGCCATCCACCAGCAGGGGCACCTCCCGGTGAGGCTGCTGCCTCAGGGCGTCAGGCAGGTCCAGGGAGTCCGAGCTGAACTGCACGTCGATCACCACGTGAGGGATGTTGTGCTGCAGCACCACAAACACCGCCATCCACAGTTACTACAGTGCGAAGGCGTCAGAAGGGCGCAAAATGCTCTTCGTTTATGATTAAAATGTTTATTCCACAAGTTTTTCTGCACATAGCATCAGTTTTTCACAACTGGAAAGAAAGTGTAAGTCATAACAAAAACTAGGACAGTAAAAAGGAGGGAAAAAACAACAACAAACAAACAGAAACAGCAACAACAACAACAACAGCAACAAAGCAAAAAATACATACGCACACAAAAGAAGAATACAAACAGTCGCCAGCCATTCTCTCTCTCTCTCTCACTCTCTCTCTCTCTCTCTCTCGCTCACAACACACACACACACACACACACACACACACACACACTACAGATCGTTACATGTCAATGTTGTTTAAGAGAATCGAGCGGCAACACTTTTAATGTGTAGCCTACACATATATTATGAGAATATGCTTGTAATTGGCTCGGAGCATGTGTAGCCTACACATACATTATGATTATATGCTTGCAGTTGGCTCGGAGGATGTGAAGCCTACACATGCATTATGATTATATGCTTTGTAATTGGCTGTGAGGGGTTTTTGTTTCTTTGTTTTTATTTGGCTTGAAAGTTGTTACTTTTTCATGAAATGAGGATTTATTATTTGTTGTATACATTCCGTCACAGATGGAAGTAAATTTAGATAAATTTGGAAGAAAGAAAAAAAACAGCTATAACATGTACATATTCTACAGAACGCCAAATAAACACAAAAGAGTGGCCTCCACGGCTGACTTGGCCATAAACAACATGAACAGAATAGTTGAAGTCTTACGGTCTTACTTGAAGATTCTGCTCCATACTATCTCCCTACGATACTTTGATCTCTACACCAACTGAGTTTCTTCGTTCCTCAGAGAAGCACCCGTTCTATCCATTATATTATCATCATACTAATACAGCGTTTATCCTCGGTTAGAGACCAAGCCCAAAGCGCGTTACAATGCACGCTCATGTTTAAACAACGAGCTGCCTACCTGGGTAGAGCCGATTGAAGACCTGCCTGCTGGCACTTACTATTTGTTCCTAGGTCATTCAGTCGAATATTGGTCTCTCAGACTTTAGTGTACACGTGTCATCCGTACCAACGGCCAAACTGGCCTCCTATTCGGAAAGTTAGTGATGAGATTTTACGTGTGCGCCATATGCTATGGTAGAATTCTACAAGGACCAGTGCGAGGAGGCAGAAGGAGAGGAAGACAGAAAAATGAGATGGGGGAAGACAACATCAGAGCATGGGCTGGCCTCACACTCAGCAACTGCCGAAGAGCGTCTGAGAACCGGGAGGAGTTGAGGAAGCTGGTTGCGAAGTCTTCTGTGGCGCCCCAACAGTATAGGTGATAGGTGATAGGTGGTAGGTGACGCTGTCATACGCGCGTTCATGTACGGAACCTCGGTTTGTAGTCTCTTTTGAAGGGCTTCAGGGAAATGAAGTCACAACCAATGTTAACTCCGAGGGAAAAATTCCCGTTCCGAAGCGTCCAGGAGGAGATTCGAACTCGCAACCCCAGGATCACCAGGATTACGGATCCGGCGCTCGACCAGCTGAGCTGAAAATATGACTACCGTACTCTCACTTGACGCCCAAAGGAATTCTTGGGGGGAAGTAGCGGATGCTAAGGGCGGAAGAAAGGGGGGGGGGGGGGGGGGGCGTTACTTAAACTTAAGGGGTTTACCGTGCTTTGTGAATGGGTGAAAGTTAGGAGAGAAGGTGTACACTAGTTGTGTGTGAGTGTGCGTGTGTGTGTGTTTTTGGTGTTGTGTGTGTGTGTGTGTGTGTAGTGTGGTGGAGTGAGTGTGTGTGTGTGTGTGTGTGTGTGTGTGTGTGTGTTGTGGTTGTGAGCGTGCGCGCGAAATAAAAGAAAAAGTGTGTGTGGTGTGTGTGTGTGTGTGTGTGTGTGTGTGTGTGTGTGTTTTGTGTGTGGCGCGCCGCGAAATAGAGAGAAAAAGTGTGTGTTGTGTGTGGGGTGTGTGTGTGTGTGTGTGTGTGTGTGCGCGCGCGCACGCGCGCGCAAAATAGAGAGAAAAAGTGTGTGTGTGTGTGTGTGTGTGTGTGTGTGTGTGTGTGTGTGTAAGTCGCAGTGTATGTGGGTGGTAGGGAGAGGGGGGAGGAGAGGGGGGGCGCGCCTGCGAGTGAGTGAGTGTGTAAGTGTGCGCACGCTTGCAGAAACATGTATAATTATAACACATACACTCTGGTGGGAAGTGATGGGGCGGAGGGGGGGGGGGGGGGGGGGGGGGGGGGCGGGGTTTGCGCGCTGCGTGACCTGACATGACATTACAGAATAGATGGAAATGGATCAGTGCCGTTGCATGAGTCGCTGAGGTGGGACAGACTGGAACATTAACATGGTACTGTTGTTCAGAGCAGCTGACACTGAAGGCGGCGGGAAGGGAGGGGGGTGGGGTGGGGTGGGTGGGGGGATAACAATGTAGGTCTGTGGAGAGATGAAACGACAGACTGTGTGGACGTAAATTAACAGATACGAGAGAACCCCCCCCCCCCCCCCCCCCCCCCCCCCCCCACACACACACACACACCACACCCCTCCTCTCTCTCAGAGATCTTTCGTGCTGATCCATGAGAACGCATGTTTTAGCACGTCGTTTTTGCCCTATGTGGTAAATGCCACACAAAACTGAACGAGTAGGGACAAAATTATGATCCAAATTTTATTCAATACCTTTTTTTCCGTTTGGGCTTTTATTTTTTTCTTTTCTTTTTTGCGTTCAAATCGATGTGAAGAAAAAAAAAGAAATATCAAATAACTCTTAATTGATTTCATGATTAGTCTGATGTTAGATTGTTCAGTACAAATGTCTTGAACTCGTCAGTGACGGGATGCACACCCTACGTGTGTGATAACAGTGCTGTTTGTTGGTTGACTTAAGATGCGAGATGTGTAATAAAATTATAGTTCGGCGACCCAGAGCAACGAAAGCACGTCGTGAATGAGTTCACGTGCAAAATACTCTCGAAACCTCCCCCCCCCACTCCCCTCACACACACACACACACACACACGCACGCACACACGTAATGTATGTAGGAAGGGAAAACAGAAAATCCGTGCTGCACGCTTATTTAGCAGTGAATGTTGTTTCGCCTCGCGGCGAGACACAACCTAAACGATCTCACTGACGTGTAATTGTGTGCACTGGTCGAGCAATCGTGCTGTGCGCTACGACGCGAACGTGTGTTATTTTGCTCTGGGTGTTTTATTGTTATTTTGTGATGCACCTTGAAAGTAAACTGCTTTGAAATGCTCATCGCTTTAAATTGTGCGAACGTCTTCGCAATGGATTATTCATGTAGAAAAAACTGTCTTGTGTGGCAGAGACCTAAATGTTCGACACAACAAAGTTCAGGTTCAAAAGTCTGAAGAAGAAAAAAAAAAAAGAAAAGAAAAAAGACATCGCCTGGAGGATTCGGAGAGGAGGGGGCCAGATGTAATGGGGTGAGTGGGCAATATGATTGGCTGGTTCTATAGACTGCTATCACGTGTGAAAGCGACAAAAGGTTTTGCCCGTTGAGACACATACATTTACATACTCAACACAACGCTGTGCGCGCGCGTGCACACGCACGCACGCACACACACACACACACACACACACACACACAGTCACACACACACACACACACACCACACACACACACACACACACACACTCTCGCGCGTGCACACGCACGCACACACACATACACTCTCTCTCTCTCTCTCACTGTGTCACACATGCACACACACACACACACACACACACACACACACACACACACACACACTCGCGCACGCTCGCGCGCACGCACTAATGCACACACACTCACGCAGCACACGCGCACGTAGGTACATATTATACACACGCTTGTACACACGCATGCAAGTATGCACACACACACACACACACACACGCACGCGCGCGCGCGCGCGCGCACGCGCGCACGCACGCACGCACGCATAATTTTGACTTGAGTTGACCTCTCTCTCTCACACACACACACACACACACACACACACACACACACACACACACACACACAGACACTCTCTCTCTCTCTCTCTCCACACACACACACACACACACACACACACACACACACACACCCCCGCACGCGCTTGCACACGCACACACACACATACACACACACACGACAACGCAGAGCACACAGAACAAACAAGGAGACTTCCCCGAGATATCTCCTGTTTGTCCGTGCGCTCTGAGTTGTCATTTCTGCTGGGGATTGATGGGATGTCACCCTGTTTGTCCTGTGCGCTCTGTGTTGTCATTTCTGCTGGATTAGGTGGGGATGTCACCATTGTTTGTCCTGTGCGCTCTGTGTTGTCATTCTCTGGGATTTGATGGGGATGTCACCTGTTTGTCCTGTGCGCTCAGTGTTGTCATTCTGCTGGGATTTGATGGTGTCACCTTGTTTGTCCTGTGCGCTCTGGTGTCATTTCTGCTGGGATTTGATGGGATGTCACCTGTTTGTCCTGTGCGCTCTGTTTGTCATTTCTGCTGGGATTTGATGGGGATGTCACCTTTTGTCCTGTGCGCTCTTGTTGTCATTTCTGCTGGGATTTGATGGGGAATGTCACCCTTTTTGTCCTGTGCAGCTCCTGTTTGCATCATTCTCTGCTGGGATTTGATGGGGATGTCTCCTTGGTTGTTCTGAGCGCCTTGTTGTCATTCTGCTAGGGATATGGTGGGGATACTCCTTGGTTGTTCTGTGCTGTGTTGTCATTTCAGCTAGGGATTTGGTGGGGATTCCCTTGTTTGTTCTGTGTGCTCTGTGTTGTCATTTCGGCTAGGGATTTGGTGTCAAAGGCAGCGTTCGTTTGGAGTTATGGGCCTGTAATTATTTCATCATTGAAGCAGGAGTTATCCCACTTCCTTGTTTGCTTGTTTGTTTCCACATGTTTGTAATCAACCTTGAACATCGATAGATAGAGAGATAGATAATAGATAGACAGACGGCGGGACGGACGGACGACGAGGACAGACAGACAGTTTCTAATCAACCTTGAACTTTCGATAGATAGACAGACAGACAGATCAGACAGACAGACAGACAGACAGACAGACAGACAGACAGACAGACAGATAGATAGAACATTCAGACCTGTAGTTATTACAGACAGACAGATAGATAGATAGAACATTCAGACCTGTAGTTATTATTCAATGTGTTTCATATTTATCAAAATAAACTACAAGTTGGAGTCTGTATTTATGTGCGATTGAGGCTTTACGCTTACATCCACTCACACTGATAAAGCGGACGGGGGAATGGGGGGTGGGGGGTGGGGTAACCATTCCAGGAGAGCGGAGGAAGTGGGGTTGCTATCTTACCACTACACCTGACCACCAGAACGACTTCATGTAAAGATAGGCCACCCGATCTTGGTAACCTCAACGATAAACAATGCATCAATAGATACAGGCCACCCGATCTTGGTAACCTCACCGATAAACAATACATCAATAGACACAGGCCACCCGATCTTGGTAACCTCAACGATAAACAATACATCAATAGACACAGGCCACCCGATCTTGGTAACCTCAACGATAAACAATACATCAATAGACACAGGCCACCCGATCTTGGTAACCTCAACGATAACAAACATCAATAGACACAGCCACCGTCTTGAACCTAACGATCAACACATAGAAAGCCACCCGATCTTGGTAACCTCAACGATAAACAATACATCAATAGACACAGGCCACCCGATTTTGGTAACCTCAACGATAAACAATACATCAATAGACACAGGCCACCCGATTTTGGTAACCTCAACGATAAACAATACATCAATAGACACAGGCCACCCGATCTGGTAACCTCAACGATAAACAATACATCAATAGACACAGGCCACCCGATCTTGGTAACCTCAACGATAAACAATACATCAATAGACACAGGCCACCCGATCTTGGTAACCTCAACGATAAAACAATACATCAATAGACACAGGCCACCCGATCTTGGTAACCTCAACGATAAACAATACATCAATAGACACAGGCCACCCGATTTTGGTAACCTCAACGATAAACAATACATCAATAGACACAGGCCACCCGATTTGGTAACTTCAACGATAAACAATACATCAATAGACACAGGCCACCCGATCTTGGTAACCTCAACGATAAACAATACATCAATAGACACAGGCCACCCGATCTTGGTAACCTCAACGATAAACAATACATCAATAGACACAGGCCACCCGATCTTGGTAACCTGTGTTTGCAACAGTAGTGCTCTGGATGCAGCGTGGGAGGGGAGGAGGGGAGGGAGAGAGAGAGAGAGGGGGGGGGGGGGGGGGGTAACAGCCACAGACAAACAAAAAGACAGGTAAACAACAGAGAGAGAGAGAGACAGACAGAC